>CM076583.1:205346655-205800071 GCA_034641835.2 Pinus albicaulis
CCTTCTAGGAGGCATGTTGAGGTCCATGAGTGCCATAATGATGCATGGGACCCATCAAAAGTGTTGGAAAAGGGGGTGGCCTCTTTTTATCCAAAAATTAAACTTAAGGTGCTCTTATTAAACCTATGGACTGAAAGGGTTGTGTGTGGCCACCATTAATAAGTAGGTCAAGTGTTGTCTTGTTGAGGATAAATCGGTTGTCAAAGGATTAACACCAAACCCTAATTGTATTCCTCATATCAGTGTGATTGTAAAGGGTCACGATCCATGGTACATGAGCTCTAGCCTGTTGTATTATAGTTTTTAATATAACGAATAAGGGTTTGAAAAAGGTAAAATTATCATGTTCACTAGTTGATTCATTGATTTGTGTAGATTTTGTTGTGCATTAAAGTAGATGTCTTGTGGCACTTGAGTGTGTTTGCATCAAATATTCGAAGACCAAACCCATATTCCCATGTGTCGTGGAAATTGAACATATGCCTTGTTCACATAAGAACTATCTATAACTCATATTATGCTACTTATGTCCAATCTCAACTCATCTAACTTAACAAGTTAACAAGACAAGGCTCACATCCAACCGTTGCAGTAAAAAAGCTAAGAAACACAATTTACACCTTAAGATCCCATATTACCTAGCACATCTTAGAATGCCTTGGAATTATCTGAAATGTGTTAGCATCCCCTGCATTCCTTGCCATTATTTGGAACTCCCTAAAACACACTAACACTCCCTGACATGCCCTGGTACTCTAACATGCCTTGGAATTTCCTAGCATATAACCTCGCTTCTCCCTCCTTAGCACACCTAAAACTCACTGACACTCCCTATCACACACTCTTATTCGTTCATTTCCATACATTTTGAACTAGTTCGCCCTTGTTTTTCCATGGAACTCCCTAGCATGCATTGACACACCCTTGCACTTGGCACATCCTAGCATGTCACCCTGGCTCTCTAGCATTCCTTGGCACTACTTAGAATACATTTTCACTCCCTCCTTAGCACACCTAGAACTCATTTATACTCCCTATCACACACTATTATTCATTCATTTCCGTGCATTTGAGACTAGTGCTCCCTTGTTTTTCCTTTGCACTCCCAAAAACTTCGACCTATCATGCATTGGCACACCTTGGTGCCTCGCACATCTTGGCATGTTTCCCTGGCCTCTAGCATGCCTTATCACTGCCTAGCATACCTTTACATCACTCCCTCTTTAGCACACTTGAAACTCACTAACACTTTCTATCAAAAACTATTATTCATTCATTTTTAAATATAGTTTTATCTCATGTGTTATGATGAACTGTCTAGTGGAATATCCATGATATTTTACAAATCAGCCCAACATCTATCCTTTATGCAAGTCATATGTTGATATTTCTTCACACTTGTTTATCTCTAGTTGTCCCAAGACAGTGCAGGTCATCACCACATGCCTTGCAAAATTGAACATGATAATCTAGTGGTCCTATCTAAGCTTGGAAGAAACTTTTCAAACTTAGTTACACACCATGATGGAAGATTATTATAAAGGTTTCCCATGCATTCTAATAAACAATATCTAGTGGGACTGGTACAACAACACATTTTTTTCACAAGAAATATCCATGATAGTTTACGAATCACCCCAAAATCTATCCTTTATGCAACTCTTATGATGATATTTATTCATGCTTATTTATCTCTTGTCCCAACAAGGTGCATGTCATCACCACAACCCTTGAAAAATTGAACATGATAGGCTCGTGCTCTAATCTAAGATTGGAAGATAATTCAAAACTTAGTCACACAACATCGTGGACAATTATTATAAAGGTTTCCCCTGCATTCTAATCAGCAATATCTGGTGGGATTGGAACAACAACACATTTTGTTCACGAGAAATATCCATGATAGTTTATTAATCACCCCAAAAACTATCCTTTATGCAAGTCATATGATGATATTTCTTCACACTTATTTATCTCTTGTCCTAACAAAGTGTAGGTCATCATCATCACCCTTGAAAATTGTAACATGATAGGCTCATGGTCCTATCTAAGCTTGGAAGAAAATTTCAAAACATAGTTACAGAACATCATGAAAGATTATTATAAAGTTTTCCCATGCATTCTAATCAGAAATATCTGGTGGGATTGGAACAACAACACATTTTTTTCACGAGAAGTATCCATGATAGTTCATGAATCACCCCAACATCTATCCTTTATGCAAGTCATATGATGATATTTCTTCACACTTATTTATCTCTTTTCCCAACACAGTGCAGGCCATCACCACCACCTTTGAAAATTTGAACATGATAGGCTCGTGGTCCTATCTAAGCTTGGAAGAAAATTTCAAAATTTAGTTACACAACACCATGGAATATTATTATAAAGGTTTCCCGTGTATTCTAATCAACAATATCTGGTGGGATTGTTACAAAACCGCATTTTGTTCACGAGAAATATCCATTATATTTTATGAATCACCCCAACATCTATTCTTTATGCAAGTCATAAGATGATATTTATTCACACTTATTTATCTCTTGTCCCAACACAGTGAAAATCATCACCATCACCCTTGAAAAATTGAACATGATAGGCTCATGGTCCTATCTAAGCTTGGGAGAAAATTTCAAAACTTAGTTACTCAACATCATGGAAGATTATTATAAAGATTTCCCATGCATTCTAATCAACAATATCTAGTGGGATTGGAACATAAGACAATTTTTTCATGAGAATTATCCATGATATTTTACGAATAACCCCAACATATATCCTTTATGCAAGTCATATGATGATATTTATTGCATAGGAAACATTTCCAAGGACTCCATATTTGAATGGAAATATGTTTGAACACTATTTCTGGAAATATTTTTGGTGAAAATTTCTATATTCATCTATTGTGATTGTTTTGTGTATCCTATCCAAGCTCTATCTTGTCTCCACATAAAATAAAAGCTTTTTGACACTTACTAATAATAAATTATAACATTCAACCTTGCAAATTTTCTCAATCACAGAAGAAATTTAATATAAAACAGTAATGGGGAATTGATGTCTTGACTTGATAAAAAACCGCCTTTATAAAGAGGCTTTTCAAATTTCAGAATGCAATCATTAAAGCCAAACATTGATGAGAAGGAAAAGTCAGATTCCAGTATCTCTAAAGCAGTTCATACAGACTATTGATAAAAAAAATTATGAGCATATACCTGAGCAATCAATCGTGCAAACAGTGAACATCGCAAATCCCTGCCCCCTGCACCATCAGCTTGCCTGTAGGTTTCAATTATACGAGTGAATGCCTCCTTGCTTAACATAGTTTGCTATTCCTCAGTCCGTGATACAAAATATGGCACTATTGGCATTTCTGGGGATTGATCTTCCACAGATTGAGTCGTTTTTGGATCAGAGGAGATGATTGTTTCTCGATCAGAGAAAATGATTGTATCCGGGTCATATTTTACTTCCAACTGATTATGTGAAGCAGTTCAACTTAAAATAAAAATAATTGCATCCTATCATTTATGAGAACTTAGGATTTAGCTAAAATTTAAAGTCAAAATTTAGGTCGACCACTATACAAAGTTGTATACAAGGGGACAGTTTCTAGAAACAAAGAACAAAGAAAACTTATAAGTGATAAAAACATACCTCACCATAGACAACCCACTTAAAAAATATAGGATAATTGCTTGCAGACCCAACAGGAACAAACCAAGTAGAGAAAAATTGCTCTCTCATCTCATGCATATTAGTCAACCCGGAGTACCAAGTAGCATCATCTGGTTTATTCAATGAATCTACAACTAAATGACCAGAATGTCTCCTTCCAACCCACTTACTTCTCAAGGAAGCTCGATTGCCACAATCGCTGTAGAAAACACAATAGGGTATACTTAAAACCTGCAAGCTGTAGTAAACATTAACCATTTCAAGCTGTAGATCTGAAGTGCCCTGATATCTCCTAGTAGGATCGATCCTGTGTTCTTCACAGACCACTTTCCAGAACTTGGAGCCAATCTGGTTGCCCCATTGGCCCCTCTGAATGTGAAGGATGTCTCGCATTTTTTCTATCCACCCAACTCAGATTTGGATCAGATCTGAACTACCCCTCTATCGCCGCTCAATACATCAAGAATTGTTGCAAAAGATCACTTAGTGCCTCATTCTTCATAACCTGAAAGAAAAATCAACGAAACCCATAGAAACCAAACCAAAAGAACAAAAAAACCCCATTATCAAAGATGGCTCAGAAAATCTCTTGCAACTTCTGCTTATTTGAAAACCTTTGGCCACAGAGGTAATAGATAGAGCGACTTTGTTTTAACCCTGAACTGCCCCTCCAAATGGGATTTTCCGCATCCTCCCTCCTTCCTTGGACAAACCATGCAATCAGAGGGAAATGAATGAGGGAAATTAAAACTTTTGATATTTGAATTTTTTTGACATTTTGAAATGAAATACGTGTGTTTTTTAAGGCCACTCAAATTCCATTAAATAAAATGTGTGAGACTTTTCTTGGGGTTAATAAGGGGTTTGTGTAAATAAGTGGTATTTTTTATTATAAATAATTATTAATGAGATTAGATCTAAGACATTTATGTAAATTATTAATTATATAAAATTGTTGAATTTTTATTTCATAAACTAGGGATTTTGGTTAATTTTTTAATCTAATTATGTGATATTAAAGATGAATTATGGTAACTTAAAAATAAGTTTTATGTGGTTAAAAGGGAAGTAGTAATGTTATGGTATGAATGATTATTTTCAATGAAATTTTTGGTTTAGTAAGGATAAACAGGCGAACGATGCCTGAGGGGATCAAATGGAAAACGGGTTGCTCGAACGTGCACAATGCACCCAGGCGGTCACAACTTAGAAAAGCTGATACGGGCACCCTCGAACGAAATGGCCCAAGCTGAACGCGCCCAGTCGGGCAACCTCACATGGCACGACACAACGCACCCGACCGAATGATGCCATAAGGGAGCAAATGACAAACAGGCCACTCGAACGTGCACAAGGCACCTGGGCGGTCACAACTTAGAAAAAATGATACGAGCACCCTTGAATGAAACGGCCCAACCCGAACGTGCCCGGTTGGACGACCTCACACGATGCGCCCAACCGAATGATGCCACTAGGGAGAAAATGGAAAACGGGCCACCCGAATGTGCACAAGGCACCCGGGCGGTCAAAACTTAGCAGACCTTATACGAGCGCCCTCGAATGAAACGACCCAACCCGAACGTGCCCGGTCGGGAAACCTCACATGGCGCGACACAGTTAACGATGCCATAGGGGAGAAAATGGCAAATGGGCCTCCCAAATGTGCACAAGGCACCCAAGAGGTCACAACTTAGCAAAACTGATATGGGCGCCCTCGAAACCTCACACTGCACGACACGGTGCGCTTGACCGAAGGATTCCACAAGGGAGCAAATGGAAAATGGGTTGTCCAATCGTGCAGAAGGAACCCAGGCAATCAAAAATTAGAAAAACTGATACAGACACCCTCGAACGAAATGACCCGACCCAAATGCGCCTGGTCGGGCGACCTGACACGTCGCGACACGGTGCGCCCGACCGAACGATGCCACAAGGGAGCACATGGTAAATGGGCCACTCGAACTTGCATAAGGCACCCTAGTAGTAACAACCTATAAAACTGACACGGGCGCCCTTAAATGAAACAGCCCAACCTGAATGCGCCCGGTTAGGGTTTTAGAGGTTTATGGTTTAGGGGGTTAAATGGGTTAGGGGTTAATGGGTATCGGTTTAGGGTTTAAGGGTTAAATGGGTTAGGGGTTAAGGGTTTAGGGGTTAGGGGTTAACAGTTTAAAGGTTTATGGTTTAGGGGTTAAATGGGTTAGGGGTTTAGAGGTTTACGGGGCTAAATGGGTTAGGGGTTAAGGGGTTATAGGTTTAGGGTTTAGGGGGTTAAATAGGTTAGGGGATTTAGTAGTTAAGGATTTTAGGGGTTAGAAGTTAGGGGCTAATGGGGTTAGCTTTTAGGGGGTTAGATGGGTTAGGGGTCAGGAATTAGGGTTTAAGGGGTTAGGGTTAAGGGTCTAATGGTTTAGGGTTTAAGGGGTTAGGGGTTAAGGGTTTATAGGTTTAGGGTTTAGGGGGTTAAATTGGTTAGGGGTTAAGGGTTTGGGTCGGGTTAGGGGTTAAATTAGTTGCTTATTCTTTGCATCTCAATGTAAAATTTTTTTAAGTATTGTTTCTTGTTGCCATGTATTCTTTATTTTTTAATTTATAGTATTTGTTTGCCATTACTTTACATTTATTGATGCAAAAAATGTCTATTACAATCAAACTGCCAAATGTATGTTCAATCTCCAGTTTCAAACTCAGCCACAGTGTTGTCACACAGTTTAAGTCTGGAGAATGGCCATATGGTGAAGTCTTATTAACCAGACTGCACCTCATGACTAGTCCAGAAACCATAGCCGTGTACTGATGGCACTCAAGGAAACACGTTCGAATGAAACGGCCTGACCCAACCCCTACCCCCGAATAGAAAGGGATAGCTAAACGACCGAACGATGCCACAACAGAGAAAATGGCAAACGAGCCACTCAAATTACGTGCACAAGAAACCGGGGTGGTCACAACTTAGAAAAATTGATATGGGCGCCCTCGAACGAAATGACATGACTCGAATGTGCCCAGTCGGGTGCCCTCGCACGGCGCAACATGGCATGCCTAACCAAACAAATATGCCACAAGGGATAAAACAGAAAAAGAGCTGCCCAAATGTGCACAAGGCACTCGGGCAGTCATAACTTATCAAAACTAATAAGGGCACCCTCGAATAAAACGACCCAAACCAAATGCACCCAGTCGGGTGACCTCGCATGGCGCAACACGGTGCGCCCGACCAAACGATGCCACAATGGAGCAAATGGAAAACGGTCCGCTCGAATTACGTGCACAAGGCACTCGTGCGGTCACAACTTAAAAAAACTGATACAGTCGTCCTCGAATGAAACGATGCGACCCGAACGCGCTTGGTAGGGTGCCCTCGCATGGTGCGACACGGCGTGCCTAACGAAATGAATATGCCACAAGGGAGAAAATGGAAAACGGGCCGCCCAAATGTGCACAAGCCACCCGGGTGGTCACAACTTAGCAGAACTGATACAGGCGCCCTCGAATAAAACGACCCGAACCGAAAGCGCCCGGTCGGGCGACCTCGCATGGTGCCACACGGCGCACCTGAAAAAATGATGCCAGAAGGGAGAAAATGGAAAATGGGCCGCCTGATCGTGCATAAGGCACCCATGCGGTCACAACTTAGCAAAACTGATACGGGCGCCCTGAAACGAAACGGCCCGACCCGAACGCTCCTAGTCGGACGACCTCACACGGCGCAACACAGCGCGCCCAACTGAATTATGCCACAAGGGATAAAATGGAAAATGGGCCTCCCGAATGTGCACAAGGCACCCGTGTGATCAAAACCTAGCAAAACTAATACAAGCACCCTCGAATGAAACAGCCCGACCCAAACGTGCCTAGTCGGGCGACCTGATTACAAGCTAGGCGTGACACGGCGTGCCCGACCAAACGATGCCACATGGGAGAAAATGGAAAACAGGCTGCCCAAATGTGCACAATGCACCCAGGTGGTAACAACTTCGAAAAATTGATATGGGCGCCCTTGAATGAAACGGGGCGACCCGAACATGCCTGGTTAGGCGACCTCACACGGCGCGACATGGCGCTCCCGACCGAACAATGCCACATGGGAGAAAATGGAAAACGTGCCACCCGAACATGCACAAGGCACCCAGGCAGTCAAAACTTAGCAAAATTGATGCAGGTGCCCTCAAACAAAATGGTTCGACCCGAACACGCCCAATTGGGCAACCTGATCACAAGGCGGGACACGGCGTGCCTGACCGAACGATGCCACATGGGAGAAAACGGAAAACAGTTTGCCTGAACATGCACAATGAACTCGGGTGGCCACAACTTAACAAAACTGATATAGGTGCCCTCAAACGAAACGGGCCAACCCGAACGCGCCCAGTCGCGTGACCTCACACGACGCGACACGACGTGCCCAACCGAATGATGCCACATGGGAGAAAACAAAAAATGGGCCATGTGAACATGCACAAGTCACCCAGGTGGTCACAACTTAGCAAAACTGAAATAGGCGCCCTCGAACGAAACTATCTGACCTGAGTGGTCACAACCTAGCAAAACTGATATGGGCACCCTCGAACGAAACGGCCCAACCAGAATGCCCCCGATCAGGCGACCTGATCAAAAGACGCGACACGGCGTGCTTGACCAAATGATGCCACAAGGGATCAAACAACAAACGGGCCGCCTGAACATGCATAAGGCACCCGGGCAGTCACAACTTAGCAAAACTGAAATGGGCACCCTCAAACGAAACGGTCCGACCCGAATGCACCCGATCTGGCTACCTCACACGGTGCGAGACAAAACGCCCGACCGAATGATGCCACATGGCAGAAAATGAAAAATGGGCCGCTCGAATGTACACAAGGCACCCGGGCAGTCACAACTTAGCAAAACTCATATGGGCGCCCTTGAGCAAAATGGGCCAACCCGAATGCCGCCAGTCGGGGGACCTCACACGGTGCGACACGACGTGCCTAACCAAACGATGCCACATAGGAGAAAATGACAAACAGGCCGCCTGAACGTGTACAAGGCACTTAGGTGATCACAACTTAGAAAAACTTTTACAGGCGCCCTCGAATGAAACGGTTCAACCCGAACGTGCCCGGTCGGGTGACCTCACATGATGCGACATGGAGTGCCTTACCGAACGATGCCACATAAGAGAAAATGACAAATGGGCCACTCGAATGTGCACAAGGCACTTGGGCGGTCACAACTTTGAAAAATTAATACGGGCACCGTCGAACGAAATGGCCTGACCTGAACGTGACTGGCCTGGCGACTTGATCACAAGGTGCGACATGGCGTGCTCGACCGAATGATGCCACAAGGGAGAAAACGAAAAATGGGTCGCTCAAACGTGCACAAGGCACTCGGGCAGTCACAACTTAGCAAAACTGATACAGGTACCCTCGAACGAAATGGGCCGACCCAAACGCACCTGATCGGGCGACCTCACATGGTGCAACACGACGCACCCGACTGAACAATGCCACATGGGAGAAAATAGTAAACAGGCTTCTCAAATGTGCACAAGGCACCCGGGTGATCACAACTTACCAAAAATGATACGGGCACCCTAGAATGAAACGGCCCGACCTGAACGCGCCCGGTCGGGCAAAATGATCACAAGGCGCGACACAGCGCGCCCGACCGAATCATGCCACATGGGAGAAAACGGAAAACAAGCTTCCCGAACATGCATAATGCACCTGGGCAGTCACAACTTAGAAAAACTGATACGGGTGCCCTAAAAAAAAATGGGCCGACTGGAACGCGCCCGGTCGGGCGACCTCACACGACGCGACATGACGCGCCCGACCGAACGATGCCACATGGTAGAAAATGGAAAACGGGCCGCCCGAACGTGCACAAGGCACCCAGGTGGTCAGAAATTAGCAAAAATGATACAGGCGCCCTCGAACGAAATGGTCCGACCCGAGCGGTCACAACTTAGCAAAACTGATACAGACACCCTCGAACGAAACAACTCGGCCCGAATGCGCTTGGTCAAGCGACCTGATCATAGTGCATGACACAGTGTGCCTGACTTAATGATGCCACAAGGGAGCGGATGACAAACAGGCCACCCGAACTTGCACAAGGCACCCGGGTGGTCACAACTTAGCAAAACTGATATGGGTACCCTTGAACGAAACGACCCGACCCAAACGTGCCCAGTCGGGCGACATGATCAGAAGGCGTGAAACGGCACGCCCGAACGAACAATTCCACAAGGGAGCAAATGGAAAACGGGCCGCTCAAATGTCCAGAAGGCACCTGGGCAGTCACAACATAGAAAAACTGATACGGGCACCCTCGAATGAAACAGGTCGACCGGAATGCGCTTGATCGGTTGACCTCACACAGCGCGACACGATGCGCCAGACCAAATGATGCCACATGGGAGAAAATGAAAAATGGGTCGCCCGAACGTGCACAAGCCACTCGGGCGGTCACAAATTAGCAAAACTGATATGGGCACCCTCGAATGAAACGGCCCAACCCGAACGCGCCCAGTCGGGCAACCTGATCACAAGGTGTGAGACGGCGCGCCCGACTGAACGATACCACATGGGAACAAATGGAAAATGGGCTGCTCGAACGTGCACAATGCACTCGGGCAGTCACAACTTAGCAAAACTGATACGGGCGCCCTCGAGCGAAATGGGCCAACTCGAACGCGCCCAGTCGGGAAACCTCAATCGGAGCGACATGACGCACCTAGCCGAACGATTCCACATGGGAGGAGACAAAAAATGGGCCACCGGAACATGCACAAGGCACCCAGGCGGTCACAAATTAGAAAAACTGACACAGATGCCCTCGAATGAAACGGTCCGACCGAAATGCGCCCAGTCGGGCGACCTCACACGGCGTGACACAGCGCGCCCGACCGAACGATGCCACATGGGAGCAAATGGAAAATAGGTAGATCGAACATGCACAAGGCACCCAGGTGGTCAAAACTTAGAAAAGCTAATATGGGCACACTCGAACAAAACTTCTTGACAGGAGCACGCCCGATCGAGCGACCTGATCACAAGGTGCAACACGGCGCGCCCGACCGAATGATGCCAGAAGGGAGCAATTGGAAAACGGGCCGCTCAAACGTGCACAAAGTACTCGTGCAGTCACAACTTAGCAAAAATAATACGGGCACCCTCTAAAGAAACGGGTTGACCCGAATGCACTCGGTCGACGACCTCACACGGTGCGACACGACGCGTCCGACCAAATGATGCGACATGCAAGCAAACAACAAACGGGCCACCCGAACATGCATAAGGCACTCGAGCGGTCAAAACTTAGAAAAACTCATACAGACACCCTCGAACGAAACAGCCTGACCCGAACGCGCCCGTTTGGGCAACCTGATCAGAAGGTGCGACACACTGCGCCCAACCGAACGATGCCACATGGGAGAAAACGGAAAATGGGCTGCTTGAAAGTCCACAATGCACCCGAGTGGTCACAACTTAGCAAAACTAATACAGGCGCCCTCGAACGAAACATGCCTACTCGAATGCGCCCGGTCGGGCGACCTCACACTACGCAACACAGTGCACCTGACCGAACTATGCCACATGGGAGAAAATGGCAAGCGGGCCGCCCGAACGTGCACAAGGCACCTAGGCAGTCACAAATTAGCAAAACTGATACAGGCGCCCTCGAATGCAGCGACCCGACTCAAACATGTCCGATCAGGCGACCTCACACGGTGCACTTGACCGAACGATACTAGAAGGGAGCAAACGGAAAATGGGCCACCCGAATGTGCACAAGGCACCCGGGTGGTCACAACTTAGTAGAACTGATACAGACGCCCTTGAACAAAATGGCCCCGCCTGAACCTGGCCAGTCAGGCAACCTCACACAGTGTGACACGGGGAACGATGCCACAGGGGATAAAATGGAAAATGGGCCTCTCAAACATGCACAAGGCACGCAGGTGGTCAAAACTTAGCAAAAATGATACGTGTGCCCTCGAACGAAACGAACCGACCCAAACATGCCCGGTCGGGCGACCACATGGCACAACACGGCATGCCCGACGTAATGATGCCATAAGGGAGAAAACGGCAAACGGGCCACCCGAACATCCACAAGGAACTCTTGTAGTCGCAACTTAGCAAAACTAATACAGGCGCCCTTGAATGAAACGAGCTGACCCGAATGCACCCGGTCGGGAAACCTCACATTGCACGACATGGTGTGCTCGACCGAAGGATGCCTCAAGGGAGCAAATGGAAAATGGGTCACCCGAACATGTACAAGGTACCCGGGCGATCAAAAAATAGCAAAACTGATATGGACGCCCTCGAACGAAATGACCCGACCCAAACGCGCCCGGTCGGAAGACATCACACAGTGTGACAAAGCGCCCCCGACCGAACGATGCCACAATGGAGCATATGGAAAACGGGCCACTTGAACTTGCAATACAGTACTTTAGCCAAGCCACAACCTATAAAATCGTCTACAAAAATTCTTTTAATGAAACGTTCGACCCTAATTCCATTCGGTTAGGTTTAGAGGTTTATGGTTTAGGAATAAATGTAATAAATATGGGTTACACGTTTAGGTTTACAAGGTTAATGAGTTAGGGGTTAGGGTTAAGGGTTTAGAGGTTTAGGGTTTAGGGTTAAATGCATTAGGGTTTAGAGGTTTAGTGGGCTAAATGGGTTAGAATAAGGGGTTATATGTTTAGGGTTTAGGGGGTTAAACAGGTTGGGGGATTGAAGGTAACATGATTTTAGGGTTAGAACTAGGGGCTAAATGTGCTAAGGGTCTTAGGGGGTTAGATGGGTTAGGGGCTTATGAATTAGGGCTGAGCTGTAATAGTTGGGGATTATTTGGTTTAGGTTTACAAGTTAGGGGTTAAGGGTTTATATGTTTAGGGTTTAGGGGGTTAAATAGGTTAGGGGTTTACTAGGGGTTTAGGGGGTTAAATAGGTTAGGGGTTAAGGGTTTAGGTTGGGTTAGGGGTTAAGGGTTTAGAGGTTTATGGTTTAGGGGTTAAATGGGTTAGGGGTTAAATTAGTTGCTTATTATTTGCATCTCAATGTAACAATTTTGTAAGTATTTTTGCTTGCTACCATGTCTTCTTTATTTATTAATTTATAGTATTTTTTTGCCATTGCTTTACATTTATTGATGCAGAAAATGTCTATTGCAATCAAATGGCCAAATGTATGTTCAATATCCAGTTTCAAACTCAGCCTTAGTGTTGTCACATAGTTTAAGTCTGGAGAATGGCCATCTGATGAAGTCTTATTAACCAGACTACACCTCATGACTAGTCCAAAAACCATACCCATGTACTAATGGCACTCAAGGAAACGCGTTCAAATGAAACGGCCCGACCCAACCCCTACCCCTGACCAGAAAGGGATAGTTGAACGACCAAACGATGCCACAAAGGAGAAAATGGAAAACGGTTTTCCCGAACGTGCACAAGGCACTCGGGCGGTCAGAACTTAGAAAACCTGAAATGGGCGCCCTCGAACAAAACAATGCGACCCGAATGCACCTAGTCGGGCACCCTCGCACGACGTTACACGACGTGCCCGACCGAACGATGCCACAATGAATCAAATGGAAAATGAGCCACTCGAATTACGTGCACAAGGCACTGGGGTTGTCACAACTTAGAAAAACTGATAAAGGCACCCTCAAACGAAACGAATTGACTCAAACGTGCCCAGTTGAGTGCCCTTGCAGGACGCGACATAGTGTGCCCGACCAAACAAAGATGACACAAGGGAGAAAATGGAAAACGGGCCACCCAAATGTGCACGAGGGACCCGGGCAGTCACAACTTATCAAAACTGATACGGGTGCCCTCGAACAAAATAGCCCAAACCGAACGCACCCAGTCGGGCGACCTCGCACGGCATGACATGGTGCACCCGACCAAACGATGCCACAAGGGAGAAAATGGAAAACGGGCCACCCGAACGTGCACAAGGCACCCGAGCGGTCACAAGTTAGAAAAACTGATACGGGAGCCCTCGAAGTACGAAACGGCCCGATCCGAATGCACCCGGTCAGGTGACCTCACAGGGCGCAACAAAATGCTCGTCGACCGAATGATGCCACAAGGGAGCAAATAGAAAATGGGCCACTCGAACGTGGACAAGGAACTTGGGTAGTCACAACTTAGCAAAACTGATACGGGCGCCGTCGAGCGAAACGACCCAACCTAAACACACCCAGTCGGGCAACCTAATGACACAGCGCGACATGGCATGCCCGATCGAATGATGCCACAAGGGAGCAAACGGAAAGTGGGCCGCCCGAAAATGCACAAGGCACCTAGACGGTCACAACTTATCAAAACTGATACGAACGCCCTCGAACGAAACGACACGAATCAAATGCCCCTGGTCAGGCACTCTCCCACAGCGCAACATGGCGCACCCGACCGAACGTTTCCACAATGCAGAAAACTGCAAACGGGCCGCCCAAATTACATGCACAAGGCACCCGAGCGGTCACAACTTAAAAAAACTGATACGGGCACCCTCAAATGAAACGACACAACTTGAACACGCCTGGTAGGGTGCACTCGAATGACGCGACACGTACACGTTCAATCAAACGATTACAAAGTTGCGACGAGAATGGAAATAACACCTAATTAAAGCATGGCACCTACTGTCACAACTTAGCAAAACTTCACATGGGCATTGAACAAAACGGTTCGAATCGAACGCACCCGGTTCCAAGGATTTGCTTATATCGACACGAAGGTGTCTTAACGAACGATGCCACAAGGGAGAAAATGGAAAATGAGCTGCCCAAATGTGCACAAGGCACCCGAGTGGTAACAACTTATTAAAACTGAAACAGGCTCCCTCGAATGAAACCACCCGACCCGAACGCTTCCAGTCGGGTGAGCTCACACGGTGCGACATGGTGCACCTAACCGAATGATGCCACAAGGGAGAAAATGGCAAACAAGTCGCTCGAATGTGAGCAAGGCACCCAGATGATCACAACTTAGCAAAACTGATATGGGCACCGTCGAATGAAACGGCCCGACCCAAACATGCCCGGTCGGGCGACCTGATCACAAGGCCTGACACGGCGCGCCCAACCGAACGATGCCACATGGGAGCAAATGGAAAATGGGCTACCTGAATGTGAACAATGCACCTGGGCAGTCACAACTTTGCAAAACTGATACAGGCACCCTCGAATGAAATCGGGTGACCCGAACGCGCCCGGTTGGATGACCTCACACAGCGCGACACGGTGCGCCCAACCGAATGATGCCACATGGGATAAAATGGAAAACGGGCCACCCAAATGTGCACAAGGCACCTAGGCGGTCACAACTTAGACAAACTGATGCAAGCACCCTCGAACGAAATGGTCCGACTCGAACGTGCCCGGTCGGGCAACCTGATCACAAGGCACGACACGATGTGCCTGATTGAACGATGCCACATGGGAGCAAACAGAAAATGGGTTTCCCGAACGTAGAAAGTGCACCCGGGCGGCCACAAATTAGAAAAATTGATACGAGCACCCTCAAACAAAACGATCTGATGCGAACATGCCCAGTCGAGCGACCTCACAGGATGCAACATGGCACGCCAAACCGGACGATGCCACATAGGAGAAAATGGCAAACGGGCCACCCAAACGTGCACAAGGCACCCAGGTTGTTACAACTTAGCAAAACTAATACAGGCGCCCTCAAACGAAACGGTCTGACCCGAACGAGATGGTCCGACTTGAGCACTCACAAGTTAGAAAAATTGATACGGGCACCCTCGAACGAAATGGCCCAACCCTAATGCGCCCGAGCGAGAGACCTGATCACAAGGCGCGACACGACGTGTTCGACTGAATGATGCCACAAGGGAGAAAACAACAAACGGGCCACCCTAATGTGCACAAGGCACCTAGGTGGTCACAACTTAGCAAAACTGATATTGGCACCCTCGAACGAAATGGTCCGACTCGAATGCACCCGATCGGGCAACCTTACACGACGCGACACGACATGCCCGACTGAATGATGCCACATTAGAGCAAATGAAAAATGGGCCGCTCGAATGTGCACAAGACACCAGATGCTCACAATTTAGCAAAACTCATACGAGCACCCTCGAGTGAAACGGGCCAACTCGAACGCGCCCGGTCGGGCGACCACACATGGTGCGCCCAACTAAACGATGCCACATGGGAGAAAATTGAAAACAAGCTGCTCGAACATGCACAAGGCACCCAGGTGATCACAACGTAGCAAAACTTATAGAGGCACCCTTAGAAAAACTGATGTGGGCACCCTAGAACGAAACGACCTGACCTGAATGCACCCGGTTGGGCAACCTGATCACAAGGCGTGACACGGCACACCTGACCGAATGATGCTACATGGGATCAAATGGAAAACAGGCTTCCCAAACGTGAAAAATTCACTCGGGTGGTCACAACTTAGAAAAACTGATACAGGTGCCCTCGAACGAAACGACACGACCCGAACACGCCCAGTCGAGTGCCCTCGCATGGTGCGACACAGTGTGCCCGACCAAACAAATATGCCACAAGGGAGAAAATGGAAAATGAGCCACCCAAATGTGCACAAGGCACCCAGGTTGTCACAACTTATCAAAACTGATACGGCGCCCTCGAACAAAACAAGCCCAACTAAACGCGCCCAGTTGGGCGACCTCGCACGATGTGACATGGTGCGCCTGACCGAACGATTCCACAAGGGAGAAAATGGAAAAAGGGCCGCCCGAACGTGCACAAGGCACCCAGGCAGTCACAACTTAGCAAAACTGATACAGGTGCCCTCGAAGTACGAAACGACCCGACCCGAACGCACCCGGTCGGGCGACCTCACAGGGTGCAACACAACGTGCTCGACCGAATGATGCCACAAGGGAGCAAACGGAAAAAGGGCCACTCGAACGTGCACAAGGCACTCGGGCAGTCACAACTTAGAAAAACTGATATGAGCGCCCTCGAACAAAACGACCCAACCTAAACGTGCCTAGTCGGGTGACATCATGACATGACGCGACATGGCGTGGCCGACCGAATGATGCCACAAGGGAGAAAATGGAAAACGGGCCGCCTGAAAATGGACAAGGCTCCCAGACGATCACAACTTATCAAAACTGATACGGATGCCTTCGAATGAAACAGCGCGACTCGAATGCCCCCATTCAGGCACTCTCCCACAGCGCGACACGACGCACCCGACCGAACGATGCCACAATGAAGAAAACTCCAAACGGTCTGCCCGAATTATGTGCACAAGGCACCCAGGCAGTCACAACTTAATAAAATTGATACGGGCGCCTTGGAATGAAACAACGCGACCCAAACACACCCGATAGGGTGCGCTCGCACTGCGCGACATGGCGTGCCCGACCAAATGAATATACCACAAGGGAAAAAATGGAAAATGGGCCACCAAAATGTGCACAAGGCACCCGGGTGGTCACAACTTAGCAAAACTGATACGGGCGCCCTCGAACAAAACGGCCTGAACCGAACGTGCCCAATCGTGCGACCTCGCATAGCACAAAACGGCACGCCCGAACAAACGATGCCACAAGGGAGAAAATGGAAAACGAGCTACCCAAACATGCACAAGGCACCCAGGCGGTCACAACTTAGCAAAACTAATACAGGCGCCCTCGAACAAAACGGACCAACCCGAACGCTTCCGGTCGGATGACCTCACATGGTGGGACGCGACGCACCCAACCGAATGATGCAACAAGCGATAAAATGGTAAACGGGCCGCTTGAACATGAATAAGGCTCCCGGGTGATCACAACTTAGCAAAACTGATACGGGAACCCTCAAATGAAACAGCCGGACCTGAACATGCCCAGTCGGGTGCCTGATCACAAGGCCTGACACGGTGCACCCAACCAAACGATGCCACATGGGAGCAAATGGAAAACAGGCTGCCCGAATGTGCACAATGCACTCGGGCAATCACAACTTTGCAAAACTGATACGGGTGTGCTCGAATGAAATGGGGCAACCCGAACGCACCCGGTTGGGCGATCTCACATGGCACGCCCGACCGAATGATGCAACATGGGAGAAAATGGGAAATGGGCCACCCAAATGTGCACAAGGCACCCAGGCGGTCAGAACTTAGAAAAACTAATGCAAGCGCCCTCGAACGGAATGGTCCGACCGGAACGTGCCCGATCGGGCAACCTAATCACAAGGCGTGACACGACGTTCCTAATTGAACGATGCCACATGGGAGCAAATAGAAAATGGGTTGCCCGAACGTAGACAATGCACCCGGGTAGCCATAACTTAGAAAAACTGATACGGGCACCCTCAAACAAAACGAGCGGATGTGAACGTGCCCGGTCGGGCGACCTCACACGAGGCAACACGGCGCGCCGAACCGAACGATGCCACACAGGAGAAAATGGAAAATGGGCTGCCCGAATGTGCACAAGGCACCCAGGTGGTCACAACTTAGCAAAAATGATACAGGTGCGCTCGAACGAAACGGTCTGACCTGAATGAAATGGTCCGACCCGAGCGGTCACAACTTAGAAAAATTGATACAGGCACCCTCAAATGAAATGGCCCGACCGTAACGTGCCCAATTGGGCAACCTGATCACAAGGCGTGACACAGCGTGCCCGACTGAATGATGCCAGAAGGGAGAAAGCAACAAACGGGCTGCCTGAATGTGCACAAGGCACCTGGGCGGTCACAACTTAGCAAAACTGATATTGGCACCCTCGAATGAAGTGGTATTACCCGAATGCGCCAGGTTGTGCGACCTCACATGGCGCGACACGGCGTGCCCGACTGAATGATGCCACATTAGAGCAAATGAAAAATGGGCCACTTGAATGTGCACAAGACACTATGTAGTCACAATTTAGCAAAACTCATACGAGTGCCCTTGAGTGAAACGAGCCATTTCGAACGTGCACGTTCGGGCGACCACACACGGCACGACACGGTGCGCCTGACTAAATGATGCCACATGGGAGAAAATGGAAAATGGGCCGCCTAAACATGCACAAGGCACCCAGGTGATCACAACATAGAAAAACTTATATAGGCTCCCTCGAATGTAACGGTCCAACCCTAATGCGCCCGGTCGGGCAACCTCACACGGCGCGACATGGAGTGCCCTACCAAACGATCCCACATGGGAGAAAACAACAGATGGGCTGCTCGAATGTGCACAAGGCACCCGGGTGGTCACAACTTAGCAAAACTAATACGGGCACCCTCAAATGAAATGGCCAGACCCAAATGCACCTGGCCTGGCGACCTGATCACAAGGCGTGACATGGTGCGCCCGACCGAATGATGCCACAAGGGAGAAAATGGCAAACGGACCACTCGAACATGCACAAGTCACCCAAACAGTCACAACTTAACAAAATTGATACGGGTGCCCTCGAATGAAACGGGCTGACTCGAATGTGCCCGGTCGGGCGACCTCACACAGTGCGACATGACACGTCCGACTGAACAATGCCACATGGGAGAAAATGGTAAACGGGCTTCTCGAACGTGCACAAGGCAGCTGGGTGGTCACACCTTAGAAAAACTGATACGAGCACGCTTGAAACAAATATCCCGACCTGAACGCGCCTGGTTGGGCAACCTGATCACAAGGCACGACACGATGCGCCTGACCGAACGATGCCACATGGGAGAAACTGGAAAACAGGCTTCCCAAACGTGCACAATGCACCCAGGCGGTCACAACTCAGCAAAACTGATACGGGCGCCCTCAAATGAAATGGGTCGACCCGAACGCGCCCGGTCAGGCGACCTCACACGACGCAACACAACACGCCTGCCCAAATGATCCACATGGGAGAAAACAGAAAAGGGGCCGCCCGAACATGCACAAGGCACCCAGGTGGTCACAACTTAGAAAAACTGATACAGGCGCCCTCGAACGAAACAGTCCGACCCGAACGAAACTGTCCAACCGGAGCGGTCACACCTTAGAAAAACTGATACGGGCACCCTCAAAGGAAATAGCCCGACCCGAACACGCCTAGTCGGGCAACATGATCACAGGGCATGACACGGTGTGCCCAACTGAACGATGCCACAAGGTAGCAAATGACAAACGGTCCGACCGAACGTGCACAAGGCACCTAGGCAGTTACAACTTAGCAAAACTGATATGGGCACCCTTGA
The DNA here is from genome assembly GCA_034641835.2 of Pinus albicaulis. NCBI lineage: Eukaryota > Viridiplantae > Streptophyta > Pinopsida > Pinales > Pinaceae > Pinus > Pinus albicaulis. The sequence continues at coordinate 205,366,516 of CM076583.1, forward strand.
ACGAAACGTTTCGACTCGAACGCACCCAGTCGGTTGACCTGAACACAAGGCGTGACACGACGTGCCTGATGGAACGATGCCAGAAGGGAGAAAATGGAAAACGAGCCGCTCGAACGTGCACAAGGCTCCCGGGCGGTCACAACTTAACAAAACTGATACGGGCACCTTTGAACGAAACAGGCTGACCTGAATTCACCCGGTCAGTCGACCTCACACAGCACGACACGCTGTGTCGGACTGAATGATGCCACATCGGAGCAAACGGAAAATGGGCCGCCCGAATGTGCAAAAGCCACTCGGGCGGTCACAAATTAGCAAAAATGATACGGGTAGCCTCGAATGAAATGGGCCGACCCGAATGCGCCCAGTTGGGCGACCTCACACAGTGCGACACGACACGACACATCCGACCGAACGATGCCACATGGGAGCAAATGGGTAACGGGCTGCCCGAACGTGCACAAGGCACCCGGGCGGTCACAACTTAGAAAAACTCATACGGGCACCCTCGAACAAAATAGCACGACATGAACGCACCTGGTTGGGCAACCTGATCAGAAGGCATGACACGGTGCACCCGATCGAACGATGCGACATGGGAGGAAATGAAAAACAAGCTTCCCGAGCGTGCACAATGCACCCGGGCGGTCACAACTCAGCAAAACTGATACGGGCACCCTCAAACGAAATGGGCCGACTCGAATGCGCCCGTCAAGTGACCTCACACGACGTGACACGACACGCTCGATCGAACGATCCACATGGGATAAAATGGCAAACTGGCCACCCGAACATGCACAAGGCATCCAGGTGGTCACAACTTAGCAAAATTGATACAGGCACCCTCAAAAGAAACAGTCTGACCCGAAAAAAATTGTCCAACCGGAGTGGTCACACCTTAGCAAAACTGATACGGGCACCCTCAAAGGAAACGGCCTAACCCGAACATGCCTGGTTGGGCGACCTGATCATAGGGTGCGACACGGTGTGCCCGACTGAACGATGCCACAAGGTAGGAAATGACAAATGGGCCGACCAAACGTGCACAAGGCACCTGTGCGGTTACAACTTAACAAAACTGATATGGGCACCCTCGAACAAAACGGCCCGACTCGAACGTGCCCGGTTGGGTGACCTGATCACAAGACGTGACACGGTGTGCCCGACGGAACGATGCCAGAAGGGAGCAAACGGAAAATGGGCCGCTCGAACGTGCACATGGCTCCCGGGCAGTCACAACTTAGCAAAACTGATATGGGCACCCTTGAATGAAACAGGCCGACCCGAATTCGCCTGGTTAGACGACCTCACACAGCACGACACGCCGTGCCTGACCAAATGATGCCACATGGGAGAAAACGGAAAAAGTGCCACCTGAATGTGCACAAGCCACCTGGGGGGTCACAAATTAGCAAAAATGATACGAGCACCCTTGAACGAAACGACCTGACACGAATGTGCCCGGTGGGGAAATCTGATCACAAGGCGTGACACGATGCGCCCGAACGAACGATGCCACATGGGAGAAAATGAGAAACGGGCTTCCCAAACATGCACAATGCACCCGGGTGGTCACAACTTAGCAAAACTGATACGGGCATCCTCGAGCGAAACGGGCCAACCTAAACGCGCCCAGTTGGGTGACCTCACATGGTGCGACATGACACGCCCAACCGAACGATGCCACATGGGAGAAAAAGGCAAACAAACCGCCCGAACGTGCACAAGGCACCCAGGAAGTCACAACTTAGCAAAACTGATACAGGTGCCCTCGAAAAAAACGTTCCGACTCGAACGCGCCTTATTGGACAACCTCAAATGGTGTGACATAGCATGCCAGACCGAACGATGCCACATGGGATCAAATGGAAAATGGGCCGCTTGAACGTGCACAAGGTACCTGGGCGGTCACAACTTATAAAAACTAATACGGGCACCCTCGAATGAAACGACCCGACCCGAATACGCCTGGTTGGGCAACCTGATCATGAGGCGCGACACGACACGCCTGACCGAATGATGCCACAAGGGAAAAAATGGGAAATGGGCCGCTCAAACATGCACAAGGCACTCGGGCGGTCATAACTTAGCAAAACTGATACAGGCACCCTCAAAAGAAATGGGCCGACCCGAACGCACCTGGTCGGGCGACCTCACACGGTGCGACACGGCGCACCCAACCGAACGATGCCACATGGGAGAAAATGGCAAACGGGCCACCCAAATATGGACAAGGCACCCGAGTAGTCACAACTTAGCAAAACTGATACGGGCACCCTCGAACGAAACGACCTGACCCAAATGCGCCCGTTTAGGCAACTCGATCACAAGGTGCGACACAGCGCACCCAACTGAATGATGCCGCATGGGAGAAACCGGAAAACGGGCTGCCCGAACATGCACAATGCACCCGGGTGGTCACAACTTAGAAAAAATCATATGGGTGCCCTCGAACAAAATGGGCCGACTCGAATGCGCCCGGTCGGGCGACGTCACACTGCGCGACATGGCACACCTAACCGAACGATGCCACATGGGAGCAAATGGAAAACGAGCCACCCAAACGTGCACGAGGCACCCAGGCGGTCACAACTTAGCAAAACTGATACAGGCACCCTCGAACGAAATGGTTCAACCCTAACGCGCCCGGTTGGGTGACCTCACATGGCACGACACGGCGTGCCCGACCAAATGATGCCACATGGGAGCAAACGGAAAATGGGTTGCTCCAATGTGCACAAGGCACCTGGGCGGTCATAACTTAGAAAAACTGATACGGGTGCCATCAAACGAAATGGCCCAACCCGAATGCGCCCGGTCGGGCAACCTCACACGGCGTGACGTAGTGTGCTCGACCAAATGATGCTGCATGGGAGAAAATGGCAAACGGGCTACCCAAACATGCACAAGGCACCCGGGTGGTCACAACTTAGAAAAACTGATGCGGGCACCCTCGAACGAAATGACTTGACCTGAATGCACCCGGTTGGGCAACCTGATCAGAAGGCGTGACACGGCACACTTGACCGAATGATGCCACATGGGATCAAACAGAAAACGGGCTTCGCAAACATGCACAATTCACCTGGGCGGTCACAACTTAGAAAAACTGATACGGGCGCCCTCGAACGAAACGATGCGACCCGAACGCGCCCGGTCGAGTGCCCTCGCATGGTGCAACACAGTGTGCCCGACCAAAAAAATATGCCACAAGGGATAAAATGGAAAACGAGCCACCCAAATGTGCACAAGGAACCTGGGCGATCACAACTTATCAAAACTGATACGGGCGCCCTCGAACAAAACAGCCCGAACTGAACGCACCTAGTCGGGCGACCTCTCACGACGTGACACGGTGCGCCTGACCGAATGATGCCACAAGGGAGAAAATGGAAAAAGGGCCGCCCGAATGTGCACAAGGCACCCGGGCGGTCACAACTTAGCAAAACCAATATAGGCGCCCTCGAAGTACGAAACGGCCCGACCCGAACGCACCCGGTCGGGCGACCTCACAGGGTGCAACACAACGTGCCCGATCGAATGATGCCATAAGGGAGAAAATGGAAAATACGCCACTCGAATGTGCACAAGGCACTCGGGCGGTCACAACTTAGCAAAACTGATACGAGTGCCCTCGAATGAAACGACCCAACCTGAACGCACCCAGTTGGGCGACATCATGACACGGTGCGACACGGTGTGGCCGACCGAATGATGCCACAAGGGAGCAAATGAAAAACGGGCTGCCCGAAAATGCACAAGGCACCCGGACGATCACAACTTATCAAAACTGATACGGATGCATTCGAATGAAATGGTGTGACTCGAATGGCCCCGGTCAGGCACTCTCCCATAGCATGACACGGCGCGCCCAACTGAACAATGCCACAATGAAGAAAACCACAAACGGGCCACCCGAATTACATGCACAAGGCACTCGGGCGGTCACAACTTAAAAAAACTGATACGGGCGCCCTCGAATGAAACGACGTGACCTGAACGCGCCCGGTAGGGCGCGCTCGCACGGCGCGACATGGCGTGCCCAACCAAATGAATATGCCACAAGGGAGAAAATGGAAAATGGGCTGCCCAAATGTGCATAAGGCACCTGGGCTGTCACAACTTAGAAAAACTGATACGGGTGCCCTCGAACAAAACATCCCGAACTGAACATGCCCAGTCAGGTGACCTCACATGGCACGACACGGTGCGCCCGAACGAACGATGCCACAAGGAAGAAAATGGAAAACGAGCTTCCCAAACGTGCACAAGGCACCTGGGTGGTCACAACTTAGCGAAACTGATACAAGCGCCCTTGAACGAAACAGACCAACCCGAATGCTTTCGGTTGGATGACCTCACACGGTGCGACACGACGCACCCAACCGAATGATGCCACAAGCGAGAAAATGGTAAACGAGCCGCTTGAACATGAACAAGGCACCTGAGTGATCACAACTTAGCAAAAATGATACGGGCACCCTCGAATGAAACAGCCGGACCCGAACATGCCTGGTCGGGTGACCTGATCACAAGGCCTAACATGGCGTGTCCAACCGAACGATGCCACATGGGAGCAAATGGAAAACAGGCTGCCCGAATGTGCACAATGCACTCGGGCGATCACAGTTTTGAAAAATTGATACGGGTGCCCTCGAATGAAATGGGGCGACCTAAATGCACCCGGTCAGGAAACCTCACACGGCGTGAAATGGTGCGCCCGACTGAACGATGCAACATGGGAGAAAATGGAAAACGGGCCACCCAAATGTGCACAAGGCACCCAGGCAATCAGAACTTAGAAAAACTGATGCAAGCGACCTCGAACGGAACGGTCTGACCCGAATGCGCCTGGTCGGGCAAATTGATCACAAGGCATGACACGACATGCCTGATTGAACGATGCCACATGGGAGCAAACAAAAAATGGGTTGCCTGAACGTAGACAATGCACCCAGGTGGCCACAACTTAGAAAAATTGATACGGGCACCCTCAAATGAAATGGGCCGATGCGAACGTGCCTGGTCGGGCCACCTCACACGACGCAACATGGCGCGCCGAACCAAATGGTGCCACACAAGAGAAAATGGAAAATGGGCCGCCCGAATGTGCACAAGGCACCTAGGTTGTCACAACTTAACAAAATTGATATAGGCACCCTCGAACGAAATGGTCTGACCCAAACGAAATGGTCCAACCCGAGTGGTCACAACTTAGCAAAACTAATACGGGCACCCTCGAACGAAATGGCTCGACCCTAACGCGCCCGATTGGGCGACCTGATCACAAGGCATGACAAGGCATTCCCGACTGAATGATGCCACAAGGGAGAAAATGAAAAACGGGCTGCCCGAATGTGCACAAGGCACCCGGGCGATCACAACTTAGCAAAACTGATATTCGCACCCTCGAACGAAACGGTCCGACCCAAATGCGCCCGGTCAGGCGACCTCACACGGCGCGACACGACGTCCCCAACTAAATGATGGCACATCAGAGCAAATGAAAAATGGGCTGCTCGAATGTGCATAAGACACCAGGCGGTCATAATTTAGCAAAACTCATACGAGCGCCCTCAAGCGAAACGGGCCATCCCGAACGCGCCCGTTTGGGCGACCACACAAGGCACGAAACGATGCGGCTGACTAAACGATTCCACATGGGAGCAAATGGAACGGGCTGCCTAAACATGCACAAGGCACCCAGGTGATCACAACATAGAAAAACTTATACAGGCTCCCTCGAATGTAACGGCCCAACCCGAATGCGTCAGGTCGGGCAACCTCACACGGTGCGACACGGAGTGCCCTACCGAATGATCCCACATGGGAGAAAATGACAAATGGGCTGCTCAAATGTGCACAAGGCACCCGGGCGGTCACAACTTAGCAAAACTAATACGGGCAGCCTCGAACGAAATGGCCTGACCCGAATGCGCCCGGCCTGGCGACCTGATCACAAGGTGTGAGACGGTGCGCCCGACTGAATGATGCCACAAGGGAGAAAATGGAAAACGGGCTGCTCGAACGTGCACAAGTCACCCAGGTAGTCACAACTTAGCAAAATTGATATGGGCGCCCTCGAATGAAACGGGTCGAACTGAATGCGCTCGGTCGGGCGACGTTACATGGTGCGACACGACACGTTTGACTGAACGATGCCACATGGGAGCAAATGGTAAACGGGCTGCCCGAACGTGCACAAGGTAGCTGGGCGGTCACAACTTAGCAAAAATGATATGGGCACCCTTGAAATAAATATCCCGACCTAAACGCCCCCGGTCGGGCAACCTGATCACAAGGCGCGACACGAAACGCCCGATTGAACGATGCCACATGGGAGCAAATGGAAAATGAGCTTCCCGAATGTGCACAATGCACCCAGGCAGTCACAAATCAGCAAAACTGATATGGGTACCCTCAAAAGGAACGGGCCGACCCGAACGCGCCTGGTCAGGCAACCACACACGACGCGACACGACACGCCTGACCGAACGATCCACATGGGAGAAAACGGAAAACGGGCCGCCCGAACATGTGCAAGGCACCTAGGTGGTCACAACTTAGCAAAATTGATACAAGCGCCCTCGAAAAAAACAGTCTGACCTGAACAAAACGGTCCAACCGGAGCGGTCACACCTTAGAAAAACTGATACGAGCACCCTCGAACGAAACGGCCTGACCCGAACACGCCTGGTCGGGCGACTTGATCACAGGGCGCGACATGGTGTGCCCCACTGAATGAGGCAACAAGGTAGCAAATGACAAATGGGCTGCCCGAACGTGTACAAGGCACCTGGGCAGTTACAACTTAGCAAAACTGATATGGGTACCCTCAGACGAAACGGCCCGACTCGAACGCGCCCGGTCAGGTGACTTGATCAGAAGGCATGACACGGCGTGCCGGACCGAATGATGCGAGAAGGGAGCAAACGGAAAATGGGCCGCTCGAATGTGCACAAGGCTCCCGGGCGGTCACAACTTAGCAAAACTGATACGGGCACCCTGGAATGAAATAGGTTGACCCGAATGCACTCGGTTGGTCGACCTCACATAGCACGACACGCCGCGCCGGACCGAATGATGCCACATGGGAGAAAATGGAAAACGGGCCGCCCAAATGTGCACAAGCCACCTGAGCAGTCACAAATTAGCAAAAATGATATGGGCATCCTAGAACGAAACAGCTTGACCCTGATCCGGATTTATATAGGAACGCAACAGAATAAACATATAACCATAAATATAGAGATGCAACAGAAATAACACTTCATTTCATTAATATCAAGAACTGAAATTTTCTTACAGACAGAATGGAAATAAAACTAGCTAGGGCATTGGTAGCTATCTCTAAGAAGAGATGTGGCGGCTACAGGCCTCTGAACTGAGTTACAATGAGGCTCGAGGGCCTATTTATTATTGAGAAACAATGGAGAATCCTAAACATCCAAAAACCTAACCCTAGGAGATGAAGCGCCAAAACTATGGGCCCCGTTTGGGTAAATTGGTGTTTCAACTTCCCAGGGACGTAACTTTGGCATACTATCTCCGTTTGACGCACATGATACATCATTAGAAAGCTCTATCCGAGGACTACAGCTTTCGGGACAAATTTGATCATCAAATTCGCTAGTGCTTTGATACCCAAAAAACGTCGTTTAGGGCCTCAAAACGGCTCCGGAAGTTCAGGACCCGAAAAACTGCTAAAAATAGTAAGTTATGCCGAAACTGAAAAACTGAAAGAGACAATGGTGGGAGCCCAAGTGGAATAGGCGGGTGGCCACCAATATCCACCTGGATCATTCCTCCCCCCTTAGGAAGCAATGGTCCCCATTGCGTTAAGTTCCTCCATGAGATGAGGAAATTTCTCCTGAACTTGGTCCCTGGTGAACCACTTTCCTTGGTGCAGGAGTTGGCCAGCTTTGACAACCCGATACAGTTGGATCTGCTGTTGACGAGTGTTCTTGATTTGCATGTCCATGATACAATCTTTGGTGGCCTGTTCCATGCAGTCTGGGTTTAACTCTGTTGGTGTGAGTTGTTCTGCAATGTCCGAGGTGTCCAGTAGAGGTGGAAAGTAAGGACGAAGGCGATCCACATTGAAGATTGGGTGCAGACCAAGGAATGGTGGAATACTAAGCTCGAAGGCATTGTTACCTACAGCCTTGGTGATGGTGTACGGCCCGTATCGGAGCGGGCGAAGCTTGCGGTGAGGTCCAGTGAGGCGCTCCTTCTGCAAATGTAGCCATACTTTGTCGCCCACCTGGAAGTGGTGTGGCACCCGGTGTTGATCATGGTGCTGTTTGTACTTCGCATTGGCTCTGTCCAATATATCATGAACCTGTTGGCGGATGTGTTGAATGCGCTCGATGAAGCTACTTGCTTTGTCAACTTCAGACTGGACATGAGCTGAATCGGCCTGAGCAGCTGCAAATGGCATGGCTATGTCAATGGGACATAGTGGCTGGAATCCCAAGCCCACCTAAAAGGGGCTATGGCCAATTGAACTATGGAGAGCCCTGTTATAACTATGTTGTACATAGGGGAGGCTCTCATCCCATGTGCGTGGATGCTTTGAATTTTACATGCGTAGAATGTGTACAATCATTCTGTTAACGACCTCTGTCTGGCCATCTGTTTGGGGATGGAAAGCCGTGGACTTCGTGAGCTTTGTGTTGAACATTGACCAGAGCTAGACCAAAATGTGCTGAGGAACATGCTATCTCGATCTGATATGATAGACTGTGGGATCCCAAAGTGCACCCACACTCGTTCAAAGAAGAGTTTAGCAGTGGCTTCTGCTGTGATATTCTTCTTACAGGCCGCCATGATGGCCATCTTCGAGAATCTGTCAACGACCACGAAAACACAGTCATTTCCATTCTTAGTAGAAGGCGGGCCCGACATGTAATCCATGGAGATGGATTCCCACGGTCGACTAGGGGTAGGTAGTGGAGTATATAGGCCTTGCTTCTTGATGGTCGGTTTGGCAATGGCACAAGCAGTGCAGGATCTGATGTGCTTCTCGACATCCTTTCGAAGGTTCGGCCAATAGAAATACTTACGTAGTATTGCTACTGTTTTCTCGACCCCGAAATGCCCAGCGACTCGACTGTAGTGTGCTTCCCATATCATCTTGGCACGCTCGCTTGAAGGAACACAAAGGTGTCCCAGGTGACATAAAAGTGCATCTTGGAAGTGAAAATTTGGAACTTGCGTGCCCCCCAAGAGTGCCTTGTAAGTGTGGCCGAATTCTGGGTCACTCTCATAGAGAAGCGGCCAATCAGAAGTCTCGTGCCCACGAGAGTTGAGCACGGTGGTGAGCGCCACGATCGGTGGTCGGCTGAGGCAGTCTGCAACATTATTGGTGCTACCCTTCTTGTACTTGATGTTCAAATGAAACTGTTGCAGATATGTGGACCACTTCCGATGGCGATCATTCTGCAACTTCCCTTGTGTCTGTATGAACTGCAGGGGCCGGTGGTCTGTGTGGATGATTGTTTCCTTCCCCAAAATGTAATGCTTCCATTGTCGACGGGCTTGCACAATGGAATACATTTCTTTGTCATAGGTGGGATACTTGCGAACTGTCTCAGACAATGTCTCACTGTGATATGCCACTGGATGTCCCTGTTGAGTAAGAACTGCCCCAATAGCATAGTCAGAGGCATCTGTCTCGATCTCAAATGGATGTTGCAAGTCTGGTAAAGTGAGCACTGGGGCAGAACAGAGGCGATTTTTCAATTCTGTGAACGCCTTCTGTTGAGGTTCCAACCAAAAAAAAAATTCTCTCGCTCCTCCCTTGGTGACTTGACTCAAGGGCCAAGTGATATGAGAGAATCCCAACACGAACCTCCGATAGAAATTAGCAAGACCCAGAAAGCTGCGAAGCTCTGTTATAGTGGTTGGCGCTGGCCAATCCCGAATGACTTGGATCTTGGCTCGATCCACATGCACCCCCCTTTCATCAATAATGTATCCCAGATATTGAACCTGGGTCATGCCAAAAGTGCACTTCTCCAAATTGGCACACAACTTGTGTTGCCGCAGTGTTTGGAGGACTTGTCGGATGTGGTGAAGGTGTTCTTCCCAAGTCTTGCTGAAGATCAGGATGTCATCCAAGTACACCACTACAAATGAGTTGGTGAATGGCCGCAAGATGTCTTCCATCGTCCTCATGAAGGTTGCGGGAGCGTTCGTCAACCCAAAAGGCATGACTAGCCATTCAAAAAGGCCTTCCTTGGCTTTGAAGGCAGTCTTCCACACATCAGAGGGTTCAATTGGTACCTGGTGATACCCAGACTTCAGGTCAATCTTGCTGAAATATTTTGCACCTTTGATTTGGTCCAGAAGGTCATCAATCCGTGGGATTGGGTACCTATTCTGGACAGTGATCTTGTTCAGCGCCCGATAGTCAATACAGAGTCTCCACGTCCCATCCTTCTTCTGTACCAACACGATCGGGCTCCCACAGGGCGATGAACTTGGTCTAATGTGACCTTTCTGCAACAGATCCTGAATCTGCCTCTTGATTTCATCATTCTCCAGAACAGAGCGCCGATAGATCGGTCCATTAGGTAGCGGCGCACCGGGGGTCAGATCAATCGGGTGCTTGACCTGACAGTGCAGAGGAACTCCTGTGGGTGAGGTGAATATGTCCCCGTACTCCTCCATAGCCTTATCCATTTGTTGTTGTTGTGCAGAGGAGCCCTGTCTGGAGGTCGTGGCCACAGTCTTCTTCTTGCCCTGGGGGCGGATCATCAGGAAAACGAATTTCCTAGTTTGGGAAATGAGCTTACTGCATTGTTTTGCAGTAACCAAAGAGATAGCCGCAGGAGGTGGTACCTCTGGTATCCTGTACAACTTATTTCCCAAAGTAACAATGACAGCACGAGGTCGAGACTCATACATAGCATGGCGCTTCCACAAGTATGGTTGTCCTAATAATACATCAGAAACATCAGTAGGAGCAACATCACATAATACCTCATCCGTGAAGGGCTTGATGCTGTAGGGAAGGCGGCACTGCTGGCTGACGCGGAGATCTCGTCCTTGGTGAAGCCACCCGATGGTGTATGGATGTGGGTGAGCTGTGGTCGGCAAGCCCAACCGCTTCACGTTGTCTGCTGAAATGAGGTTCTTTTGGCTCCCATTGTCGACAATGAACTATATAGGGGAGCCCTTTACCCACATCTGGGAGTGGAAGAGACGTTCCTCCTCCTCTGGATCTTCCGGTTCCTCCTTCTGGACCTTTGTAGTGGCAACAGTGGCGTTGGGCTCCACATCAATAATCTGTTTCCCTTTTTCATTCCCCTTTTCAGGTTCTGATTCGGAGTTAGAGCATGCATCTGACTCAGAAGCCCTCATCTCGGCCACTAGCGACTGCTTGGCCCGACACTCACTTGTGTTGTGAGTGGAGCTCTTATGGAACTCACACCACTTTCCCGTGTCCTTCTTTGGCTTTGCGGTGCTGTTCTTTTCTTGTGGCTTTGACGGGTTGTCTTTAGCCACCATGCCTTGGCTCTGTCCTTTGTTCTGCGGTTTGGAAGCACCTTTCCCTTGATTTTGATTCGCAGATCCAAAGTCTCGCTTCTTCTGTTTGAATTTCTGCTCAATCTTTACAGCATACCGGTATGCCATACCAAGCGAGGAGATGTCGAGGAACTCCATTTCCTCCTGAATGTATCTCTGCAGACAGCTATGATACTTTAACACCAAATGTTTCTCGGAATCTTTGATACCCAACTTTGTGCGCAAGGTATGGAATAGATTCGTCAGCTCATGCACATCTTGATCCCTTTGTTGTCGCAGCGTGGTCCATTGTATGTACTTGTCCTCATAGCTCCCCACGGGATATTAATGTTCCTTGACGACGTCTCGAAAATAATTCCAAGTTGGTACGACTGAGAACAGAGAGGGTTCTGTCTAGTCCTTGTTCTCACAGTAGGTTTCCCACTAGTCCTTAACATGGGGGGTAGCTTTGAGGAGTGCAAAAATAATCTTCTCCCGGTTTGAAAAGTCATGAACAGAGAAATATCCTTCCAAAAGATTCAACCATATATCTATGGCATCTGCGTCTATTTGAACCTCAAATATGGGAATGTCAAAATTTACTTGTACCTTAAAAGGAGTCGCACCTCCAGAGTGGCTGCTGGATGCAGATGCGCCGCCGGTGGGCAGCCGTTGAAGGATCTGAGCAAAGTTATCCATCATCGCATTCCTTTGTTTTTTGAGTGCCTCCTCGAGCAATATTTTGATAGGATCTCCTGCTCCTTCGTCTTTCTTTTCGTCCCCCATGGGCGTCCATCAAGGTTTGCGAGGCTGATCTTGCAAAGGTTCCACCAGATCAAGCCCTAGCTCCTTATACCCCGACCTCGTTGGGGACATGCAAAGAAGGATCGAGAAAAAATGAAAACCCTGCGATACCCGCGCAGTCAAGTTTATGTACGAGACGCAACGGAGATGACACAACCATAAATACGGAGATGCGATGGAAATAACACTTCATTTCATTAATAACGAAGAACTAGAATTTGGCTTCCAGACAGAATGGAAATAAAACTAGCTAGGGCGCTGGTAGCTATCTCTGAGAAGAGATGTGGTGGCTACAGGCCTCTGAACTGAGTTACAATGAGGCTCGAGGGCCTATTTATTATTGAGAAACAATGGATAATCCTAAACATCCAAAAACCTAACCCTAGGAGACGAAGCGCCAAAACTATGGGCCCCGTTTGTGTAAATTGGTGTTTCAACTTCCCAGGGACATAACTTTGGCATACTATCTCCGTTTGACGCACATGATACATCATTAGAAATCTCTATCCGAGGACTACAACTTTCGAAAAAGAATGTTTTTTGCTAGAGGTGCGATGCCCAAAAAACTTCGTTTAGGGCCTCAAAACGGCTCCGGAAGTTCAGGACCCGAAAAACTGCTAAAAATAGTAAATTATGCCAAAACTGAAAAACTGAAAGAGACAATGGTGGGGGCCCAAGTGGAATAGGCGGGTGGCCACCAATATCCACCTGGATCAGACCCGAACGCGCCCGGTCGGGCAACCTGATCACAAGGCGTGACACGACGCGCCCCACCGAACGATGCCACATGGGAGCAAATCGAAAACATGCTGCCCGAACATGCACAATGCACCCGAGTGGTCACAACTTAGCAAAACTGATATGGGTGCCCTCGAGCGAAACGTGCCAACTCGACTGCGCCCAGCCGGGCGACGTCACACGGCGCGACACAACGCGCCTGACCGAACGATGCCACATGGGAGCAAAAGGAAAACGGGCTGCCTGAATGTGCACAAGGCACCCAAGCAGTCACAACTTAGCAAAACTAATATAGGCGCCCTCGAACGAAACGTTCCGACCCGAACGCACCCAGTCGGACGACCTCACATGGCGTGACACAGCGCGTCGGACCGAACGATGCCACATGGGAGAAAACAGAAAATGGGCCGCTCAAACGTGCACAAGGCACCTGGGCGGTCACAACTTAGAAAAACTAATATGGGCACGCTCGAATGAAACGGCCTGACCTGAATGCACCCGGTCGGGCCAACTGATCGCAAGGCGCAACACGACGCGCCTGACCGAATGATGTCACATGGGAGAAAATGGAAAACGTGCACAAGGCACCCAGGCAGTCACAACTTAAAAAAACTGATATGGGCACCCTCGAAAGAAATGGGCCGACCCGAACGAGCTCGGTTGAGCGACCTCACACGGTGCGACAAGGCGTGCCCGACCGAACGATGCCACATGCAAAAAAATGGAAAACAGGCCACCCGAATGTGCACAAGGCACCCGGGTAGTCACAACTTAGCAAAACTGATACAGGCACCCTCGAACAAAACGCCCTGACCCAAATGCGCCCGTTCGGGCAACTTGATCACAAGGCGCGACACAGCGTGCCCAACCGAATGATGCCACATGGGAGAAAATGGAAAACGGGCTGCCCGAACGTGCACAATGTACCCCGGTGGTCACAACTTAGAAAAACTGATATGGGTGCCCTTGAACGAAATGGGCCGACTCGAACATGCTCAATCAGGCGACCTCACACTGCGCGACATGGCGCACCCAACCGAACGATGCCACATGGGAGCAAGCGGAAAACGGGCCACCCAAAGGTGCACAAGGCACCCAGGCGATCACAACTTAGCAAAACTAATACAGGCACCCTCGAACAAAATGGTTCGACCGTAACACGCCCGGTCGAGCGACCTCACATGGCACGACACGGCGCGCCTGACCGAACGATGCCACATGGGAGAAAACAACAAATGGGCTGCTCGAACGTGCACAAGGCACCTGTGCGGTCACAACTTAGGAAAACTGATACGGGTGCCCTCGAACAAAATGGCTCGACCCGAATGCACCCGGTCGGGCAACATCACACGGCGCGACACGATGTGCTCGACCAAACAATGCCACATGGGAGAAAACGACAAACGGGCTGCCCAAATGTGCACAAGGCACCCGGGTGGTCACAACTTAGAAACACTAATGCGGGGACCCTCGAACAAAATGGCCTGACCCGAATGCACCCGGTTGGGCAACCTGATCACAAGGCGTGACACGACACACCTGACTGAACGATGCCACATGGGATCAAACGGAAGATAGGCTTCCCAAATGTGCACAATTCACTCGGGTGGTCACAACTTACCAAAATTGATACAGGCGCCCTCAAACAGAACGGGCTGACCTGAATGTGCCCAGTCTGGCGACCTCACACGACGCGACACGGCACGCCCGACTGAATGATGCCACATGGGAGAAAACAACAAACAGGCCGCCCGAACATGCACAAGGCACCTAGGTGGTCACAACTTAGCAAAAATGATACAGGAGCCCTCGAATGAAATGGTCCAACCCGAACGAAACCATCTGACTCAAGCGGTCACAACTTAGAAAAACTGATACGGGCGCCCTCGAATGAAATAGCCTGACCCGAATGCGCCTGGTCGGGTGACGTCATCACAGGGCACGACACGGTGTGCCTGAATAAATGATGCCACAAGGTAGCAAATGACAAACGGGCCACCCGAACATGCACAAGGCACTCGGGTGGTCACAACTTAACAAAAATGATATGGGCACCCTTGAATGAAACGGCCCGACCTGAACGCGCCTAGTCGAGAAACCTGATCACGAGGTGCAAAACGGCACACCCGATCAAACGATGCCACAAGGGAGCAAACAACAAATGGGCCACTCGAAGGTGCACAAGGCACCTAGGCAGTCACAACTTAGAAAAACTGATACGGGCACCCTCGAACGAAACAGGCTGACCCTAATGCGCCTGGTCGGTCGACGTCACACAGCACAACACGACGCGCTGGACTGAATTATGCCACATGGGAGGAAACAGAAAATGGACCACTGAAACGTGCACAAGCCCCCCGGGTGGTCACAAATTAGCAAAACTGATACGGGCATCCTCAAACGAAACGGCTTGACCCGAACGCGCCTGGTCGGGCAAACTGATCACAAGGCATGACACGACACGCCCAATCGAACAATGCCACATGGGAGTAAATAGAAAACGAGCTGCTCGAACATGCACAATGCACCCGGGTGGTCAAAACTTAGCAAAACTGATATGGGCGCCCTCGAGCGAAACGGGCCAATCTGAACGCGTCCAGTCGGGCGACCTCACACGGCGCGACACGGCGTGCCTGACTGAATGATGCCACATGGGAGCAAATGGAAAATGGGCCACCCAAATGTGCACAAGGCACCTAGGTGGTCACAACTTAGCAAAACTGATACAGGTGCCCTCGAATGAAACGGTTTGACCCAAATGTGCCCAGTCGGACGACCTCACACGGCATGACACGGTGCGCTGGACTCGAACGTGCACAAGGCACTTGGGCGGTCACAACTTAAAAAAACTAATATGAGCACGCTCAAACGAAATGGCTTGACCTGAAGGTGCCCAATCAGGCGACCTGATTGCAAGGCACCACACGGCACACGCGACCGAACGATGCCACAAGGGAGCAAATGTAAAACGGGCCGCTCGAATGTGCACAAGGCATCCGGGTTGTCACAACTTAGAAAAACTGATATGGGCACCCTCAAAACAAACGGGCTGACCCGAATGCGCCCGGTTGGGTGACCTCACAAAGTGCGACACGACGCGTCCGACCGAACGAGGCCACATGGGAGCAAACGGAAAACGGGCAACCCGAACGTGCACAAGGCACTCAAGCATTCATAACTTAGCAAAACTGATACGGGCACCCTCGAATGAAACTGCCTGACCCGAACTCACCCGTTTGGGCAACCTCATCACAAGGCACGACACAACACATCTAACCGAATGATGCCACATGGGAGAAAACGGAAAACGGGATGCCCAAATGTGCACAATGCACCCGGGTGGTTACAGCTTAGAAAAAATGATACGGGTGCCCTCGAACGAAATGGGTTGACTCAAATGCGCCTGGTCGGGTGACCTCACACTGCGCAACACGGAACACCCGACCAAACGATGCCACATGGAATCAAATGGAAAATGGGCCACTTGAACGTGCACAAGGCACCCAGGCGGTCACAACTTAGCAAAACTGATAAAGGTGCCCTCAAACGAAACAGTCCAACCCGAACACACCCAGTCGAGCGACCTCACACAGTGCGACACGGCACGCCCGACTGAACGATGCCACATGGGAGCAAACGGCAAATGGGCTGCTCGAATGTGCACAAGGAACCTGGGCGGTCACAACTTAGAAAAACTAATACGGGTGCCCTCGAACAAAATGGCCCGACCCGAACGCACCCGATAGGGCGACCTCACATGGTGCGACACGGCGCACCCAACCGAACGATGCCACATGGGAGAAAATGGAAAACGGGCCGCCTGAACATGCACAAGGCACTTGGACAGTCACAACTTAGCAAAAATGATACGGACACCCTCGAATGAAACAGCCCGACCCGAATGCGCCCGGTCGGGTGACCTGATCACAAGGCATGACTTGAAATTTTTGTGTCTTTCATAGAAAAATATGCAGGTTGATATTTCAAGTTGATTCTCATCGTGTTAATATCTGAAATAAGTATCTTTCATATAAATATATGGTTAATAAATCAGTCAATTTATCAATGTTACAAAACAACGTCAATAATAATATATTTGGATCAATTTTATAAACATACAAAATATCTACAAAACTAAGATTCTTCTTAATATCCTTTTCATATTTCATTCGTTATAATATCAATTTGAAATCTTCCCAATGGGTTCATCAACCCTTGAGAAAGACACTAACAATGGGTTCATAAGCCTCAATCCAAGCCACTACTCTCTAAATTCATTTTTGTTATTTGTGCTCCTACAGAGTGAAGTATCTCTTTCAAAATAAAATATTCTTGCCCCGTAAAACCACCTTGAAAAAGAAATACCCCTTAAATAATTCTCTTCTTGTGCCTTCTTATTCCAATGCTTTCCTCTTCAATATGTGTAGAGTTGTGAATTTTCTCCCATTAAACGTTTTAGCCACTTCCTTTGGTTATGTGGGAATACCCTCTTCATCACCCCTATTAGCTGGCTGTCAACACAACTAGCGTTCATTTAGTTTTGATTCTCTCTATACATATATTAGTATGGTTCCCAACCATTCCTTTTCTAGTTGAATTTATTATGCATCCAGTTCATTAAAGTGCACAATCTGACATTAATATCAACCAGGCCCCCTTAATCAAATCTCATTCCCCAAAATATGTAATATGTTTCCTAATTTATTGGTGATTTTAATATTACAAAATAGAGATAATATTTAAAATAAGATGAAATTTGTCCGGGCTATCACAATGACCCTATTGTACACTTTGGACTATGGATCTCATATAAAACAATGATTCATGGCCTTTAATTTAATTGTAACAAAAATTACCTGATACGTAACAACAATCCTTCATTCCTTATATTCCCATAGCGTTGGGGATATTAGGAACAAAAACTGAAGTAGATTTAGTGAGGAATAGATATTTCATGACCTTTGACATCACATCCTTCCATCATATGTACACTCATACTTACCCTTGCATGAATACCTTTTGAATTATCCATTTTCTATTTAAAATAAATATCCATTGATCTTTGAACAACATAACAACCCTAATTCACTTTTTCATTCACTTTCTATTTTGAGGGTATGCTAGTATATTTTTTCTCATATACTTGTGAAGTCCCTTCGACAATGTATTCATATAGATGTAATACTTTTGAAAGAATGGTGAATTTGGTTGTTTATTAGCCCCTAACCATGGATTATTTTAGTAACTTATGTTTAACTTGTATATTTGGTTCTCACGTTCATCTTACACACCAAATGTCAAAAGGTCAAACCTACGCTGAGATATGGTTATCATGTTTTTTGTTTCCACAAAATATTTCACCCAGGCTTAGCTCTTCTAGAAATACACTTTTCTTTTGGTTTCTATTTCAATGCATCCTCTACTTCTTATTCCAATGAGACGTCGCTTATTTATTCTAGATCATATTGCTATATGGTTAAGCATAAATGAAATTTTATTGCTTGCAGTAATGATTGTAACACCAAGTTTTTTTTATTTTATTTTATTTATTTATTTATTTATTTTTTCTGTTGTTGGTGATGTAGGGTCTATAACAACTAAGGAATATAACATACATTTCAATAACGTATTATGTGTTCCGAGTCTTTGTTGCAGCCTTCAATTAAAATATCAAATCACTCATTCAAGTAAAGGTAGAATAGTAGAGTTTTCATCTCACCAAGTTGTAATCAAGGATTTAAAAGATAGCAAGCATGTCCTAGCCTTTGGAATAATATACCAAAATGTGCTAGTTTTCATGTATACTTTTGTAATGTAAATTTTTTGATGTATAAGCATGTTTTCCAACAAAAAAAAACATTATCCAATAATTTAACACTGATTATATCCAAATAAATCATATTTATATAAAAAAAATGTTAAATAATACAATGTTTCCATATTCAATTGTTGAACAATTATTAATAAAGTAATACTTTACATGTCCACACATGTAATTGTTTTTCATGTCCAAGTTTGTTGTCCAACCAAACAAATGTTATCCAATGATGCAATATTTATTATATCCAAATAAATCATATTTATATTAATAAAACGTTAAATAATACAATTATTTTCATATTAAAATGTTGTGTCGTTTAAACATCGGTCTTGCGACACTTGGGAGAAACAGTCAGAAGAGCGACGTTTCTCATATAGACTTCAGTCTTGCGACGTTTGGCTTCACAACGTCACAAGACCGACGTCTATATGAGAAACGTCGCTCTTCTAACAGTCTCTTCCAAGCGTCGCAAGACCGACGACTGTGTAGGTGACATCACAATTCTGACGTTTCGTCCCATAAACGTCATAAGACCGATGAAGTGTTTAAAACGTCGCAATTCCAACAACAAACATAAACGTCGCAAAATATATGATATCCCTAAACGTCATTATAGCGACGGTTTGTGGCGGGATCTGAAAAATTGATAGAAATTGGGGAAATTTCCGACATTACGACAAAAGTGTCGGAACTAAAGTGTCAGAATTTCCGCCAAATGTACTTGTGATGCAATGGTGAGGTCAGATTCTCCTTTTGAGAAGTGGTTTTGTAGCTTCCCTGTGGAGGATAATCTTTAGGAATCTTGAGAGAATCTTTTAGATTCCCTGGACGCCCAAATTAGCCGGTGTTAGAATTAGGTCAACCTTATACTTATTATTCTCGAAATTTCGCAAGGATCTAAATGGTGAGATCAAATTCCTATTTTCAGTTTTAGTTTTCTAGATTCCCTGTGGAGCAGCATCTTTGAGGAATCCAAAGTGAATCTAAAAGATTCCCTAAGGCCCAAATTTTCAGTTTGTTAGAATTTGGAAAATTGACAGTCAATCCTATACTTCTCGGCAACATGAGTTCAGTGGTGCAGTGAGATTTTCCATTTGAGCCTTATGTTTTTGGGCCACTTTTTGAAGTGGAGTTGTAGGTATCAGCATTCAATACATGAGCAATCATTTCGAGGATATTAAATGCCACAAGATTGATGGTACAAGCCAGATCCATCAGTTTATCGTCCTTTTCTTTAGATAGCTCTAGGATGTGAGGTATATGCAGTATGATCATGTAATTCTTTGTCTCTTTGTCATGAGATGCATTGTGTTGTATGGGTCCCTAATGATTGTAGATGTGGGATGTTATGTTTTTCTTGATGTGAGATGTAATTTATATCATGGATTCATATTATGTTTGAGATCCCTTAGCCACCATGTTGGCGGGATACTCATTTTTACATGTATGTTTGATTGAGATCCCTTTGTTGCCATGCTGGAGGGATGCTCATAGTCATTATGTGTGAGTTATTGTTATACTGATAGGAGTCCTTGTTGTGAATGAGAGTTCCTATAGGGGAACATATCATGGAGAGGTCCAACCACTCCTGTGTGAGGTAATTTTCGTTGTATGATACAAAAAATTCCATCCATGTACATTTGCACTATTTCCAGCACTTAATGCAGTGACTTACACAATCTTTACACCGAGGCGCGAAGACATAGTCCCTCCTAGACGAACTCTGTTATCAATCTCTTATGTTGCTAATTCTTGTTATGTTCATCTTCTTTACTGCATGCATATGTTCATTTATGTTCATTAACACTTTGATTAAATGCAATTCTAACACATCAGTCGAAGTAAAAGGCCTTGGTTTATAGGGTAGAAAATTTTACCTCAAATCAGGAAGATGGGGGAAAGGGAGAGAGGGAGGGATATAGTGATAAATTTGCAAGGAGAAGAGAGAGAAAGAGAAAAAGAGTGATTGGGGGAGATAGAGAAAGGGAGGTGGGAGAGAAAGGAAAGCAGCGATAGAGGAGGGGAGAGAGAGCAGGAGAGATGGGGAGAGATAAATATGGAGTTTGAGGGGGAGAGAGAGGGAGGAAAGAAAAAATGACTAGATATAATATATATATATAGGTGGAGAGAGAGAGGGAGTGACAAGGGAGAGATGGAGAGAGGAGAGGAGGGAAGAGAGATAGGGATAGAAGGGAAAGAGAGAGAGGTAGGAACAAATATGGAGGGGAGAAAGAGAAGGGGAGGGAGAGAGATGGGGGGAGAGATAGAGGGAGGTGGGAGAGAAAGGGAGAGAGAGGACCCAAGAGAGAGGAAAAATATATGGAGTTAGAGGGGGAGAGATATGGAAGGAAGAAGAAAGAGATAAGGGAGAAAGGTGGAGTGAGATATGGAGTGACAAGGGAGCGATGGAGAGAGAGTGAGGGAGAGAGGAGAGAAGGGGGGGAGAGAGAGAGGCGGAGAGGAAGAGGGAGGGAGAGAGACAAAGATAGATATGGAGACAATGTGTGTATGTTTGGGGGGTGAGATAGAAAGAGGGAGTAAGAAAGAGACATAGAGATACAAATATAGATATTATATAGTATTATATAACCAACCTAGGTCCATCTTAACCCAGATGTATCAAGCACCAAGAGTTATTAAATCTCTCAAGGTGCAAACCTTTCCTCAAGGTTTTCACTCAAAAAAGAGGTTTTCACCTTGAGAGATTCGATCCCTCTCCGCATTTGATAGATCCATGTTAAGATGGATCTAGACTGGTTAGACTATCAATGGTAATAATTTGACGATGCATATCTAACCCAACTTATCGTTCAATGCGGTGTAGCAGGATGAATATTGGTTTCATACAACTTCATTTTTTGTAAAACCATATAACCTTATAGTACATCTATAATTTTAGGATTACAAAAAACTGAAATAAGTGGTAGTGTCTAAAGAAACGATTGTTGGGATCACATTGGATCCAAAGGACCAATTAAGATGGATTTTTTTTCAAACATTAAATAGGCTCCATTATAGAGCAATACCATAGAAAAATCCATCAGTTGTTATTAAACTAGAACCCAAAAACCACTAGTAACTAGACCAAGTCAAGTTTACCTGAACCACTCTAAAAAGCCCCCCGTTAAACTTGAATTGGAGTGATTAGCCCAATCCCAATCATTCATCGACCATCTCACCTAAGATCTCACATTCCCCTTCTCAACTTCGAATACTAGTATACCTACCACATTGACACCTCAGTCTAAGTGGTTCATTCCACAACTTGATGACACTATGTGCGTTTGCATTACATGTATGCCTCATCAAAGTCTTAGGTACTTACAACAATGTGGGCTCCTACACAACATGTATGTCTGACCATCAAGCAATACAACTTCCTGGGTAAATACACCTTCCATGGACCAAAACCCATAGGATGTTCACACCACTACTGTTATCATGCGATTATGACTTTTGTCACATGCCAACTCCTTCACTAAACTTCAAACCAATGACTCCATATTTTTTTTCTCGTCCATACCACCTCCCCCTTGCTATCTCTCTATCCTATGCACAACCATACCATGACCTAGCCTTCCAAAAAAAATTTCACTTAACAGATCGACACAATATCTCTTTAGCACAACTTCTATCAATTTAGTGGGCATCATTCTCCTTTATCATGGCCACTAGGGCCACAAGTTTGTTTGTTATTTTTCAACCTTTTCTAACACTCACACAACCATTATAGAATTTTTCTTATCGCTATACTCATGTATTTGACACTCCAACATCAACAGATCATGTCTTGACTCTCATACTAATTGTTAGGATCAAGAAACACCGAGAGAAGTGGTGGTTTCTAGAGACACCATTAGTAGTATCTCATTGGCCTCGAAGGACCAATTAACATCGAGTTTTTTTCGACCTTTAAATAAACTACATTAAAGATGAATCCATCGACAAAACCATAGGTTGCCATTAACCCGAGGCCCAAAAATAATTAATAACTTAACCGAGTCAGTTTTACATAAACCACCCTAATAAACATAAATAGATAAAATCAAATATAACTAATGTATTCACGAATTATTTAGACTATCTGGTGGCATTAAAGAAAGCAAGCTCACCCTATTAATTTTAAGAACTGCAGGAAAGACTTTGGTTTCACCAATGGATTTTGACACACTCGCACAGCCTATGACTTTTTAAGAAATCCATGAAAGACCTCATGTTTCACCAATGGCTTTTGGCACACTCTTTTCCAATCTACTTGGTTTGATGTGTTAAATTTTCTTTATCTGTGGAGAGGAATAAGGCACCACATCTTATGTTGCCAAGTGAGAAGACAATGTCACCCACACTAACATGCATCACACATTGTCTAGATATGAGACCCCGTGGAAGTTAAGTGTGTGGAAGTTAAGTGCGTGGGTTCACATGTCAAAATAAGAAAGAGATCATTAGAGAAGATTAGGTAAATATGAGGTGAGGTATGTAGCTTACTACGCTTAAAGAAAATATAGAAATTCCATGAAAGGAGAATATAATAATCGGTTGTCTTTCCGTATGCATGTAAGTGCCTTTGGCTTTCCTCCATGAATATAATATACATAAGACTTATATTTAGGGGGGTAGTTACGCCTATGATGTTCTAGGTATTAGTATGTAAAGAAATGGATTCATATACTATATAGGTCTATCTTCTACATGCATATAGTATATATATACTTAGGATGGTCGTTACATCTAAGATGTTCTTGGGATTAGTAAATAAGCAAAGAATGGGATTTATATGGTATATAAGTCCAAAATAGAGAATTAGTGACATTAGGAGGATGAGTATTAATGTGGAATTGGTAATATTGATGCGGAATTGGAGATCAGGTAGGTTTTTGTATTTAGTTTGATTGAGATTCGAATTTTATTAAATCATGTTAAGTAATAATAATTGCGTTTATTATTTATTTATATAGGTATATGTGTGGATGGAATTAAAGATATTAGTGTTGAAGGTGTGAAAACTTTGTATTTTTGTTTTAGTCTAATTAAGATTCAAATCTTAATTTTATTAAATTAGTTTTAAATTATAATTTTATTATAAATTATAATTAAATATATTAGAATTTTGAATAAAATTTTAAACAATTCTCTACGTATTCAAGTGAGGATTGAGATCATGCTTCAATCACAATAATGAGTTATATGAACTGGATTTACAAGACTCAAATTGTAATTTGATAATCAGATGCAATGAGCTTAAGGAACTTTTATCACCACTTGCCCAACATTTTCGTATGACGGATATTAATAATGAATAAATATTTGGTTATTTATCTATATTCAAAGGAAAATTATTTTTATTAATATTATTTTAATAAAAAAGCACATAAAAATAATAGTTAGTTTTTATTATAGTAGGTAGTGGAGAGTAAATGTTGATGAACAATATATCTATTCTATATACAAACATATGATGTTTCAATTGAGTTACAGGAGGATAAAAGGCATACGTGGAAATGTTATTTAGTACAAATATGAATTTTGATGGGTGGTATATTATGAGTGAAAATTTTGAAAGGTAATTAATCTTAGGAAATATATATATATATATATATATATATATATATATATATATATATATATATATATATTATTTTAGTTAGTGAAATTTGTTATATATATATTTTTTTGTTAGTTTAATTTAAGAAGAATTAAATTTTGAATATTTTGTTTTAGATATGACTTCATAATAATGTGGTTAACAATTGAATTATATAATTTTATTAAATTAACAAAAGTATATTTATTTTAGAATAAATATAACGAAATGATTTTTTGTTTTTTTGGTAAATCAGCAGTTGTATTAAGGTCGAATAACGTACATAGTGTTACAAAGGATTCGCTGGTAATAGAATCTAAGGGAGCCCAAGTTAACCAGACAAATCCAAGAGGAGACAAACTAACCAGTGAGCACAAGAAACAACATCGAACAACAAGAACACAAAGGGCTCCTGTTAAAAGCATTAAAGAACAGAACACCTGCCAAGAGGGAAGCCAGGCAAAGGTCCACAGGAGACAAAGGTCTCAGACAGGTGGGACCGGAAACCACCAAACAAGATTATCAAAAGAAAACAATCTTGAGAAGGAGGGAGCCGCAGGAGCGAAATGGGAACAACAGAGAACCAAGGAAGCAAGAAGTAGACAAGAGAAGCAGAAAGGAGCTCTAGCCAGAGAGGTTGGAGTCCACTTTACAAGGCTTCTTCCCTTTCTTATTATTAACTCTAACCCGGTTGTCAGGGGACGGTTGGATCACAACCACTTGAAGAGTGTTACTGGGATGAGAAGGAGGTTCTTTATCCCAGTCCGATGTATTGGACTCATGCGCACATTTCTGAGAAATTGAGGATGGACGGGCCTTCTCCGAGACTATCAGGGAGAGAAGTTGCTGCTGAGTGTTAATCTCATCTTCCGAGTCCATCTCATCCTCATCCAAGATGGAGGAATCTATGTCCTCGAAGGGAGGAGGATCAAAGGTATTCCAACTTTTACCTTTCGATTTGCACAAATTGATCTTCTTTTGGGCGAGAAAAAGAGCACAAGAGTTTTGAAGATGTCCTGTTTAATGATAGTGTGGACAATGGAATGTTGTATTTTCATAATCTAAAATTTGTGCCCAAGAGAAATCGCCAGCTTTAAGAATGATTTGGTCCAGTAAGCCTTTGCTGATGTCGATCTCGGCACAAATTCTGCCATAGGTGTAGAGTCCATGCAGACCTCTTGAAGGATCTGTGGCAAGAAAGTGGCCTAGTGAATTACCAATGGCTTGGAAGACCGCACAGTGCCACAGGTGAGCAAGCAGGTTAGGAAGCCTAACCCAGATCAGAAGTTTGGTGATAACAGCTGTGGAAGGATCAAATTCAAGGATCCAGGGGGTTATGAAGAGCCCTGCTTTTCCCCAAAACCACGGGCCTCTTGTTAGCGGCATTTTTTATTCCTTGCTGTCAACAAAGATAACAATAAAGAAACCCTTGGAACAGAGAATAACCTTGCAATGTTTGGTCCAATTGGAGTGAACCCAATCATATAAATCTTCAGTGCTGGGCCAGAGCCCATTAAACCTACAGATGAGGGCAAGCTCAGAAAAAATATTAAGCTACCCTTCTAAATCAGGGTGGGAAATAGCAACTGAGGGAGCCTCCTCTAGTTTATCCACCAGGAAAGGTTTAGGCGCCTTAGGAGGGGGAGAAGAGTGCTTAGAAGGCTGAGTTTTAACTACTTATTTGTAGGATAAACCCTTGGGGGGCCCTTGAGAACTGTGCTGCCCATCTGGACCTCCTCTTAGTCGCATATTGAGATAAATGGTGAAAGCAGGGCCTATGCCATAATCTTTGAGTATGTTGGAATCCTGTAGTGATCGCCCACCATGAATGAGGGACTGTTCATGGCTTGGATAACTAGTTGTATTCCAAATGGTTTTCTTGAGGTCTGTAATTGGATCAGATTCTTTTATCCAAATCAATAGACTATTCCCCACAGGGTTCTTAAGAAAAATATGGAAACTATTTGTGCTTACCCATTTTTCCTTTGTAAAGGTGTTGCTTTTGGGCTCTGGCTGTTCCAAATTTTTTTGCTTCTGAGGTGGTTTAGGAGAATATGGTATACCTTCACGCATGTGATGTTGGTTGGTTTCCCAGGTGATGTCCACCTGCGACTACCCCCGCATGGAGTATTCAGCCTTCAGAAGGATGCACATAGGTCATGGAGGTAAAGGGGCACCACCCTTCTTTCCCACAAGATGTAAGTCACCGCCCCCATCCTCTGACCACAGAAATCTGACGTGGGTGAAAAAGCCAGGCACCACCTCTAGACGCAGGTGATAAAACAGGCCCATGACAACTGTCCGCCATTCAATAAACGGCAAAAGGGATCCGAGTTTCCACCGCTGCAACAACAGAGCCACTCCAAACCTATGGTAAGCATCCCTTTCACACATAACCGCGCAAGGGGCAGGAGCAGGGCCGACGTCCAGTAGTTGCATCATCATGGGAGGCCGCAAAAGAAATACAGGGGCCGAAACCGAAAAAGTTAAAGTTGCCGCAGGCCGCCATCGCTCGTTTTATCTCCAAAAGTCCTCAATTCCGACCGTCGAAAAAACAAAACGAAATGATTTTTATTTACTTAAAAAATTAAGTAAAATAGGTGATAAAATTATCAATTGGATTGTTAATATTATTTATATTTTAATTATTAATTAATTTATATCTATCTTAAATTTGAATCTATCAAACATTAATGTAATCAATTTTTTAAATGTGTGAATTTTTAAACCATTTAACTCAATATAGTGTATTAATTATTTCATATTAAATGACTGAAAAAATTCCGAAATTTGATCCCTCTAAGTATTTGATAAATCCATATTTAAGAGTTTTTTTTTTGGTAAATCAAATGTTTTTATTAATTCATAAAAAAAGATACATTGTTGAGGACTTCTCATAGGTAAACCACTAGCCCCATTCCTACTAGACTTGTTTCCAAAGTGGTAAAGACAAAAAAATGTAGAAAAAAATTAGCAAAAAACTACAAATCCACATACAATTTTCCCATCTTGTCTAAAAGTAACCAATTATCTAAATACATCACACTATAATATTCAATCCACAATGTTATCTGAAACTTAGTCATCGGTACTGTTGTCATGTTGTTTTCAGAATGCCTCATCAACTTGAGAGTCAGTGTGCTCCACTCTCCCTTCAAGGTGATCCAGCCTTTCTTGAAGTTGCTTCTTTCCAACGCGGAGGGACACCATTTGGTATTGAATTTTCCATTGATTTTTATTGAGGTCATACATGAAATCTATGATCTCATTCCTATCATTATGATGATCTTGAGCCATTTATTTCACTAATGTAGTCATTTGGTTGATTTGTGCCTCCAAGGAATCAAAAGGAAGAGGTAAAACCACATTCTTAGGCAAGAGATCATGTGATCGTTCAATCACCTCACAAAAATCATGTTTCTCCCCATGATTCCCCATGCCCTAGCCTCATGGGTCAGCTCCCATCCTTACATGGACCCACTTCCACTGAATTTTTTATACCCAAAGCCTCCGCACAACACACTCTGCAACCTCGTTCCTGACACACCACCAACATGAGACCAAACCCAATTCTCCACATCTAATGCCAAGAATATTCTACCTAATGAAGGCCTACTTTTGGAATTATCACTGTCAAATGGCTAGACACTGACCCATCGCCTAGCTCGAATAAAACTATGCCACCTCCCTACATATGCTACCAACCACTCGCTGAACCACCATCCCCAAGTACTGACCACCCCTTCCTTCAACATTTACTTGCTAAGATGGAACCCTGGAGCTGATGACCCAAGCCTACCACACACAATAGATGCACCCTCTGGACTAGAAGCCCAAGACAAGGAGTACGAGGATGAAATATCCCAAAAATCCAAATAGAGACTACCTTATCTGGAATTCTCCACCTCCAACCCCAACCAGTCACGAAAAACTTTAAGAGAAACACAACTAAATATCTGTGAAGAAAAAAAAGTATGAAATGCAAGAGGGTGATACCTAGGACTTGGAAGAAGAGTGCCCATTTTCAACCCCTATAGAGTCACTGCTACAAACCAGGTACTGCCCACTCCACAAATTTAAGAATTCATCCACATTATATACCTCTTCGATAGGTCTAGGTCCCAAACATTAAATTTCAATTCTAGTTCATTATCCCAATTAAACCAGCTAATTACTGCAATACAGTACTCCAACACTATTGTAGGATGGAAGACAAGGTGTGGTTTAAACCAATGACCACCCTACACTACAAGAACATGAATCTCCACCAACAATGCTCCTCCCATACCCAAAGACTAGATGTTACCTCCAACTTCAACCCAAACTAATGAAATTAATCTTGTGAGTTAAAGAAACCTATCATACAGTTGATTTTAAATTTTTATGCATTGCGTTTAAAATTAGATTCATACTATCTTCCGAGAGATGGATTCTGCTAGGGTTCAGGACCAGGCCGCCGCCGTCAAAGCTCTTTCCCTTCCTACTGACCTGATCGGCTCGGCCTCTGCAGCCGACTTCACCGCGGGCATTGTTCTTTCCACTGCTGCCACTCCATGCGGTCTCCATTGCTCAAGAGGAAGACTGTCCAGGAGTGCTTGCCAAACTTGCGCAGGGGCTAACTTCCCAGCATTCTCAGCGCCATTCACAGTGGATGCATCGAGCGATTATCAAAGCCCTAGTCGCAGATCTCTTCGGGAGACTCTCGCAAGTCATGCTGGTCTTCTCCGCATGCGTTTTCCAGTCCATGCCGCCTCCTCCCTCCGAGATCTTGATATACAAGGGGACGGCAGCGATGGAATAAATACTGTTGCAGGCCTCAACAACTTCGCCGCCGCACCCACAGAAGAGCAGTCACATTGCCTTAGTCTCTACCTCTCAAAGAAGAAGGGTAATCTGAATAAGAGGTTGCACGAGGAGGGTTTTGAATTTCAGCCGGATTCTCTCACGGCCAAAAGCCCTCCAAATCTGGGATCACGGTACCAGATCCAGATCTCCCTTCCTTATGGTGGAACGAAGTTGTTTTGGGTGCATGCCATGGATCTAGCGCAGGACCTCATACGGGAACTTGACCACAGATTGGGGATCCCCTCAAGTCTTCTCAGACTGCTTCACAAAGGTAAACAACTTGAAGACCATTTGCCTCTGATTCACTACGATATTGAGAAAGATGCTTTAGTTGTGCTTTCCTTTCGCTTGAGAGGGGGAGCTTCTGGGAAAACCTCCTCGGCCCCTGCCTTCTCCTATAAGGATGCAGTTCATGCACATGCAACCAAGAAGGCAGCTCAACCACCTGAGGCTCCCAAGCCTTTTCTAGTGGACAAAATGGAAGAAACACCCTCCATCAAAATCTCCCATCCATCACTGGATGACCAAACCCAGGCATTTGCAGAAACAGCCCTCATTTCCAGGTTTAATGGCCTATGGCCTCGAACAGCAGATCTATACCAGTGGATCCATTCCAACTGGACTAACAACTGCAAAGTCTTCTTCTGCTCAAAAGGCTTTTTCATTGTGGCATTTGTTTCCAACAAAGACTATCAGAAAGCCTTACAGGAAGGACCCTGGTTCTGGGGATCGGCGGGGCTTTTTCTCACGCCGTGGTTTCCAGACTTCGATCCCTCTACGGCGGTCATTACCAAGCTTCCCATTTGGGTCAGATTACCAAATCTCCCGGCGCATCTCTGGAATTTCTCTGTTTTCCAAGGGATTGGGGATACCTTAGGCAGTTTCTTGGCAACGGATACCTCTCGGGGGGAGAAAGGATTATACACCTATGGCAGAATATGCGCGGAAATAGACATCAGCAAAGGGCTTCCAGATAAGATAAATCTCAAAGTGGGGGACTTCCACTGGACCCAACCCCTGGACTATGAAAATACTGCTTTCCGGTGCCGTCACTGCCATCAGACGGGGCACCTCCAGAACTCGTGTGCTACGTTTCTTGGAAAAAAGAACAACAACAAGGGTAAATCCAAATCGAAGAGCTGGAAGCCTTGTGATCGTCCCCCCATGGATGATTCTGACACCTCCAGCTCGGATGAGGAGGAAATAGATGCAGAAAACAAAACCACAGAGAACGTGAAGGAATCCCCCATGGCCAGCCCTGAGGATCCTTCTGCTCCTCCGATCCCGCAGAAACGCTCGCATGAGACCTCTTCCTCAGATTCAGATAAGGAGTCGCCTCTTTCAGCGCAGAACATTCTGCAATTGGTTCCTGTTCTTCCCAGTCATAATGACTGGATCACTGTCAGTAAGAAGAAAGTGAAAAAATGTCGTGTGGAAGTTTCCACCCACACTGGGTAGATCTCCTTGTATCTTGTTCTCTTTCATTTTCCTTGCTATATTTTGCTTTGTCCAAGCTTGCTTTTGGGACCGAGGTTGACACTTCATCATTTCCGGCCCCTTGCTTCCGTGCTTTGCTTTTGCAAAGCTTTGATTGTACCATATGTTTTTACTTAATAGATTAGTCTGACTTAGAAAAAAAAAAGAAACCTATCATACTCCACACCCAAGCTAGCGTCCTTGCTACACTTCATTCATTCAACGCATAAGAGGAGATTTCTTGCCCCTTGCAGATTTTTTTTTCCCATGTTCTTCACCCACATGATGTAAGGGAAAGATATCTGGTTAGATATTAAATATTGTTTCATTAAAAAAAAATTAAAAAATACATACATTAAAATTAAAATAAAAAATGCCTCATTAGTTGTAGTTCACTACATGTCATGAAGTATTATGTAAATTATGAGATATAAGGTTCAATCCTCCATTATGTAGTTGTCAAGGAAAATTTGTTTGAATCCACATTAATGCAATATTAACATATCCGTTTTTATCAATGATGATCAGTCCTAATACGCTAACTCCATGACACAACATTGGAAAATGAATATGGTTATGGGTCGTCTCCTCAAAAAAAAATAGAGGACCAGAACGAGATAATTGTCTACCTCAAAGAAATCCAAAGGGTCCAATGTTACCAATAAGGAAAATTTTAGGGGCTAATATTCACAAGTGAGCTAATATTCCATGTTTTATCCAAAAAAATATTTGCCAATTTTCATTTTTCTAAAAATGAATTCACCTAAATTTTATAGTATAAAATTATTCAACCTTAAAAATAACCAAAATTATCCATTTTCTAATATAAAATAGTTAGAAATCTAGACATTATTACAAAATTATCATCAAAAATTTTAAAATCAGGATATTAAGGACTAGTACGATTCTCCAAGATTTCTAAACTTTAACGTAAACTTCCACCTTTAAAATTTTCCTAGGACTCACGAACACTTGTATCTAGTTAGCCTCGATGCTCACCTGTCACATCTAGAGGGACATTTCAATGCAGACAAAAACCTATAGTGGGCACAAGTGTGCAGGATTTTTCCCCGATAATGTCCTCAAATAAATGATCGTCACCCAGGTCTTTTGTTTTATTTTTTGGTTGCAGAAATTTTCATTTATTTTCTTTAAGAGACAGATGGCTATTTATACTTAGTGGTTGATATGTAACTATTTTGACAATGCACCAAAACAAATGTCTAAATGTAGGATAACTCAAAGTAAATTGATAATTTTGAGAATTTTAATGGACTAGAAACTAGTAAATTTCCTCACTGCAACTACTCTAATTTACCTTACAAAAATCCACAAGTAGACAACATAATGAAACTTGTATACCAATTTTTGTGATATAATAAAAAAATTAATTAGCAAAAGAAATCCATTTCAATCCCAAAGTGTAAGATTTTTTTTCCACAATAAATTCCAAAGCATTGATTCAAGCCCCATATCAATGAAACATGAGTTTACCCCATAACAGAATTAACTTAAGTTGCATTTAAAATACTTAGTAAACCATAATTGGATATCTAGCATAGAGTAAGAAAATGGATTATTTGTTTAGAATATCATGAATATCAATTATTGTGTAAAATTTAGAAGATGAAACATGAGTTAACCCTAACAAATTTAACTTAAGTTTTATTTACAAATACCTAATAAAACATAATTGGATATCTAGCATAAAGTAATTAAATTGGTTATTTGTTTCATGAATATGAATTATTGTATAAAAGTTAGAAAACTCAAAAGGGTAGTTGAATAAATTTCTTAATAGAGATTTTTGATCTTTGTGGATTTTGTCTTTAAAATTCTTAATCACAAATAATGAAAATAGCTTGAAGGCAACAAATTGGCTCGAAAAAATGTTGCATCACAAATATTTTATTTGGTAAAACATAATTGGATGTTTATGACAGAGTAAGTGAATTGATGGAATCCGAACGATCAACACATATAACATGTTTATTATAGCAGATATACTTATATATTCTAAACATATGTAATTATTATTTTTTTCATTACATCATACTTTTACACCATATTGTTACTATAATGTACACCCCAACAGGGGAATGTAACTGGACTATTATTTTTGGTATGTGACAATGTCACATATTTTATGAATATGCCACATTCATCCACAACATGTAATTTTCCATATTAATGAAAATTACGATTTTTCCATTGGGAAAATAATGTGAATTGATAGAATTAAATACATTGGTTCAATGTTAAATTAGCATTAAGAAGGATGGATCTTAGTTGATGGTTTTATGAAGATAGCATTTGAAAAGTGATAATATTAACTTTTGCATATCAATTACATGTAGAGATACTTTATGGTAAAAATGAAAAGGGAAGTAATGATCTGGGCTTATCGAGGAATGAAATGAAATACAAAAATAAGCATAAACTCATAGATGCAACAAGAATAACACTTAATTTAATTAATATCAAATACTAAAAAATTCTTACAAATTGAATGGAAAACAAACTAGCTCGGGCAAAGGTAGCTTATCTATGAGAAGATATGTGGTGGCTACACACCTCTGAACTATGTAAAAATGTGGGTAAAGGGCCTTTGTATTATTGAAAAATAAGATAAAACCATAAAAAACCAAAAACCTAACCCGAGGAGATGTAACACTAAGAGTTTATGGGCCCCATTGGGGTAATTTGGGTAGAAAACCTCCCAGGGTCGTAAATTGGTCATATTATCTCTATTTCACATGTATGATACCTTGTTGGAAAGATCTTTCTCAGGAATACAACTACTGTTGCGATTTGATCCAAATCGTCTGAGAAATCATGCCAAAAAATCATCATTTAAGGCCTCAAAATGACTTCAGAAGTTCAACACCCCAAAAAATACTAAAAATAGTAAATAAGAAAACTAATGAAACTAACCATGTGGAATGGGCATGTGGCCACCAATAACCACGTTGATCATTCCTGCCCCCTTAGGAAGAAATGGTCCCCATTGCATGCAAAGCCTCCATGATGTGGGGAATGTTATATTAAACTTGGTCCTTGGTGAACCACATTCCCTGACGAAGTATTGGCCAGCTTTGAGAGCCCAATACAATTGGATCTTATGTTGGCAATTTCTTTTAATATGTGTGTGAATGATCAGATCGGTTGCAGCCTGTTCCATGCAGTGTGGATTTAACTATGTCAGGGTGAGTTGTTCTGCAATGTCGGATGTGTCTAGTAATGTTGGAAATTATGGCTAGAGGCAATCCACATTGAACAGTAGGTGCAGGCCAATGAATGGGGGAATGCTAAGCCCAAAATAATTGTCTCCCAAGGCCTCGGTGATGTTATATGGAGCATATCAGAGTGGGCGTAGCTTGCGGTGTGGTTCAAATAGGCGTTCCTTCTACACATGTAACAAAAATTTGTTGCCCACCTGGACACTATGTGGCACTCGATGTTGATCATGTTGTTGCTTGTACTTAGCATTAGCTCTGTCCAATATGTCATGAACCTATTAGCAGATGTGTTTAATGCACTGAATGAAGTTGTTCTCCTTGTTAGCTTTAGACTAGACATGAGTCCAATCTTCCTAAGTGGCCGCAAATGGAATGGATAAATCAATGTGACATAGTGGCTTGAATCCAAAGCACACCTAAAATGAGATGTGGTCTATTGAGCTGTAGAGAGCCTAATTATAGCCATGTTGTACATAGGGTACCCTCCCATCCCATGTGCCTGTATTCTTTGAGTTGTACATGCACAAAATGTGTACGATCATTTTGTTGATGAACTCTGTCTATCCATTGGTTTCGGGATGGAAAGCTATGGAATTGGTGAGTTTGGTGTCCAGCATCAACCAGATACTAGACCAAAATGTGCTAAAGAACTTGTTATCCCAATATGATATGATACTCTGTAAGATCCCAAAGTGTACCCACACTCATTCAAAGAACCATTTAGTACTGGCTTCTACTGTGATATTATTATTACAGGTTGCCAAAATGGCCATCTTTAAGAATCTATGGACGACAAAAAAAACAAAGTTGTTTCCATGCTTAGCAAAAGGAAGGCTCGACTAATCCATGGAGATGGATTCCCAAGGTTAGCTAAGGGTAGGCAATGGAGTATAGAGACCTTTATTCTTGTGTTTTGTTTGGAAATGGTGGAGGTAGTGCAGGATCTGGTGTACTTCCTGACATCCTCTCGAAGTTTCGGCCAATAGAAATACTTCTACAATACTGGCACTTTTTTTTTCGACCTTGAAATTCCCAGTGACTCGACTGTAGCGCACTTCCAAAACCATCTTGTCACGCTTGCTTGAAGGAACACAACGGTGTCCCAGGTGACATAGCAGTGCGTCCTAGAGGTGAAATTTTGGAACTTGCTTACCTTCCAAGAGTGTCTTGTATGTGTGACCGAATTCTTGATCGCTTTTGTAGATAGTGGCTAATCGAAAGTTTCGTACCCACAAAAGTTGAGAACGATGGTTAGCACCACGATGAGTGTTCGGCTAAGGGAGTAAGCAACATTATTGGTCTTTCCCTTCTTTTATTTGATGTTCAAATGAAACTGTTACAGGTATGTGGAACACTTTTGATGGTGATCAACATGCAACTTCCCTTGTGTCTGTATGAACTGTAGGGGTGAGTGGTCTTTGTGGATGACTGTTTCCTTCCCCAAAATGTAATGCTTCCATTTTCAGAAAGTCTGCACAATGGAATACATTTCTTTTTCATAAGTGGGGTACTTCTAGACTTTTTCAGAAAGTGTCTCACTGTGATATGCCATTGGATTCCCCTGTTGAGTAAGGACTGCCTAAATAGCATAAATATAGGCATTTGTATGGATTTGAAATGGTTGTTTCAAGTCTGGTAATGTGAGCACTGGTGCAGAGTAGTGGTGACATTTCAACTCTACGATTGCCTTCTGTTGAGATTCAAACCAAAATAATTTTTCTTTCACTCCTCCTTGTTGACTTGAATTAAGGGCCAAGTGATATAAGAGAATCCAAACACAAACCTACGGTAGAAATTGGCAAGACCCAAAAAATTGTGGAGCTCTATTATATTGGTTGGGGATGGCCAATCTCGAATGACTTTGATCTTGGTTGGATCCACATGCATCCCCCATTCATCAATAATGTGTCCCATATAATGAACTTGGGTCATTCCAAAATTGCACTTCCCAAAATTGGCACACAAATTACGTTGCCACATTGTTTGGAGGATCTGTCAGACGTGGTTGAGGTTCTCTTCCCAAGTCTGGCTAAATATCAGGATGTAACCCAAGTACACCACCACAAATGAGTTGGTTAATGGTCAAAAAATGTCATCCATCATTATCATGAAGGTTGCAGGAGGATTCATCAAACCAAAAGGCATGATTAGCCATTCGAAGAGCCCCTCCTTGGCTTTGAAGGAAGTCTTCTACATATTCGAGAGTTTGATTGGTACATGGTGATACCTAGAATTCAAGTCGATATTGCTGAAATAATTTCCCCCCATAAGGTGGTTCAGGAGTTCATCGATCTGTGGGATTGTATACCTATTCCAGACTATGCTCTTGTCCACCACCCGATAGTCCGTACAGAGTCTCCAAGTGTTGTCCTTCTTTTATACCAACACGATTAGGCTCTAGCATGGTGAGGAGCTTGGCCTGATGTTCCCTTTCTACAAAATATCTTGGATATGTCTCTTGATTTCATCATTTTCTAGAAAAGAGCATCGATATATCAACCCATTTGGCAACGCGATGCCTAGGGTCAGATCAATGGAGTGTTGGAGCTGAGATTGTAGAGGAATCCTTCTAGGTGAGGAGAAAATGTCATTTTATTCCTCCACAACTTTGTCCATCTGCTATTGCCATGCCAGGGTGATTTATTTGGAGGTTGTAACTACAATCTTCTTTTTTCCCTATGGGCGAATCGTAATAAAAAAAAAATTCCTAGTTTGGGAAATAATCTTACTCTATTTCTTTGCAGTAATCAAAGAGATGGCAAAAGGCAGTATTACCTCCAATATCCTGTAAAACTTATTTCGAAAAGTAATAATAACAGAATGAGGCCTAGACTCATACACAACATGTCTCTTCCATAAGTGTGGTTGGCCATATAATACATCAAAAACTTCAACAAGAGAAATATCACACAATACCTCATTCATGAAGGGCTTCATGATGTCAGGAAGGCGATACTGTTAGCTGAAACAAATATTTCTTCCTTGGTGAATCCACCCAATGGTATACATATGTGGTTATATTGTGGTTAGTAGTGTGTGTTGTGAAACTAGCTCCAAAAATAGAAGAAAAGAGATATCAATGCCTTAGAAATAAGCCACTTCGAGGGGGAAACCTCCAATACATTACATGAATGAAAAATTCTTGGATGATACAAATGACAAAACCTCCTTTCTATATATAGGATTCTATGGGGCCACAATGTAATCCTAGCCGACCTAACAATAATAATGTAAGGGCACAATAATAACAATATGGGGGTTACAGGGGTACAACAATAAGAATAACGGGGGCTACACTAACATAATAATGGACTACACTATTAATATAGGGACTTAACATGCCCCTCTCCTTCAAACAAGTGTTGTCCTGAACGCTTGATTATTTATTAATGATTCTGTATAAAATTCTTATCCTCCCATGTGGAATCTTCTACAGGAAAGTTCTTCCACTCACTGAGATACTCTGAAATTGATCGTAATTTTCGAGTTCTTGTTTTTGTGACTGCTTCAGAACTTCTTTCAATGTGATGTTGGTCTTCCTGTTGTTTCATTAGATTCTACACCAAATTTAGGTTATCCTTTGAGAGTTGGAGAACTTGTTGTTGATGCTCGATGTGATATTCCACTAATATGTCGACCATATTATCTATTATTTGATCCTTCAAACCATCCAAATTAACCTCCATTTCTGCTTTTAAACCATCTATGTCATCTTCGGTTGCTCTTGGTAAGATCGAACTTTGTTGCACTTGGTATCGTAATTTTGATATCTCATACTGTAATTCTTCCTCTTCATGCATCATAGTATAGCTTTTTGAGGGCTTAATGGGTATGGAATTATTTTTTGGAGGCATTATAGAACCCAACATTCATAAAATTCTAAAATATGCCCTTGGAATCAGTTCAAACTATTTTTTCAAACAAACGTTATGCAATTTTAAAAACCAAATACACACCATTTTCTTTCTTTTGAGAAGCTCGATATTGAAACTGAATTATCTACGTGAATTCAGATCCTGAATATCTGCAATTAGGCCCTAAAGTAGCCCTATGAATCTGATTTTGAATGCCATAGGTCTGACCTGATTTGGATTCTTCAAAGAAAAGTTATGTCCAATCTCCCACAATAATCTAATTATGGACTGGTTCAGTAGAGCGAACTTGTAATACTTGCCACATGTCACTGTTTGCTCCTTTGGATCTGAAATTTATAGACAGGAAACTACAGTCCATTTACTTCAAGTACCTTTTTACATAATTCCAATCTCATGCTCAGAGAGAGAGTTATGAATATTTTCCCACAACCACCTCTTTGAGATGAAATTCGGGTGCCCAAAAAATACCTAACATCCACAGATCATATCTCAAAAATATTGCAAACCAAGATCTGAAATTTTGTGATGATGTTATTTAGGATTGCGGCTTTGCGCTATAAAAATTTCGACTTCTGAACATTCGTAGAAAAAACGTTAAGGGAAATTTTCACGATGACCTTTTTAAGTGAAATTCAGGAGCTTGCAAAAAGCCCTAACTTCCACAGATCATATCTTCGAAAATATTGTGAACCAAGCTATGAAATCTTGTGACGATGTTCCTTAGGATTTCAGCGTCACACTCTAAAAATTTCAGCTTCTTAACCTTCGTAGAAGAAAAATTATAACGAAAATTCCACGGTGACTTGTTTGGTGCAACGAAACCCTAGAATCCAAAGCTCTGATACCAAATGTTGTGAAACCAACTCCAAAAATAGAAGAAAAGAGATATAAATGCCTTAGAAGTAAGCCAATTCAAGTGGGAAACCTCCAATACATTACATGAATGAAAAATTCTTGGATGATACAAATGTGAAAACCTCCTTTCTGTATATAGGAGTTTATGGGGCCACAATGTAATCCTAGTGGGGCCACAATGTAGTCCTACCCAACCTAACAATAATAATGTAAGGGCACAATAATAACAATATGGGGGTTATAGGGGTACAACAATAAAAATAAGCGGGGCTACACTAACATAATAAGGGACTACACTATTAATATAGGGACTTAACAGTGTGAGTGTCTTCTCGACCTCTACTGAAATGATGTTCTTTTGTCTTCCGCTATCGACAATGAATTTCAGTGAAGAACCCTTTACCCCTATATAAGAATGGAAGAGGTGCTCCCCCCCCTCTAGATCTTCGAGTTCCTCCTTCTACATATTCGTGGTGGAAACGGTGGCACTGGGTTCTACATCAATTATTTTATTCCCTTTGCCATTCCCCTTGTTTAGTTTGGACTCAGAATAAGAACCTGCATCTGATTTATATGCCTTCAGCTCAACCACTAGGGACTGTTTGGACTGACACTCACTTGCATTGTGAATGGAGATTTTATGGAATTCACAACACTTCCCCGTGTCCTTCTTTGGCTTTGTGGTGTTGTTATACACTTTCCTTTTCGATGGGTTGTTTTGAGTGGCCCCACTTTGGCGTTACCCCTTGTTCTGTGCTTTGGGGGTGCATTTCCCTGGCTTCAAATTTTTGGATCCAATGTATCGCTTATTTTGCTTAAATTTATCCTTAGGGTATGGAAAAAATTCGTTAGCTCATGCACATCTTGATCACTTTGCTGCCACAACGTGGTCCATTCGATGTACTTGTCCTCATAGCTCCCCACAGGGTAATATTGTTACTTGATGTCATCTAAGAACGACTTCCTGGTGGGTGCGACTTAAAAGAATGAGGGTTCTTCCTCATCCCTCTGTTCACAATAGGTTTCCCAAAAACCTTTGACATGGGGGTGACTTTGAGGAGCACAAAGGTAATATTTTCTTGATTGAAGAAATCATGGACCAAAAATTACACTTACGTCCAATTCAACCATCTATCTACGATGTATGCATCTATTTTTCCCTCAAGTATGGGAATGTAAAAGTTTACTTGTACCTTGAAAGGAGTGGCGCCTCCACAATGGCTATTGGATGAAGATATGTCGTCGGTGGGTAGTCATTGAAGGATCTGGGAAAATGTATCTGTCATAGCGTTCCTTTATTTCTCGAGGGCCTCCTCAAGCAATATTTTGATAATATATCTTGCTCCCTCATCTTTATTTTCTTCTTCCATGGGAGGTCATCGGGGTTTTTGAGGATGATATTGAAAAGGTTCAACTACATCGAGCCCTAACTCCTTATACTCTAACCTCGTTGGCGACATGTAAATAAAGATCAAGAAAGAGTAGACAATGCTAATACCACTAATCCAAAATTATGAAGGAATGTAATAAAATACCAAAATAAACATAAACATATAGATTCAACATGAATAACACTTCATTTCATTAATATCAAATATTGAGATATGCTTAGAGACAGAATGGAAAACAAACTAGCTGACGCAATGGTATCTTATCTCTGAGAAGCGATGTGGTGGCTACATGCCTATGAACTGTGTTACAATGAGGCTCAAGGGAATTTTAATTATTGAACAATAAGAAAAAACCATAAAAAGCCAAAACACTAACCCGAGGAGATGTAAAACTAAGGGTTTATGGGCCCCGGTGGGGTTAGTTAGGTAGCCAATTTGTTGGGGTCATAACTTCGTCATATTATCTCCATTTCACACGTATGATACCTCGTTAAAAAAATATCTTTGAGGATTACAATTGTTGTCGCAATTCGTTACAAATCACCGCAGCAATCAAGCCTAGAAAATGTCATTTAGGGCCTCAAAATGGCTCCAGAATTTCAAGACTCAAAAAACTACTAAAACTAGTAAATAAGAAAAATAATGAAACTAACCAGGTGGAATAGGCGGGTGGCCACCAATATCCACTTGGATCAAGTAAATATATGTTATATTAGATAAACTATTTATATATTTAAATTTAATTTAAATTTGTTTTAATTTTAGATGTATTAAGTTTGTAGAAACATTTCATAAGTTATTAGTCTTCTTTATAGGAAGCCAGAAAAGTAGAATGAGTTCAAAATTTTGATATTGCATATGTTATAAATGTGCCATTAAAAATAAAAGTAGAACTACAACAAAAACTATACCAAAAATATATTTTATTAGCAATAATATTGTCAAAATAAGAGATCTGAATAGTAAATTGGCTCTCTTGATGATGGTAATCCTGTAGGACAATTCATCTATATAGGTGAATAAGGATAATTTTCATCATCAAAGGAGATGAATGCAAGATTTTGCCAAATTTTTCACAAGCGTAGAAACCATTCTACCTAGAATTTCCATTTTGTTCATAATTGTATCCATACACATAAGAATTTTTGGTTGAGTGTCTGCATGGTCTATGAGAACTATGCCCATGACATTTCTAATGTGCAAGTATGGATGGATATTTTTCATATAGGAGGATTGATAATACCAAGTGGAATTACCTATTCCGGGGATCCAATTCCTGGTGTCCTGATCAATATAATTATCTACAATATATCTACCAGTTTGTTGAAATTCATTTTCAACCTTAGAGATGATTCTACCAACCTCCTCAAGGATAAATTCCATATATCTAGCCATGGAGCTACATGCTAGAACTTATACACATGTTTGAGTATAGGGAAGAGGAGATTTGGGGTAGGAAATGGGAGTGGTTCTTCCTCTTTTTGCAC
This sequence comes from Pinus albicaulis, assembly GCA_034641835.2. Taxonomy (NCBI): domain Eukaryota; kingdom Viridiplantae; phylum Streptophyta; class Pinopsida; order Pinales; family Pinaceae; genus Pinus; species Pinus albicaulis. Next base: position 205,408,142 of record CM076583.1, read on the forward strand.
CTCTATGACTAGTGGAAATCCATCATTGAGCCATGGATAAGGGATAGACATTAGAGGAGGATAAAAGAGGTAGTATTACAAAGGGAAAAAAACATCCATAAACAATAGGAAAACACATAGTGGATGTAAGGGAGGTTCTAGGGGAAATATATCCCAACTCAATAAGAAGAAAACAAAAAGAGAGCTCAAGGAAATATGTGTAAACTCCAAGCCATCTTCAGAAAATCGAGAAGATTGAGATCACATAATAAACCAAACTAAGGAAGTTGAATTAGGAGAAATACTTGAAAAATAATCCAAAAACAAGAACGAGACTTAGAGAAGGAAAGACCTCCCAAACACCAATGCAATAGAAGCACATGAAAAGGATGGTAATAAGGGAAATTACAAGTTAAAAATCTTTAAAATATTTAAAAATGTAATAAAGTGAACCTAAAACCCAACTATAAGAGAGGCTGGGAGCTAATAATCATGAGCATCAAGCTTCCTATCTTCCAATCGAGAGCCACTACCGAGCCTTAGATAAATGGAATCACTGTTGATAATCATATATCATGCTAGTAACCCAGCTCCCCTATTCATTCGAAGCTCCAAGATGAGGAAAAGTATACAAAGGATCTTAAAAAAAACTAGAAAGGAGCTTCACTAGACAAATATAAAACTGAAGGAAACCAATATATCAAACAAGCATACTCTTGCATTCAATGAGTCGAAAGCCAAACTATAACTCTATTGTGCCACCGTGTATAATGATAAATCACTATTACTTTAATAGATCCCATATTACAGTCAACATTAACTTGAAAATGGCAAAAATGACTAGGTATCCTTAACATGAATCCCATGTAGCAATATTCATGATTTGAACAGCCTCCCATGTTTCAACTACACCAAACCTCAATTATTTGTGTACTTTATTCCTGCAAACCCTGTAGTTGAAAGTTATACTGCCGCCCTGACTTACTTCCTTGACATGAATTTTCAAGCCAACGGTGAAGATTGTATGAGCACCCTCGAAGGGTGACTTGTAGCATCATATTTTTTCATAACAATATATCCCCTTACATTAAATTGCAGAGGACCACACGACGCTAAGTATAATGAAAGTAAACTAAAATAATATTGAGAATAATCTAAAGTAATAACACAATTAATTTTTTAAGAAATTTTTTTTTTGAATTCATTATTTAGAAGAGGTGTTGCATCATTCAATGTTGCTTTTAAAAATTAATTTTATTAAATATTGATGGTTAATAGAGTAGTAAAATAAGGTTTCAAATATATGGTATTGTGGTTTTAATAATTTATAAGAGTTTGCTTTGAAAGGAAGATACTTGGTTAGAAGTTGTTTTTGTTTGTTTGTTTTTTTTTTTAATTTAATTTAAATAAAAGTTAATAATATATTTTTTGAATTTATTAATTTTATTTTAAAAAGAAAAGTCTAATTACATCTTAATGCTTGATTTTTATGAAAAAAGTAAAAGGTAATTGATAGTAATTGATAAAGTTATCTATGTTAATTTCTTTACTATTCATGCATGAAAGTACAACGGTTTGTCTCTCTAAATATTTCTATAGTTCAGTATTTTATACATATATGAGATTAATATTAAAAAGACTTTTTATTTATTTTTTAACTCCAAATGAGTAGAGCAATGAATAGATTTTATTAAAATTATAGAAATATAAAAAGTTTATAATTATTAACATTTTACTATCTCAAGTTTTAACGTATTTGAAAACTCATTTGCAACTAGTAATTAGAAAAGAAAGGGAAAGTCTAAAATATTTCCAATTTATAAGGACTTTTTTTTTCTTTCCTTACAAATTGAATTTAAACCACATAAAATTATACATCCACCAATGAAAAATTAGCAATTCAAATTTTATAAATTCAAAAAATATTTTTCCATTTATTAATTTTATAAAAGCTTATTAAATTTGGAAATAATTTATAAAAATTTTGAAATTAATTAAAATTCGAAATATTTCCACCTAAAATAATTACCATATATGGGTATAAAAATAAATTGCTAAAATAAAATTGATAATTATAAAAAATAATGGTAGTGTTGAAAAAATAAATTGCAATTTTCAGGTTTATGTGCTAGGAGCGATTTATTTATAAAGGAAGATCATAGATCTATGGTGAAGAAAGACCCAGTAAAACAAATTTTAATAGAGAAGAGTCCATTTTCAAAACATGAGGTAAGATGAAGAACAAATAATCGATATATAGTAAATAAACATGGTGAGGAAACCTTAAAACCAAGCAAATACATTTTTGGTAAAAATATTGAAATATAATTATAATAATTAAATTTATATAATAATTAAAATTTATTGGGTTAATAAATGTTGAAATTAATATTAAAGGTTTATTGAACTAATGAAATGATAATAAAATGTGAATCTAAATAATACCAACGTATTAATAAATTAAGTTCCTTATAATATAAATACACAAATTAATAAATATCTTTATATAAAAATAGATTATTAGTAATAAATATCTTTACATAAAAATAGATTATGTGTTTAATATATTGACGTATGTTTGTATAAAATAATGATTATTAAAAAAGTTTAAACGAGAAAATGAATTAATTAAGAGATTTAGCACAAGTAATTAGGGTTTCAGAAAATGAGAGACGAAGGGGGACAACCAAAGGAAAAGGTTTACTGGAGGAAAGATGGAGGGAGAAGGAGGGGAAGAAGAATTTAGATGAAGGGAGTGGCAGAGAGGGGGAAAATGATAATGTAAAAAATAATTATAATGGATAATTGTGTAAGAAGAGGGGATGAGGGTAATGGGGGCGGGAATTATAATAGAGAAAAGGAAAAGGGAGAGAGATGGGAAGGAGAATTTTGCAATAGGGGATAAAGTAGGTTGAAATAGAGAGTGCTGAGTTGGTAGCGTTAGGAACATCATAAAGCGGAAGGGAAGGAAGGGAAAGGGAGGGAAAGATAAGGTAAATGGGTCAATAAATAGATAAATTTTCTTAGGAAGGAAAATAAGAGCCAAAAAGATGGTCCATATGGGGGTTAAGGTAGAGTGAAAGAGAGAGTGGTGACTTGGGAGTGTTAGGGACATCCTAAAAGGAAAGGGAAGGAATGGAAAGGGAGGGAAGGATAAGGTAAACATATCAATAAGTAAATAATTTTTTTTGGAAGGAATATAGGAGCCCAAAAGATGGTGCATATGGAAACATCATTTGTGGTTTCTAGAGAGCAAGGCAAAACAATTACTATTAATTTCAAGGCCATTTTCTCTATTAATTTTGTTTTGGTGTTTCTTGATTTCAAGTGCTTATCTAAGCTAACGTTTATAATATTGCTTTTCCTTAGCGATTATCTCATATGTGTTGTTTTGTCTACTTAGCATGTTCTACCAATGTCGATTTTTTTATTCTATCATGTTTTATATGAGCACCATGTTCCTTGATCCTAACTTGCAATAGGTGTATTTTTTCACCAATATAACACCTGATTTTTTTATTTTGTCATGTTTTATATGAGCACCATGTTCCTTGATCCTAACTTGTAATAGGTGTGTTTTTTTCACTTTCCACATGAGTATTCGACTTTATAAAATAATTTGTATTGAAAATAGTCTATATTATCCTTAAACAGATTTTATCTATGATTAAAGGTCTAAAAAAAGTCGTGATCTTATTTTGTTTCCACATATTTGAAATCTTATGAGTGGTCACTTTGATGTAAGAATATACAATGTCTTCCAACATTCTTGTATATTAGTGTTATTGTTTTCATATCCATTGATAAATTATTGAATGGAAACTATTATATCTTTGTTTGTTATAAAGAATATCAAGTGGTTTCACTCATACTCTTTGTGATATTCACCAGAAGTTATGAAAGCTCTAGTAGCTAGGGTTTTGATAAAACCAATATTTTGTGCAGGAACATCGTGAGTTAGCATTTGTAAGTCTAAAAATAAATTTAAGAAATTGGAAAAGAAAAAATTAATAGTGGTGAGAGTTAGCATTTTTAAGTATACAAATAAATTTACAAAATTTGAAAATAAAAAATAAATAAATCAATTTAATATTTAAAATAAATAAATTTTATTTTTTTCTTTGTTATTGTAACACCCTATTTTTATTTAATCATTGGTTAACAAACTTGTTATGAAACATTGGAAAATGCAAACGATATTGTTAACACTAATTTTATACACAATATTTTCTCTTTTCAATAAAGGAAAATTGGATTAGTAAATCACCTTGGGTAAAAGAAGAAAGTAACTAATTGGTAAATAATTCCAAGAACTAGGGCAAAGAGGAGGGAGACAGTTCTGACAGTTACCTTCCAAAATAGATTTAGAGGAAAATCCTAAGGAGGAAGGGGGTTTTGTGCAGAGGGAACTAGGAAGTGCAAGCAGAAAAGGTTTTCTCTGAGTTGTTTATAGGTAGAAGGAAAAACCAGTGGAGCTCAAGGAATTCACAAGTGAAGTGGAGACTGGATCTCAATCCTGAGGTCTAACTTCTTGTCTCAATAAACTCCAAGCCTGGTGGGGAGCCAGGGGGAGGAGAGTACGTAATTTCCTTGCTCAATATTGGGAGGATATTAGTTACTCTGATATATTTGTTGGTTCCTATGAACACAAGACAAAATTTCCTACTGCATTATCTTTATGATTAATTTTTATTAGAAGGAATTATACATGCGTTATCTTTATGTTAACTATTCTTAGAAGAGATTCTACTTGAATAAATTTTATGAATATTAAATCTGTATAAGAATATATGGATAAGGATACTGTAAGTTCATATATGTAAAAAATAGAATTTTACAGTTAATAGAAATGAAAATTTCTATTTAAATACTATTTTTCTGGTTGAAAGAAAATGCAATACTAAATCCTACAAATAGATGATTATGTATCTTGCAGAAAAATTAAGAAAAACTCCAACTAGGGATAAGTGGTGGGTTTATCATGCGGGAGAAACAATAAAAACTTTGACCCTAGATTCTGAGCATGAAAAACTTTGAAAATAAGATACAGGAATTTAAATTGAGCCAAGAAGGTTTCAACCACAGTTTTATAACATGAACACTAAGAAAATAGGGTTTGAGCTCATGGTCCCATGAGCAGTACTGAAGGCTGTTAAGGCTTAGCAAGTAAATAAACAATTTTAACATTGTAGGAAAATAGATTTTCAAATTGTAAAGGAAACAAGAAAATATGCCAGATTCATTAACCATTTGGAGTGGAGCCATGATGGCCAAAAGAGTATATAAATATGTAAACCAAAACACTATGCACAGTAGCAAAAATTTATTAGATAATCGAGGGAAGCCATTTCAGGCTTGACCCTTTATTTTAAATAAAACAACCTGGGCATGTTATGCCAAAGACATAGCTATCAGAATTATTTAAACAGTACAATAATAACCGAAACCCATTCATTAACCTGAGAAGAAACTTTTGTGAAGCAAAGGTCATATATTACATTCATTAAATGAGGAAATATTTATTCCTCCTATCATTAGAACCAAATCTACAGAAGCTAAGGGATTTAAGGCCACACCCTGAAACTTCCTTTCCTTGAAAAATTATCATAGATGAGGTTGAATGACGCCATGCAATCAAACCCTTGTCCCTGCAGGCGGCAGAAAGGTAGCGAAGACCATTACCCATAGTGAACCAACCATAAAATTATACAGGGGTTGCCAAATACTATGAAAATAAACTTACCTGTAGAGGAGGGCCATCGGGGTTCGGGTTATTGTTGAGTGAACGAATACCCAGTTTTGAAATGTAGGATAACTTGGAGAAGATGACTATGAAGTAGTTAACCACCATGGCAATAATGAAAATATAAAAAAAAACTCAACGGTGTAAAATTGTAGTTCGCCAGACCATAGAAATAAAACTATAACTATGTCGAAGAGGAAACTCCAAATCCACCTTCACGACCAACATTCTTGCCAAACGAAATCCTCAAAATTGTTCCTGTGAGGGTCAGGACAATTCTGGTCAAATCATATCACATTAAACAAGAAAAATAACTCGACAAATGTAAAGCAAACCTCATTCCAGAGGTTACTTGTAACGCCAGTGGTGAAGATGTTCTGATTTGGTAACGCTAGTGGAAGATACAAAAGTAGATCACCAAGAGAAACTCCCCAGAGGAACTTGCAGCAAGGCAAGACTAGCCCAGCCACAGAGCCGAGGTGTAGAGCGGAGAGGACCAAATACAATGAGACACCAGCGAGACGATAGGGAGGTTGTTACACTAATGAGCCCTCCCTTTCTCTCCACCATAGATCATAGCTTGGAAAACATCAACGGACAAGATGTCGTAAATGATAGCTAAGAGGACAATTGACACGTGGAGGGCCTCGAAGCAGTATGGCGTGGCCAATAAATTAATTCAACAAGATTGTAATTTCACGCAGGATTATCCAAGAACGAAATTTAATAACCTAGTACAAAACCAATCCAATACCATGCGAATCATATGAAAAATATTTGTATGTACCAATAATATTATGAATGATTAAACAAATATGAATGTGATATTAATTCACCATAGCTATTTTCACAACCTTGGATGCATAGGCTAAAAGGGTTACAATGTCTATGAGGGGACTGTGTAAAGATCTGGTGATGTAATTTAATAATGAGCTCATGGTTGACAAAAGGGAATGTAACCCCTTTATATAATTGGACCAGACATTAAATCATGAACATGATATTTATAATGTGAACCAAATACGAAAACATGGCAGTATTATTATGTTAAGAAAAGGTCAAGGTAAGAATCTGTGTATTCGTAGTTAGTGTAATTATTGACTATAGTAAAAAAGTAAAAAAGAATTATATAGTAGGCTAAATGGATGTTACAAGTGGTATGAGAGCGTGGTTTCACGCTGGAGCCAGTTTGGGCCAACACAATATCATAATAAATATTATTTTGAATTTGTCTTTTTTTTTTGTATATAAATTTTAATGTTGGAACGGTGAATAGTACAAGAAAAGATCAGCATTAAGTTTTCATGAGGAGAGGATCTAGCCAACAGGCACCCAGAAACACCTGGGAGACCCATCTTATGACCAACCCTGAGGTTAGTCCTAAAATGTTGGTGCTGTTAGGTTTATACCAACACTAGCAAATGGTCAAAATGTTAGAAGAACAACAATGACAAAAAAATAGGCTGCTGGACACTCTGCAACAACTACAGATAGAGATGCTCAAAGTACTTAGTGACATTGCAAGGTTGATGAGAGAGAAGGAAAGGATATTAAAAACTTTATCTAATAGATAGAATCAACCCAGTGGGCAACCTAGCCATGATAGGAATACTCAGGAAGGTGGAGAACAAAACCAAACAATTCATGATAAAGTTGAAGGCAGTCGAACATACAATGAAGATGAATCAAGAAATTTTCTAGAACAACAAGAGTTGAAGAAACAGAAAGTGGAATTGGAGGGTGAATTTCGGAAGATTAAGACACCCACATTTGATGGAGAGGCGAAAGAAATGGCGGAAGCCTGGACAATAAATATTAATAAGTAATTCTAGGTGTATGAGTATGATAGTAAGTTGAAAGCTCATTTGGCCATTTACCAACTAAGGGAGAAGGCTACATTGTGGTGGGAGGAGGTGAAAAATGTTCATGGAGTGGAAGATCAAAATGTAACTTGGGATGAGTTTCAACGGTATTTCAAAGATAAGTATTTGACTGAACATTTTTATGATGAAAAATCCCGAGAGTTTCACGACTTGAAACCAAGGACAATTTCTATGAATGAATTGTCATGAAATTTAATTCATTATTATGATATGTGCCTTATCTGCATGATGAGAAGGGAAAAGTGCAGTGATTCCTAAGCAGTTTTTCATTGCATATGAAGGAAAGGATTGAGTTCATGAATTCAAAAAATATGGATGAAGCGATAAGGAAAGCATCGATGTGTTGTCAGCGATCCAAAGCTAAAGCTAGAACTGGGAAAATTTGGTCGCCTCGAAAGGGACAAAAGACTTTTACCAGTAGAGGAAATAAAAAACCCTAAGACTACAAAAATTCAGTAAGGAATCCACCGAATAAACAGAATGGGAAGAGCTAAACAAAAACCAAGTGGACTGGTGAGGAGAAACATACCAAGGCCTATAGAAGACCCGACAATGGACAACCCCAAAAACCTCCGTTGCAATGTTGGGGTTGTGTTGAGGCACATTATTTCAAAAACTACCCTCACCGAGGAAGGAATGAGGTGGAAAAAAATATAAAAGAGGCATTGACTGTGGGATTCATAGCTTGTAATATACCGAGAATTAATGGAGCTCTGGAATATCGGCAAGCAGACTAGCAACCAACCATGATTGAGTTAGAAGGTAAGATACAAACCCAATCTGTTTCTATTTTAGTTGACCCCAGTGCTGGCTTGAGCTACATACACCCCCGCGTAGTTGAAAACTGTAAATTAGAGAATCAAAAATTTAAAATCCCATGGTTAGTTCAGCTGGCTATAGGGACAAGAAGGTGGGTTAATGCCAAGGTACGAAGGTGTGAATTGAATATTGGTGACCAACGCATAACTGTAGAACTCAATATCCTACCCCTGGGATCATATGATATTTTACTGGGGATGAATAGTCTGGAGAAACATTGGGCATTAGTAGAATAAAAAGATAAGATCATTTATTTTAAATCAAATTATGGAACTCGTCAAGAACTACAGGGTATTAAAAAGACCTTACAGTTACGACCCATAATAGAATCTCAGCTAAGAAAATGCATAAGGAAAGGATGTCATCTCTACGCAATTCAAGTTGGATTCACCAAATCCAAAGACAAGACTGTTATCCTGGGGTATATCCCTATTATGCAAGAATTCCAATATGTATTTCCTGAGGAAATTCCAAGACTACCACCAAAGAGGGACATAGATTTGAAAATAGAACTAATACCTGGAGCAACACCTGTATCCCAAGCTCCTTATCGGATGAGTGTACCTGAATTAACAGAGTTGAAGATGCAACTGCAAGAGTTGATGTATAAAGGTTACATTCGGCCGACTGTGTCCTTGTGGGGAGCACTCGTGCTGTTTATGAAAAACAAATACGACACTATGCACAAGTGTATGGCTTATCGACAACTCAACAAGTTGACTGTAAAAGATAAATACCCACTACTATGCATAGATGACTTATTCGACCAAGTCAAAGGGGCGAGTACAGTGTTTTAAAAAATTGACTTAAGATCAGATTACCTCCAGATCTGGATTAAGGACAAAGATATAAGTAAAATAACTTTCCGTACACAGTACAGACATTACGAATTTGTGGTATTACCCTTTGGTTTAACAAATTCCCCGGCAACATTTATGAGCCTAATGCATGGAATTTTTCACCCATACATAGATAAATTTGTTTTGATTTTTATTGATGATATACTAATTTACTCCAGAAATATGGAAGAGAATAAGGAGCATCTGCTTATTGTGCTGAAAATGTTAAGAGAACATCGGCTCTACGCTAAATTTAGTAAATGTGACTTCATTAAGGAACAAATCCAATACCTGGTGCATGTGATTTATGCTAAAGGGATTTCTTTGAAACCAGAAAAAAAAAAAAAAAAAAATTATGGAATGGAGGGTCCTAAAGAACGTGGCTGACATACGTTCATTTATGGGTTTGGCAGGTTACTACAGGCGATTCATCAATGGATTTTCCAATATTTTCTTTCCCATTACTTCCCTGGAGCAAAAAGGAAGAGTCTTCAAATGGACTCAAGAATGTCAAAAAAAAATTGAGTTATTAAAAGAGCTACTAGCTACTGCCCCTGTTCTAAATGTAGTAGATCTGAATAAAGATTTTGAGGTTTGTGTTGATGCATGTAAGGAGGATTTGGGCACAATATTGACTCAAGAAGGTAAAGTCATAGCATATGAATCTAGGAAGTTAATGGATCATGAGCAGAGGTATTCAGCCTATGATATGGAATTAACTACGGTGGTGCACGCCTTATGGTTATGGAGACACTACCTGCTAGGTAAGAGGTTCGTACTGAGAACTGATCACATTAGCTTAACTAGCTATTTCAAGCAAGACGATTTGAATGCTCACCAAGCTAGGTGGAATGCCTTCCTAAGCGAGTTCCATTTCGACATCCAACATGTTAAGGGAAAAGAGAACCGGGTGACTGATGCATTAAGATGAAAGCTGCATGGCATATATGAATTTTATTTTAATCAAATTAAATTAAAATTTCAAGAACAGATTTTAGAAGTAGCTAAGAAGGACCCTAAGTACCAGTTTTTATGGAAGTACGAAAAAGAAGATAAAGAGCAAGGAAAAGAGTCAGATTTTGAACTCAATAGTGGAAATTTCCTAATCTTCAGGAAAACGATATCTATTCTAAATCAATACACTCTAAAAAGAATTATGCTGGATGAATATCATAGAAGTTCCTACGCGGAACATCTAGGGTATCATAATGTGTTAATTGCAATTAGGAAAGACATCACAGATTATTTGACTAAATGTTTGGAATGTCACGAGATCAATGTTCAGCATCAACATCCCATCGGATTTCTTTAGCCCATTCCAATGCCAAAATGGAAATGGGAAGTCATTTCTCTCGAATTCATCACTAGGCTACCCAAAAATAGAAAATAAAATGACTCAATTATGGTGGTAGTTGATAGACTCAGTAAGTTTGCACATTTCATCCCTTCTAGTCTACTTACAAGACGGTGCAAATTGCTAATATATTAATGAGATAATTTTTTAGACTACATGGCATTCCTCGAATTTTTATCTCAGATCACGATGTGAAATTCACTTCAGCATTCTGAAAGACGCTATTTGGTGGCTTGGGGATGAAAATACAATTTATTACTTCTTATCATCCGTAAACAAGTGGGTAGATAAAAAGGGTGAACTATATTCTAGAAGACATGCTACGCATGTATGTAATGCAACAACCAATGAAATGGGAGGAATATTTACACCTGGTTGAGTTTGCTTACAATAACGGGTACCAAGAATCCCTCAATATGAGGCCCTTTGAAGCATTGTATGGAAAAAAATGTTGGACACCTATAAATTGGAGTAGTCTCAAGAATAAGATGATGCTTGGGCCAGATATTCTGGATGAAATGGAACGATAAGTAAAGAAGATCCGACAGAACTTGAAGGCTGCGCAAGATTGGAAAAATGTGTATTTTCATAAGAAAATAACTTTTCGAGAGTTCATAATAGGATACCATGTTTATGGGAGTATTAAACCAAATAAGAACACATTAATATGGAACTCTTGTGCCAAATTGGATCCTAGGTATTGCGGACCATTCGATATTTTGGAAAGGGTAGGACTAGTGGCCTATCGTCTAGCTGTACCTAGCTATATATTAGTATATAACGTATTTCATGTGTCTCTACTGAAATGTTATGTACACGATCCAAAACAGGTAATACATTGGTAGAGTATACATGTAAGTCAATAATGAAGTGTGCCTTTAACAACATTTGATTTATATAAAACTAAAGAAGATCATTGTTGGATGCAGGTACAACGAGACGACGAGTTCCTGGTAGAATCGCAACATATTCTAGATCAGAGAGAAATAACAGTCCGAAGGCAAGTCATCCCTCAAGTTAAAGTGCAATGGGAGCACTTTAGCCTAGAGAAGGCTACTTGGGATGATGAACAGGTTATGCATAAGACCTATCCGGAATTGTTCTCCTAGAAAAAATAACACCGAGGACAGTGTTGCTTTAGCGAGGGAAGATGTAACACCCTATTTTTATTTAATCATTGGTTAACAAATTGGTGTTGAAACATTGAAAAATGAAACGAATAAGGATATTCGTTAACACTAATTTTATACATAATATTTTTTCTTTTCAATAAAGGAAAATTGGATTAATAAATTACCTTGGGTAAAAGAAGAAATTAATTGATTGGTAAATAATTCCAAGAACCAGGGCAAAGAGGAGGGAGACATTTTTGACAGTTACCTTCCAAAAAGGATTTAGACGAAAATCCTAAGGAGGAATGGGGTTTTGTGCAGAGGGAACTGGGAAATGCAAGTAACAGAGGTTTTTTGTGAGTTGTCCAGAGCTAGAAGGAAAAACCAGTGGAGCTCAAGGAATTCCCAAGTAAGGTGGAGACTTGATCTCAATCTTGAGGTCTCACTACGTGTCTCCGTAAACTCCGAGCCTAGTCCGGAGCCAGGGGGAGTAGAGGACGTAATTTCCTTGCTCAAGGTCGGGAGGATATCAATTACTGTGAGGATTCTTCTAGAAATTGGTATTTATATCTGTTGGTTCATATGAACGTAACCAGAAGTTTCCTACTGCATTATCTTTATGATTAATTGTTATTAAAAGAGATTTTACATACATTATCTTTATGTTAACTATTATTAGAAGAAATTCTACTTGAATAACCTTTTTTAATATTAAATTTGTATAAGAATATATGGAGCACGATACTGTAAGTTCAAATATGTAACAATTAGAATTTTGCAGTTAATAGAAATGCAAATTTTTGTTGAAATACTAGTTTGCTGGTTGAAAGAAAATGCAATACTAAATCCTACAAATAGATGATTATGTAGCTTGCAAAAAAATTCAGAAAAACTCGAACTAGGGATAAGTGATGGGTTTACCATGCAGGAGAAACAATAAAACCTTTGACCCTAGATTCTAAACATGAAAAACTCTGAAAATAATATTCATGAATTTAAATTGAGCCAAGAAGGTTTCAACCATGGGTTTAGAACATGAACCCCAAGAAAATAGGTTCCGAGCTCATGGTCCCATGAGCTGTACCGAAGGCCGTCAAGTCTTAGCAAGTAAATACAGAGTATTAACATTGTATGAAAATAGATTTTCAAATTGTAAAGGAAACAAGAAAATATGCTAGATTCATTAACCATTTTCCACGGAACCATTAGGGCCAAAAGAGTATATACATATGTAAACCAAAACACTATGCACAATAGAAAAAATTAGTTTGATAATCGAGGGAAGCCATCGCAGGCTTTGCCTTTCTTTTAAATAAAACAACCTGGACAGGTTATGCCGATGACATAGCTATCAAAAGTATCTAAATAGTACAATAACAACTGAAACCCATTTATTAACCTAGGAAGCAACTGCCGTGAATGAAAATTCATATATTACATTCATTAAATGAGGAAATTTTTATTCTTCCTATCATTAGAACCAAATATACACAAGCTAAGGGATTGAGGGCCACACCATGAAACAAACCCTGATCATTCCTTTTGTTGAAAAATTATCACAGATGAGGTTGAACGACGCCATGCAATCAATCCCTTGTCCTTGCAGGTGGCCGAAGGGTGGCGAAGACCATTACCCATAGTAAACCAAATATAAAATTCTACAGGGGCTGTTGATACTATGAAAATAAAATTACTTGTAGAGGAGGGCCACCGAGGTTTGGGTGGTTGCTGAGTGAACAGATACCTAGTTTTGCAATGCAGGATAACCTAGAGAAGAATACTATGAAGTAGTTAAACACCATGGTAATAAAAAAAATATAAAACAAAACTCAACGATGTAAAATTCTAGCTCACCAGACCATCGAAATAAAACTATACCTATGTGCAAGAGTCGGCGCTCCGAATCCACATTCACGACGAACATTCTTGCGAAATGAAAGCCTCAAAATTGTTCCTATGAGGGTCAGGGAAATTCTGGTCAAAGCATATCATATTAAACAAGAACAATAACTCAAAAGATGTAAATCCAACCTCAGTCCAGAGGTTACCTATAACGCCAGTGGTGAAGATGTTCCGATTTGGAGGATTATATGTCATCGGCAGATACAAAAGTAGATCACCAAGAGAAACACCTGCGAATAAATTGCAGCAAGGCAAGACCAACCTAGCCATAGAGGCAAGGCGTAGAGCAGAAAGGACCGAGAACAATGAGACACCAGTGAGATGATAGGGAGGGTTTTTACCCTAATGACCCCTCCCTTTCACTCTATTGTAGATCATAGCCTGGAAAACATCAACGGACGAGATGGCACCAAGGATAGTTGACAGTTGTGCAAAAGGAAAAGTGGAGGGCCTTAGAGCTGTATGGCATGTGGCCAATAAATTCATTCATCGAGATTGTACTCTCAGGCGGGATTATCCAAGAATGAAATTTAATAGCCTAGTATAGGACTAATCCAATATCGTGCGAATCATATGACAAATATTCTTATGTACTAACAACAATATGAATGATTAAACAAATATAAATGTGATATTAATTAACCATAGCTCTTTTCACAACCTTGGATGCATAGAATAGAAGGGTTACAATGTCTGTGAGGGGATTGTGTAAAGATCTAGTGATGTAATTAAATAATGAGCTCAAGGTTGACAAAAGGGAATCTAACCCATTTATATAATTGCACTAGAAACTAAACCATGAACATGATATTTATAATGTGAACCAAACAAGAAAACATGGCATTACTATTATGTTAAGAAAAGGTCAAGGTAAGAATCTCTGTAGTCGCACTTAGCGTAAGTATTGACTATAGTAAAAAAGTAAAAAAAATAAATTATAGTAGGTTGAATGGATGTTACAGTTATATAAAATATTATGGTACTTTTAGTATGATATCCCACACCATTTTTCAAGTCCGCTAATCAATAAATAATAAAAATTACATTAATTAATTTTATTTTTCCTTTTGAGAATTTCTACTATCAAAACAAATTTTAAGTTTAATATGTCAAGCTTTATAACATGAAAATGTTTTCCCGTGTAATAAAAAAAAATTTACTATTGATTTTCTATTCTTTAATTTATTATAACAATTTACTAATATTCATTATCAAACCAAATAAAATTACAAAATTAAGCCTAACATCATGTGTAATGCTATCCGTCCGTGATCAAAATAATATTTAATGTCAGCTTTAAAAAAAATTTAAATAAGTGTATAAATAAAAATTTCATGTCCGCAAAAAATTAGAAATCTATTAACGTGACATAATTTAATAATTAATTTTCACATTCTTAAGATTTGTGTTAGCTGAGTTACTTAGTTTATTGGACTTTATTTATGAACTAGATTTGTGTTGGTTGAAAATATAAATAAACCATAGGTATGGTAAATAAATAAAACCTCTTTCTATATATACTCTAGAGGTATGGAAAATAAATAAAACTATAAATAGACTAGAGGTATGGTAAATGAAAAAAAGCCTATTTTATATTTACTCTATAAACCTCTTTACATTTAACAAAACTCAAAAAGGAGGTTTTATTTAGGTGAAGTCTATGGGCCAAATGTCATGGGACAAATTATTATTAATTACCATGGGCTAAATACTATGGGCCAAATAATGTATTTATAAAAGAGCTATTGTAAATAAATAAATATAAAACAGGTATAAAGAGGTATAGTAAATACACAAAAATATATCAAATATGATTAGAAATCAACATATAACTATATACCAAGATTATGGGCCAAATACAATGGTAAATAAAAGAAGTAGGGGAAATAAATATAAATATGAACAAACTAGAGGTATGGTAAAAAATAAAAACTATTTTTTGTTAGGATATTCCGACGCATAGGAAATAGTTAAGAATAACTTAGTCTAGTGTAGAGTTAGGTAATGTGTGTTTCTTTACCATGTACATTTGTAACTTATATTCTGACGGTCACGATTTGTAGTGATCCGACGATTTTCTCTCACCTAGGTATTAACGGCACTTGACCCCGTGGCTTAGCACCCGATTGGTCCATGATCTCTATTTAAAGAGCATGGAGGGTCATTTGTCTGGTAACTGTTTATGAGAGAAACATATGTAAATTTTCTTTTATATTAATAAATTCCCTGAAGTGGTTGCGTTGGCTCAGACCATGGACTATTTCCCTCTTTGATGGTTTTAACCACATGATTATACTAGTGTACCGATTTGTGATCTGTTTATAAGTGGTGACCTTTCGTTCTTGATCTATGGAACATACCCTGTCAATTCCTACATGGTATCAGAGCTATTTTGAGGGCCGCATCCATCGTTGATCAAAATCCGAAGCCGGTTTGATTGCATGCGAATGTCGTTTTGTAGATCTACTATTTTTTAACATTTTTGGGGTTGGAGAACTGCTCTGTTGTGTCCAGAGTGTCTGTTAGTGAGGAATGCCTTTCATTTCATGCGAAAAGGTTTCTGACTGCCCAAGTTATGTTAGTTTAGATCTGGAGGTATAAATCATTTATTTTACAGTTATATTTGTTAATAGTTCTGCTTATTTCAGTTTTTTTTCTGTATCAGGTTTTATTTATTTGTTGGATCTATAGCCTCTTTTCTATGTATTCTCTTTGTTGTGTGCTTCGTGTGAGGTCGGGAAACCAGAAACAGGAAAAAGGGATTTTGTTTGCTACATACGCTCTTTCCCCGCATCTTTCTACGATCTTGGGAAATCAAAAATAGTGAAAAAAGTGATGATTGCCGGTAAGGCTAACCAAGAATCTAACATTCTGCTGTAAGGCTTTGCATTTCCTTTTTTTTGCTCATTTTTTGTGTTTTTTGTGCAGGGAAAGGCACGCACACCGCATAATAATAATAATAATAATAATAATAATAATAATAATAATAATAATAATAATAATAATAATAATAATAATAATAATAATAATAATCCCCCCTTCCTCCTTTCTAAAATAACATGATCTTTTTACTATCTCACTTGGTGAGGGGTTAGTTTATGAGAATAGAGGTCTTGGGTTTAGGGTTCAAGTCTCCTTCTCAAGCTTCTTTTGTAAAAAAATTTGTTCAAAGGGGCGGATTTTTTTTTTAAAAGCCACACTTCATCCCATTCCCGTAACTATTCGGCATCTACAACTAAGTGTTTTGAAAAAGCATAACTTCTTCATCCGAAACCCATTTTTCGAGCCATTTTTTTTAAATGGCTTAATATTTCGAGATATTTCCATTGGAGCAGTTAGTTTCAGCTTTTCTCAGCTTCATTTATTTTATTCTTTTAATGAAAAGTGCATGCCCGGTTATTCTTAACAGCACCAATTATTTCCAATGGCTACCTCACATGATAGATATACTTAGAAGTAAAGGGATTTATAGAATGGCCACAGGACAAGAAACTAAACCTTTCAATAATGATAAAGCTATGAAATGGGAAAATAAACAAGACCAAGCATGAGGGTTGATAGGAATTTCCATTACTCAAGATATTCGATTTCATATCCTTGACATTGACACCCCTGATGAGGCCCTGGAAAAGCTAAAAACTATTTTTGGCATTCAAAATCAAATCCCGGCCCACCACTTACTTTGGACCCCAATAATTTCTCCTCCATTGAAGAGTTTTTGTCCAAATTTAAGATCCTCAGAATTCTTTTTGAAGGTTGTAAGATAAAAAAGGACGATGGTAGCCTCATATATTGCATTCTTGCTAAGCTTGGTCCTGCATACTCTGTATTTTTTTCTGCCTTGAATTCCACCAGAGAAGTCATCATTTCTTCAGGAACCACCTACAAGAATCCCTCTTTTGATGCCTTTTGTGATTCTTTGATAAGAGAACAAGAAAAACTTTTACACCTTGGTCTTATCATTGCTAGAAACGCTTCTAATAAAGCCTTAACAACCCAAAAACAACCATATCAAAAGAATCCCAAGAAGAAGTATCCTAAAAAATATGGTCCTAAACCAAACAAGAGCCCTAAGAAATTTCAACTGCAAGCTGAAAAATCAAATCACCAAAATAATAAGGCAAACCAAAAAAAAGGGAAGAAGACAGATAGACATTGAAACTTTTGCAATAGGGATGGCCATATATAGTCCAAATGTTTTAAGAAGATGGAGGCCTTAGAAGCAGCAACAAAGAAGCACAACATCAATTTGGAGCACTCTTCACCTTAATATTTAGGCATGGCACTTTCTGCTTGTGGTTGTCAAGCATCAAGATCTGGTTATGCATTAAATGTATCTTCTTCTTCTGCTTCTCATGAGTGGCTCATTGATTCTGGAGCTTCTTACCTCATGGCTAAAAATAAATCCATGTTTTCTTCTTTAAATGATTGTAACACCAAACATATTTATGTTAGTGATGATAGATCTCTTAGTGTTGTAGGATCTGGAACCATTCATCTAGATAATGTTCAGTTTAATGATGTACTATGTGTTCCTACCTTGTCATGCAACCTTCTATCTATTTATCAGATAACTCATTCAGGTGAAGGGAAAATAGTAGAATTCTCACCTCATGATACTGCAATCAAGGACCTCAAAGATCCTAAACATATTTTAGCTACTGGCATTGCTGATGATTCCACAAGGTTGTATAAGTTTGACAACTTTGGGTCATCATATCTTCCCTCTCTTTTTGTTGCTCATAATGAAGATGTGAGCAAAATTTGGCATGAGCGATTTAGTCACTTAAACTATCGCTCTCTTCAAACTCTATGTAAGGAAAATATGGTGACGGGCCTTCCTATGGTATCTTGCTGGGATGGTGTTTTCTCCGGATACTCGGAAAACATCATCGGGATAGTTTTGACAAACGTGCCTCTTGGCATGCTTCAGCCCCTTTGCAACTTGTGCACAGTTATTTATGTGGTCCACTACCTATTGTTTCTTTCTCTGGTTGCAAGTACTTCTTAACTTTCATTGATTATTTTTCCAGACACACTTGGGTATATTTCTTAAAACTCAAGAGTGAAGGTTTTAAAATGTTCTTGGCCTTTAAGGACTTTGTTGAGAAACAATATGGACATCAAATTCTTAAGTTAAGATTAGACAATGGAGGAGAATATGTTAACAAAAAATTTATCAACTTCTGCACTGAACATGGAATTCAATTGCAACATACTGTTCCATATACTCCACAAAAAAATGGTGTAGTTGAAAGGAAGAATCGCACCTTAAAATAAATGGCTAATTGTATGCTTTAATCTAAAGGACTTGGTCTCAATTTTTGGGTGGAATCCATTAACTGTGCAAATTACATAGTAAATCACACTCCTACTAAGGTTTTGAAGAATATAACTCTAGAAGAATCTTGGAGCTCAATCAAACCAGATGTAAGTCACTTTCATGTTTTTGGAAGTGATGCTTGGGCCCATATTCCAAATGCGAAACATAAAGCCTTAGAACCTAAGAGTGAAAAATGTATTTTTGTTGGATATTCTGAAGATGTCAAAGGATATAGACTTCTTCAACCCAAATCCAAAAATATAATCATTAGAAGATATGTAAAGTTTCATGAAAATATATCGGCCTGCGAGCCTAGTTTGGCGGATGTGCCACCTTTGGCCTGTGAGCCTAATTCGGCATATGTGCCACCTCTCTCTCTCTCTCTTCTATTTTTAATAGCATTCCTTCTAGTTCAGATGATGACAGCGAGGATGAAAATCCTCGTCCAACTCGTGAAATTGTTCCTTATATTCCACTGCTTCCAAGATGGGTCCACTCTACTTGGGTTGCAGCAGGTTCTCTTGCAGGTGACCCTGCCGAATGACGACGTACACATTCTCAGTTCGAAAGAGCCTCTTCCTTATTGGCTCAAGTTCCAGAAAAACATGATCCAAAAATGTTTGAAGAAGCCTCCAATCATCCAGATTTGGATGAAGCTATGAATGAAGAGTATCGTTCCTAATTGGAAAAAAATACTTGGGATCTTGTTCCTCTTCCAAAAGGAAGAAAACATGTTAGATGCAGATGGGTTTACAAAACAAAGTTTGGACCAGATGGAAAAGTGGATAGACATAAAGCTTGTCTTGTCACTAAAGGTTTTTCACAAGTTGAAGGCATTGAGTATACTGAAACCTTCTCCCCTGTTGCCAAAATGAATTCTTTCTGCCTTGTTCTTTCCCTTACTGCCTCCTTTAAATGGGAAGTCCATTAGATGGATGTTAAATCCGCCTTCTTACATGGAGATTTGTATGAAGAAATATACATGGAACAACCCCTTGGCTTTATCCAAAAAGACTCCAGCCTTGTTTGTCACCTTAGGAAGTCTCTCTATGGTCTCAAACAAGCTCCTCAGGCTTGGTATGCCAAAATGGATAGATTTCTCTTAGATAATGGCTTTTATAGGTGTCATTCTGACAACACTGTCTACACCAAGAAGGTGGGTAGCTCATTCACCATCCTTGTTCTTTATGTTTATGATCTTATCCTTACTGGTAGTGATCCAAACCATATAAACAATGTGAAGTCTAGCCTCAAAAAGAAGTTTAAAATGATAGACTTAGGATGCTTGCATTATTTCCTTGGTCTTCAATTCTTGCAATACAAGGAAGGCATTACCCTCTCTCAGTCCAAGTATGCATGTGATCTTCTACACCACTCTCACATGGAAGACTATAAGCCTGCCCTTTCTCCCTTTTAGTCTGGAGTCAAGCTTTTAGTCAACTATACTAACCCTGAAGTTGATGCTACCTTATACCGTCAACTTGTTGGTAAAATTTTGTATCTAACCCATACCCATCCAGACCTTTCCTTTACCGTTGGTCTTGTCACTCGGTTTATGCATCAACCTCATGAAAGTCACTGGAAAGTAGCTTAAAGAATACTTCGATATATTCGGGGTATAGTTTAGTTCGGGATTCATTACAGTGCACGAGCATCTCCCTTATTGATTGATTTCATTGATTATGATTGGGTTGGTGACCTTGATGATCGGAAGTCCACTGCAGGATATGTATTCACTCTTGGTTTAGGACCTGTTACTTGTTCTTGTAAGAAACAGAGTGCCATCTCCATTTCTTCAGCAGAAGTAGTGTATCGTGGTGCAGTTGAAGCCAGCAAGGAAGCCATGTGGCTTCGTTAGATCTTGTCTAAATTTGGTCTTCATCAGCAGCATCCAACTACACTTTGGTGTGATAATCAGAGTTCCATTCAGCTATGTAAAGATCCATTTTAGCATCAGTGTATGAAACACATTGAACTCCACATACACTTCATCAGAAAGCTCATTCATGATCGTGTTCTTGAAGTGTAGTATTGTCTGACCAATGATCAAGTAGCCGATATCTTTACGAAGGCTCTCACAGAAGCGAAGTTTACCAAACTTCAATCCATGCTTGGAGTTCAGGAAAGTTGTCATTAAGGGGGGATAGGCTCTAATGCCTCCTTCCTTCTCCTATTGTGTAACTTTTGTAAATCCTTCAATCCTATCCCAATTTGTTCTTAAGGGGACATGCTAGGATATTTCGACACATAGGAAATAGGCTCCTTTTGTGTCACCTTTGTAAATCCTTCAATCCTATCCCAAGTTGTTCTTAAGGGGGGATGTAGGATATTCCGACACATAGGAAATAGTTAAGAATAACTTAGTCTAGTGTAGAGTTAGGTAAAGTGTGTTTCTTTACCATGTACATTTGTAACTTATAATCTGACAGTCATGAATTGTAGTGATCCGGCTATTATCTCTCACCTCGGTATTAACGACACTTGATCTGTGGCTTAACACACGATTGGGCCATGATCTCTATTTAAAGAGTGTGGAGGGTTATTTTTCCAGTAACCGTTTATGAGAGAAACATATGTAACTTTTATTTTATATTAATAAATTCCCTGAAGTGGCCACGTTGGCTCAGGGCGTGGAATGTTTCCCTCTTTGAGGGTTTTAACCACATGATTATACTGTTGTACTTATTTGTGATCTATTTGTGACTGGTGACCTTTGGTTCTTGATCTACGGAACTTACCCTGTAAATTCCTACATTTTTATATTTACTCCATACTCCTCTTTATTACGCTGTAAAGCGTCCCTCTTTGAAAACAACTCTCCTCAAATGCCACTTGTACCATTGTGTACCATTGATTTTGAAGTTATACCGTTGAAATAATATCTACATTATGATTGGATATTGTTATTAATCAATTATAGAAAAAATGAAAACCGTTTTGGGTCCTCGACTCCTTCACAATCTAGGCTTTCGTCGAAATTCGAAGATGGTTATTCAGCAAAGGAAATTCCCACCTCAAAAACCAAATCCTTCTCGGGAAGCTTCCTTTGAAATATAATTAATATATTCTTTGTGCTCTGTTTTGTATGACCTATGTGGAGATATTTTCTTTGGTTCTCTTTTGGTAGATATCTCGCGCCCACCTCAAAAACCAAATCCTTACCAAGAAGGTTCCTTTGAGATATGATTAATGGCTTAATTGTGCTCTGTTTTGTATGGCCTCTGTGGAGATATTTTCTTTGATTCTATTTTGGTAGATCTATCACGCCCACCTAACAAACCAAATCCTTGCCAAGAAGGTTCCTTTGAATCTAATTAATGGCTTCTCTGTGCTCTATTTTGTATGGCCTCTGTGGAGATCTTTTCTTTGGTTCTCTTTTGGTAGATATATCATTGTTGGATATGTTTCTAGGACCTTTATTTTAGGAATTTGTTTTCTATCATTTTTTGTTGTCATTCTTGAATAGTTTCTTGGGACATTTTGTTGCCTCTGAGGCATATTTTGTATTCTTTTATCCATAACCTTTTTGTTCTAATATAGTTGGTTGGCTGATTTGTTTTGTTGTTTTCTGGCTCTCTGGGTAAATATCATAGTCAATGTAAACATTGAAAGCTCCATGGCTTGTACGAATACTGCACATAAGTCCACCGGAGGGTAGACCTTCAGAGCCCATCTTGTCACCAAGTCGGCGAGTAAATTCTCCCTCGAAACTAGTGACGTGATGTAGCTGCACAGATATCAGTTTCGATGTGATGTTGTAGTATAGATATTATTTATATATAGACTCTTCATGATTTTTGACCATAGCACTACCACACTTTTTACCAAAATACTACCTATTTAGAGATTTCTTTAATACATTACACAAGAATTAACCCTATATGGTTCAGTGGATTGTCATTTTAGTTATGCAGGAGCTTATCGATGCTTTCTTCATATGATTATTTGTGAATACCAACTTATGTGTTTTAATTCTATTGTTTTTTTTTTACACATTTCACCCTTGTTTCGAAGCTACGAGAGGATGACTGCTAATTTTTTGAAGGAATGTTGGCTCAAAAAATGATTGCAGATCAATGTTTTCATCAGTTCGTAAGCTACGAGCAGTTCTACCGTCAGACTACTAGCAGGAAGTCATAGTTTCTTATTGTCAAGATAGAGAAAAAGGGTTTTTATTCCAAAAAGTTCTGCCAAGTGTTTGAGGTCTACACCTAAAACATTGTAACTAGTTTTTATTTCTATAAATATAGTTCGTTTTTTATGTGTGAGAAAAAATGTAAAGCCATTATTGGTTATGTGATTTAAGAACTTAGATGGAGTTTTTTTGTAAATTCAAATGGTAAAGGAGCTAGCCAACATGCCTTACATGGACATGGTCTATCGCTCACAGAAAATCATGTTTGAAATTATAGAGATTGTTGTAATTCTTGCGTGATCGTTCTTGTTGGATGAATTCATCACTGTTGCGACGTTGGAACCTGATATGATGAGGAATAAAATGTGGGTTGGGGGACGAGTTTTGGGTTTTTGGGATTAAAACACTGCGTTGAGTATGTGATTGGGCATGTGCTTGAGAAAATTATGTGTTTTTGTTGAATTTTGAAAAGTTTAAGATGCTTGTATCATAATTTTTTAGGGAATCAGTAATTTGTGGCCCCATAACACGCATGTTTAGGATCATGTTCATTAAAAAATCAAAGCCTCACGCCCATAAACCATTTTCATCCTATGGTCCCATAACCCACAGGTCCACTATCATGTTCATTAGAAACTGGAAACGACAGTCCTTGAAACCATTTTCATCATATTGCAGATTGAATGTTTCATTCGATTGCCACTCAATATAGATGGATTTCTTCTCAACCTTGTAAAACAATAAAATTCTAAAAGAGAAATATATAAAAAAATAATAAAATTTGAATAGAGAAATATATAAAAGTGAAGAGGAATTTCACATAATATATCTTTGTGTTTTTTTCACCATAAAAAAAAACAAACTCTCTTTTATTAGGGACAATTTTTTTTCTGAAATAGAAATATAGAAAAGTGAACGAGAATTTTACATATATATATATTTTCACTTGAAAAAAACAAATTGTCTTTTATTAAGAACAAAATTTAGCTACATTGTACAATAAATGATTAGGCTTGCACATAATTCATAATTATAGTTAAGTATGATATTATTATTTTTATATTGTTGAAATATATAATAATTAAATGAAAATATGAAAAATAATTGTATTTTTTATTTTCTAATGGTATTTTAAATATTTATATGTATTTGTGATATATTTTTTTAAAGTATTTATATTTTTGAAGTATATATTGGGTGATAAGTTGTTTTTATTTGTGGTTTTGATCTAATCTCTTTTCTGCTATTGAAAATCTATTTTTTTGTACTTCGATACTTATGGTTCTTAGAAAATAAATGGTTATACTAATCAAACACCTCATTTTATGAACTTATTGAATAGTGATATTTCATCGTTGGACAATTGTTGGAGTAGAGAGTACTTCAACCAAGTACTTCACCTTATGGGTCACCTTTACCATAGTGCCTAGGAATACATAAACCAAAAAAACATTGTGCAAAAGAACTTATACTTATCTAAAAATGATATTAGCATATGTAGTTGTAGCCAAATTATGTAACTGAATAGCCCAATCCTCTAACACGTATTCCTTTGATAAATTTGATAATATATTTTTTAAATTGAAAGGTTAACTGAGTGCTTTAATGTGTTTATATATTCTCATAGTAACGGATTAATGTTCAAGTATTTTATTGCTGCCACATAAATTAATGTTCATTTATTTTGAGTAGCCATTGAGGATGTTCTTGTCTTTTTAATGCTATGATGTAGATTAATGTTCATTTATTTTCAATGATATGAGGTAAATATTATAATTACACATTGATGTTTATGTTGGATTATTTAAATGATGTAATTAGTTTTTTTTGGTTGAAATTTTTGAAAAATAAAAATTGTATGATTACTCAAGAGGAAAAATGATGAAATTATTTATGTGTTTATCAATAGATTTTGTAAGTTATATCATTAAATACCTAAGTTATAGCATAGATGAGCTATTATTTTTTGTGGTTTTGATGTAATATCTTTTACCCATTTAAAATCTGTTTTTTGGTACTTCGATACTTATGGTTCTTAGAGAAGAAAGGGTTATACTAATCAAACACCTCATTTTCTAAACTTCTTGAATGATGATATTTCATCTTAGGACCAAAGAACTAATAGTTATCTAAAAATGATATTAACATATGTCAGTGTAACCAAATTAAGTAACTAAATAACCCAATCATGTTGTTCACTCTCTGTGGTTGTAGCTATCGTGCATGATTCATGTGAGATAATTTCCTCTATAATACTCTTTCCTATGTTACTACTTTACAGCGTTTCCTTTGCAACATATGGTGCAGTTGCTAGTGTTTACAAACACTCAGAAAAAGAGGTTTTATTTAGGTGAAGCTTCTGTGTCAAATACCATGGGCCAAATTATTATTAATACTATGAAAAAAAACATTATTAACCCTAATATTAATATCAAAAAATTATTATTATTATTATTATTATTATTATAAAATTTAATATTCATATTAATATATTATAATATTAATATTATGAAATTTAATAACTTTGGATTAATACAATATTAAATTTTTTATATTATAATATATATTAATATACAATGATATATATTAAATATAGATATATATGGGAGGGAAGAACAAATACATAGAGTGATAGAGGTGGAGAGATGCGGAGTGACAAGGGAGAGACGAAGATAAACTTAAGGAGAGGGGAGAGGAGAAATGAAGAGAGAGATAGGGAGAGGAGTGAGATAGGTAGAGAAGGGTAAGAGAGGGAGAGGGAGATTGAAATATTTGGGGGGGAGAGAGGAGAGGGGGAGGAAGATAATGAGAGGATTTGAGGTTAGAGGGAGAGAGAGAGAGAGAAAGAGAGAGGACTTGAGAGAGAGGAGGATAAAGGGAGGGATAGAGAGACGGATTTGGAAGGGGAGCGAGGGAGGGAAGAAGAAATGCATAAAGAGTGAGAAATGGGGAGAGAGAGAGTGTAAGGACCACGAGTTGTATAGAGACCACCGAGAGCAACGAGCGCTCTTAGGAAAGAAGGATGCCCAACGTTGGTGACGATGGGATGATAGTTGACTAGCATGCGACGAAAGTACGACAAACACACATGGGTAGGCACGCTTCGAAGAAACACACGAACTAAACGTATGGAGTTTGGTTGGGCATCATGCGATGATAACATGGGTAGAAAGCGATGAAATCATGTGAGGGTGTGTGAACGTTGATGGAGAACGTAGGTGGCATAGGCCTAGCAAATGTGTGATGGGCACGGGTGATACGACTTGACCTGCAGTGCCTGCGTCACCTGAATGCATGGTTACGATGTGACAAAACATCGTCAATCAGGAAACGAGAGTTATAGCAGGCTCCACGCATATTGGTAGGCAGGACAATGCTATACACAAGATAGAGATGACGTTTGAGATAGGTTGGCTGACCCCCATATCGACATGGGGAGCCCCTCCTTAAGTCCACACTTGACCCTATATATTAGGCAAGTGTTGCATGGAAAAACATAATCTAGCTCATTCACTCAAGCATACGAATAAGAGCGAAGAGGGGGAGACAACGAACTTCCAAAGGAAGCAGAACTGGAGTGAAGGGAGGCCACTAGGCAGAGTTGGGTTCAAAGCTGCAGTCCGAAAATACGTTTGGGAGTTCTGCGGAAAGGGAAAGAGAATGGGATGAGTCGGGTTATCTTACCCAAACCTAGCAGTAACGTGTGGACATACATATCGAGCGACGACAACCGGGTGCAATCAAGTTTAAACAAAAAACACGTGCAGACTTGGCGGAGTCGGGTATAACTCTTTACGCATTCCGAACGAGCATAATCAAGTCATGCTCAACATTTATGACTGGCAGCGTAGTGGAGTTGGGGAAGACTATGGTGCAAAGTGTTGCGGCGGTATGAAAGTGGTAAACAGGCGAAAACCGGTGTGGGGTATTGCAGGTGGATTCAGGTCATGACTCGAACCTCCACAACTCTCAGGTTGTCATGCGCTTATACTCATTGTAATATTTCAAACAACCATAAGTGGGTGCAACACTACCTTACCTTTATTTTTTCAATACTAAGTAAGTATACTACGCCTTCTGTCAACACTCTATTAATTATCTTCCAAGTGTTTTATAAGTTTAGCAGTGGAATAACATTAACATTAACACCAAATCCTTATGTACACCCATACATACAAGGGATGGGAAACTCCCAAAATATGAGTTTTCCTGATACGTTTCAAAAAAAATCATACAACTTTTTAGAATAAACAAGTCTACATACTTCTTAAGAAATACAATTACTACAAATTACAACCTTCATGGCGATGTTGTGAAATTGTTGCACGCACTCAGGTCAAGTTGTGACCTATGTTGCACTTCCATTTGGTTTTATGCATGCATTCACGATTCTACACAAGGAGTACATGAGTCGACCTAGTTGTCATGCAGCTCAGGGTCGTGACCCGACTCTACCCACAATACCGTAGACTTGTTTCGCTTGTTTTCCACCTCCGCACCTTTGTCGCACTTCACACCGAAGACTTCCCTAACTAAACGACTTCTCTAGTCAGATGCATGTAGTGTGACCATAATTTTCACATTCAGAATGTGCATAGTGTTATACCCAACTCTGCCAATTTTGCACGTGTTCTGCTTGCTTTGGAAGATCCTTGTCTCCCCCTCTTCGCTCTTATTCTTACGCTTGAGTGAATTAGTTTTATTATATTTTGGCATCCAACACTTGCTTGAAATATATGGTCGAGTGTGCACCTAATGATGGCCCCCCCATGTCGATATGGGGGTCGACCCACTTATCTCAAGCTTCGGCTTTGTCGTGTGTATATAATCGTCCTTCCTACCAACATGCATGGACATCGCTATAAATTTTGTTGCCTGACCAATGATGTTTCATCACATCTTAACCATGTGTTTGGGTTGTGCGGGCACCCCAGGCCAATTCGTGTTTCCTTCACCAGTCACACATCTGCTACGCCCATTTTTCCCACGTTCTCCATCCATTTTTGCATGCCCTCACATGCTTTCGTCGTTTGATTCCCACGTTATTGTCACATGCTTCCAAATCAAACTGCATATGTTCGGTACCTATTTTTCATCAGAGTTCACCTGCCCATGTATGTTTTGTTTCACTTTCATCGTATGCTAGCTAACACTCTTCACATCATTTCCCAAGTCAGGTGTCCATTGTGCCAAAGCCTGTCCACCGCTCTCGGTAGTCGCTATACAACTCATGGTCTTTATATCCTCCACCATTCTAAAAATTTTGTCGTCCTTGACAACACCATCATATCGTCACAATCCATCATCGCAATATCCCATCACAACATCCTTTGCAAAGTGTTGCTGGCTCCAACATTCCCATGTCCTTGCTCAAACCTGCTATGAATCATGTCAGCATCCAGATGTGATCACTCTCATTCTACTTCATGTCTCTAATTGGCCAACAACTCTGCAATAAATCATGTGTTGGATCCCACTGTGGTTGTGACAATTTGGGTAGCTAATCGAACCGAACATCTTCCCCACAAGAACATATGTTCCCTACATCATCATGACTATAAAAAAATCCTGATATCAAGTGTACATCTTGCTCTACTGCCTTCTCATAAGGTTAGAGAACTCACTACACTTAGGATATGACAATGAGTCTCATCTCCATGTTATTCTAGAAAGAGGGTGAAGAAGTGGAGGCTGAAGGCACTCACTCTTCTTCAGATATCATCTCAATCCATCTATCTCGATCTTCCTCCAATATCAACATGTATGCTTCTCGGCTTTCTTCCTAAATCAATGGCATAAAATCTTCCTTCCTTTCCACTAACTCAAGTCTTCTTGTGATATCAAAGAGATTATTGGACAATTCCATAATAACATGTGCCTGCTTCTGAATTTTTTCCTCTGCAACGATCTATCTGCCCCAGAGTTCTTCTTCTCGTTTGATGTCTTCCACACTCATAGTTTTTAGTTTACAACTGGTTGTTTCCTCTCCTATGGTGGGAACAACAATAGGATGATCATCTTGGCCATCATAAATGTACAACTTCCTCATATTTTGTGCCACCATAACTTCAAATTTCTTGAAAAATTTCATGCCCAACATAGCTTCATAATCATCTATTCTCACAACCTTGAAATCAAAATTCCCATGCAAATTTCCAATCTGAATGGGTGTTTTCTCAGAAACTACAATATCAAAATCAAGAGGTGAATTCACTGCTTTCAATTTAGCTTGGAATGGTTTGAATTTCAATCAAAATTTCGTGCAAGTTTCCCCACCGATGAAGTTGTGTGTAGCACTACTATCCATGATAGTGAGAAGTGTTCCCCTCACAATATTCATGTTCACATATTCGGGTTTATTCCTCTCATGATCACATCCAAGGACAACTTCTATAGTTTTTGCGGCACCAAAAACCTACATAGTCCCAACGGTGTGTTCCTTCTTCTTCTATGCTTGTACTATCGTGGCAAACTTTGGTATATATGGAGAGTTCTTCACCATGTGGTCCTCATCACAAATCCAACACCTCAAGGGCTTCTTCATTTTCAATTTAGTGTTTGATATTGAAGTTTCTTCCTTTGGTGTTTTCTCCTTTGTCTTCTCAGGTTTCTTCTTATTTTCGGTCCCCTCATCATAGTTCCTAATCAATCTATCCATTGTAGTACAATCCTCTTCCAAGGTTTTAACCTTTTTCCTTTTCACCTCATTGTGTTCCCAAGGTTTTAATCCAATGATGAAGTTAAATACCTTGTCTTTCTCAGCCATGTCTGGTAATTCCAGGATAGAACTTTGATACTCACTTTGATACTGCTGAAGACTCCCATTTTGTTTAATGTACTTAATGGTAGTACTTCAATCCCATGTATCATCTTGTGGAATAAAGTGTACCTACAAATATTCTTTCATCTCTTCCCATGTCATAATGTCATCTCCTTCACCATGTGCTATTTGGTCAAATTTCCTTCCCCACGACATTTTCGCATATTTTGTCAAGAATTGAGCAAGAATATTCACCTTCAATTCATGATTAGGAATAGAAAATTGGTCCAAATATTGTTCCATGTCCCATAAGAATTATGAAAGTTCCTTTGCATTCCTTGCTCCACCATATGATTATGGTTCTTTAATATTAATGTGGGTAGTCCCTCGAGAAGTTCCTTGCCCCATAGCCCCATTCTATTTATAAATATGGAAAGGCTACTTTGTCCTTCAAACCTTTCATCCATATTATTTTAAAAATATACCATACTAATATATACCTTGGAAAAATCCAATGATAAAGACAAGTGATTATCATTGCTCCTTGTTGTTTCCATCAAATTGATTGCTTGAGGATAGAAGTGTCAAACATGGAAAAATTCAAATGTTAACTGGCTAAGTGTGAATGAGGAAACAAATGGTGATCACTGCTACCTATTTTCTTGCATAGATTCACTTCTTGAGGACTAATGTGTTACCCACATTGAGGCAAGTCACCAAATATCTAACATATAAGCCAAACTTCAATACATGAAAATAATTCTGATACCATAGATTCAGGCGAGTATTCTGAACAACAATGAGATAAAACAATGGAGGAGTTAGCCTTCTTGGAACAAGGGAGAATTTCCCAACAAGATATTCTCGAAGATGGCACCCTCTTTCCCATGGTTCTGCTACCTCCGTCTCTAGCTAAAAGTCCGTCAATTGGGTTCTTAGTCGATTCCATTAAACACAACAGGAAATGGATCGACAATCAATTAAACCGGGTTGGGGCATTGTTGTTCAGAGGATTTCCAATGAGAAGTGAATCGGATTTCAATGTAGTTGTTGAAGCATTTTGGTAGGAAGAAAATCCATATGTGGGCAGACAACAATTGTTTTAAGCAATAACGTCACCCAACGAATGGAACATAAATTTCCACAGCTTGTTAAAAAATGGGAGGGACATTGATTTATTCCTCTAGCAACATCCCTCATGAAGATGGTCCTCAATCCTTTTTAAAGGGCTGGAAATCTCGTTACAAAACCGCCAACAAGCAAGAAGCAGAAAGGAAGTAAGAATAGATTGAATTTGTATGAAATACATATTTATCTCTTTATCAAATTGTGTAGATACATAATGTCTAAATTCGTATTGGATTTTTATTTTTTGATGTAAGTATATAATTTTTTTCTCTCTTAATAATGAGGTGGAGTGGACTGTCCACGCAAAACACTCACATTGCTTTTACTAACACCCACTTTGCTCTCACACATTTTATATGTAGAAGTAATAAACTAAAACTCTAAATTTTATAAATTAAGGAAGAAAATTATTTAAAATTAAGATAAATATGTATAAATTTTTAGGGCCTTGATGGTGAAATATTTTATGTCAGAATATGGTTTTATTTATTTCAGATTAAAGTGATATGAGTTTTTTTTTCCATA
Organism: Pinus albicaulis; assembly: GCA_034641835.2. Lineage (NCBI taxonomy): Eukaryota > Viridiplantae > Streptophyta > Pinopsida > Pinales > Pinaceae > Pinus > Pinus albicaulis. The sequence continues at coordinate 205,439,644 of CM076583.1, forward strand.
TGACAATTTTTCCGTTTAATTGTTTTATGTTTTGGAGGTTTTTATAGCAATTTATCATGAAGTTTTTGTTAGAATTATAAGTGTGATTCATAAAATCTACATAATTTAAATATTTTAGGAGTTTTTTATAAAATTCAATCTATTTATTCATACAAAAACAGGGCCATAAAGTTGAATCCATTTATCCATTCAACAATAAACTATATATATTATGAATCACATTTATTAAACTTATTATCTTATTTATTTTAATAATATTTATATTTATTAAAATTTATTTATAACAATGAACATTACTAATTTTGGATTTAAATATTCTAAAATAAAATCAATTTCATTTTCAAATTTATTTATTTTTAAAATTTAATAAAATTTTCTTTTAACTTAAAATTTTATATAAATTTTTTTTGTAAAATTAATTCAAGTCTTTCAAATTTATTTATTTATTCAAAACATCAACAATGTTAAGATCTTTTTTTTCTCTTAACTTGAGTTTTATAATTTTGTTTCATAAATATATGTAATTAATTATCATAAATTTTTTTAGCAATTTTAAAGTTTTATATCACATTAGGTTTTTTTTTAATTAGGATTATAGACTTAATATTTTGAAATTATGATTTAACTAATAACTAAATTATTTTAGTGATGATTTTTTATTTCAATATTAAGTAATTATATTGAAAATGAGTTTATTGCCCTTGATGTTAATAAATTTTAGCTTATTTTTACACATTAAGTAGTTTTATAATAGACTAGCATAAATCCATCTTAACTTTGGATATATCGAGCAACGAGAGGGATTAAATCTCTCGATGTGAAAACCTCTTTTTTTCAGTGAAAAATTTGCGGAAAAGTTTACACCTCGTGAGATTTGATCCCTTTTACCACTTGATAGATCTGGTGTTAAGATGGATCTAGGATGGTTATATAATATTAGATAATATCTATATTTGTATCTATATATCTCTTCCTCGATGGGGTTGAGTACTTCGGCACACGCGGTAACCGAGCCCCATTAGTGACCACAAGTGGCTAGCTTGCATGGGACTCATCTCTCGGTCCCTTCACCATAACAGGTGTGATGGGGGGCGTACCAACGAAGTAAAGAAAGGTTGCGTGAGCCTTCGCATCGTCTTGGAGTTTTGGGGTGATGCATGGATAATGAATGGGATGGCGAGGGAACTTGGCATTTTAACTTTCGTCTTGGTTTGGTGTTAGGCTCCTCGGTCGTTTCCTGTGCATAGGATAACATGACATCGGATAACCCTTGGTGTCGATGGCTGGTGTTTGATAGTTTTCTGTGACTTCGGGTATGGTGCATTTAGCTGTGAATTTTTCCCAAGCTTCTCCACACTTTACTACACCTACATTGTTTGGATGTTGGTGAGAAAAGGAAATTATTATCTTAGCTCTATATGGTTTATAGAGAGGTGCCTAAAGGAAACATTTTAGGAGGTTCCATGAAGAGTGGCCATGACTCTGGGTCAATTTCGCCAATTATGAAGCTTGGAATGGGAATTAAAGTGATTGGTGACTCGACAAGTCGCTTTTGGTGGGAAGTTAAGATTCTTGGTGGTTCGTGTCCTCGTGCGAGTTGCACATAGCAGCCTGGGGAGCTGTGACTAGGGGTGTGTTCTCATTTACTTATACTTCTCCATTTATTTTTCTCATGATTTTGGTGGCATTATGTGGAGTAGTAATCATGTTGGGGGCCCTATCCCTCAGCGATGGTAGCCACAAACAAGACTAATGGTCTGGAATTTGAATCTCGTGGGTGTTGGCCCTCCTTTCTTGAGCTAAATGAAGCCCTTTGCATGGGGTGGGTGCTCTTCCCCTCCGGTCATGCCTGGCTCTGTGGCCACAGAGGACATGGAAATTGTGTTGGCAGGATCTCGTAAGGGTGGAAATACAGTCGGTCTCTGTTGGCTCGCTGGTGTGGGAATGCCCGGATGTTGTGGTGGTGGAAAGAGGGGCTCCAGTGGTGGCCGTTGTGTGTAGGAGAAAAATTCTCAACTTTACGGTGGAAGTCGGGGAGGCAGAACAGGGAATCGGGGTTCTGGCCAATGTGGTTCTAGTGCCAGGCATAAAATTCAACACTTTTTCCTGCAAAAATGTAAAGATATAATTCAAACTTTGATGGATCGGGTGGACATAGTGAAATGGGTTTGTTGGGAGGACCATGTTGCATTATTGGCTATGATGGATAGGATGCAGTACTTTCAGTTCTAGGTCAGGGAGAGAGTGGTGGTGGTGTGGCGAGCCAAAAACCACCTTGAAAAGAATGTGCAAAACCTGAAGACTTGGCTGACACACTTTGAAGGGCATGTACAGTGCAACTTCAGCCCCTTTCCTCCTCGAATAACAACCCTAGACAACCCAGATTCAATTACATCGAATGAATACTACGCTCTATAGTTTTTTTTTTTATGTATTCTCTATTTTTTAGTGCCTATGGCCCTCTCATTTGTGGACGTTTTCCTTAGCCTATTTTTTATATTTTTTTCACACGTTGCAAAATTTGGTCAACAAACTCAATTTGGGTGAGACCACATTTTTTCTACTCAGCTGAATGTATATCTTTTTCTTCATATGAATATAATATTGACTTATGAAAAAAAAGTATGTGTGTCTCTTTCTTATTCCCTCTCTCTATCTCACCATCCAAACATATACACTCTCTCTCCACATCTATCTCTCTCTCACTCCCTCTTCCTCTCCATATCTCTCTCTGCCCCTTCTTTCCCTTTCTCTCTCCCATCTCTCTTTCCTCACACTATCCTCTCTCCCTCACTCCCTCTCCATATCTCCCTTTTCATTGCCTCTCTCTTTCCACCTTTCTCCTTCTATGTCTTTTTTCTTCCCTCCCTCTCTCTCCCCCTCCAACTCCATCTCTCTCTGCTTCTCTCTCTTGGGTCCTCTCTCTCTTCCTTCCTCTATCTCCCTTTCTCTCCCCCCCACTACTCGCTCTCTCTATTTTTCCTCCAACTACATTACTATCTCCCTCCATGTCTCCTTCTCTCTTTCCTCTCCATCTATGTGTCTCTGTCTCCCTCTGTCTCCCTCTCTCTTCCCCTTCTCTCCCTCTCTCTCTCTCCATCTCTCCCTTGTTATCCCTCTCTCTCTTCACCTTTATCTCTCTAAGCCTTTTTTCTTTACTCCGTGTCTCCCCCGCTCAAACTCCATCTCTCTCTCTCTCTCTCTCTCTCTCTCTCTCTCTCTCTCTCTCTCTCCCCATATTTGTCACTATCTCCCTCCCTCTCTCCTCCCCCCTTTCTCTCTTAAATTTGATTCCATTCTATTGTGTTTAAGAAAGTATCTAAATTAAAAAAAAAAAACTCAATTGGTTGTAAAATGTTAACCCTATATTTTGGATCAATCATGTCAAATAAAATAAACTAATGAAAAACTTAAAAATCATCCACTATCTTCCATCTATTATTGTTAGTCACTTTTCTTTCTCTAGTCGCTTGGATCCTTAGTTAATATATATATACATGTTGGTTCTTAGTAATATTAGCTATATTACAAAAAATTCACATGTTTATATAAAAAAGTATTCTCATTTTTAATTTTATTAAAACCTTGATTTAATTTCTATGGGAATAGTTTTAAAGGGTTTAGATATACCTCAAAATTAATTATAACATTTTTCCTTTTAAATTCAATTGAAAAAATGTTATAACTTATAAATTAAAATTAAAATAAAATACTCTATAAAAAATTTTGATTGTGAAATAAGTCATGGTTTTTGGCCATATAGTATTGATAATCCATGGTATTGTAATAAAGCATACTTAAAAGTTAATAATATCCATGGTAAAGTGGCAGTGAATTTCAATGGTTAAAAATCTTGTCATATTGTTATAAAATATTTTGATTGTGAAATAAGTTCTATTTTTTTTGGCATGTGGTATTGATAAGCCATGGTATTGTAAAAAATTCTATTCACAAGTTCATAATATCAATGGAAAAGAGAGGATGGATATGAATGGTGAAGAATCTTGTCATATAGTTATATAATATTTTGATTGTGAAATAAGTTATGTTTTTTGGGAATATGGTATTGATGACACATGGTATTGGGCCATGATATTGTAACAAAGCATATTTACAAGTTAATAAGAACTATGGTAAAGTGTGGGTGAGTATATGTGGTTATCAATATTGTAATATTGTTATAAAATATTTTGATTTTGGAATTAGTTATGTTTTTTGGGCATGTGGTATTGATAAGCCACGGTATTGGCCCTTGGTATTTTAAGAAAGCCTATTCAGAGGTTAATAACATGTATGGGAATGTAGGGGGTGAATCTATATGGTTAAGAATATTTTCACATTGTTAGAAACTATTTTAGTTATCAAATAAGTTATGGTTTTTGGGCATGTAGTATTGATAAGTACTGGTATTGTAACGAAGTTTATTCACAAGTTCATAATAAAATCAGAATATAAAAAAACTAGTTTTATTATTTTTATTACGTTAACGTTTTATTCTTAATTGATCCAACATTTAAATGTTTACACTCATCCCGTTTATATTATTTTTAACTTTTTATTTACTATTAAATATTTGTTTATTACCTTTAATTTTTTATTTGATCCGACATTTAAAATTGTTTACATACTTACATTACACCTACACATCTACCCTATAGAGAGCTCTTTTGGCTCAATAAAAATAATATATATATATATATATATATATATATATATGATTTTTTTTAAGTTAAATAATAAATAATAGTTCAAGGAGTTAGCTCAATTAAGTATTGATAATTTTGTGATTGATATATATATATATATATATATATACACAAGACTTAATGAAAGTTTTAAAATTAACTTATATATATATATATATATATATATATATATATATATATATATATATATATATATATATATATATATATATATGGGCCAGAGGGTTAGATCAATTGATTGAGTTATTATAGTTAATTCTTTTGAGGTCACGGAGAAGTCACTATTCAATTCACTTTTTATTCTCAAGGCTAGTTTTTTAGTTAGAAGGAAGTGATCAACATATTTACTGTGGATTCCATCCATAAATGGAGAAAATCATCCCTTAGATTTCTTTATAGGATTTCCTTAGAAAAAAAAAAGATATGTATTAAATATATTCTTTAAAATAGTTCTAGTAATAAAACATCATGGCATACATATTTCTATTTACAAAAAATTGAAACTCCAAACAATAACATGTTTAAGAAATTTTATCATTAAAATTATAAATAGTGATTAAGAAAGGGGAAATATAAGTGCCTCATTGAATTTTAATGGACCAGATTGCATCAATTGGCACATAAATTTATCATGTCTACAAAAGAAATTTGTATTCCTCAAAATTTATCCATGTTTTATAAAATCCAACACCCACCATGTTTTGAATTTTTTTAAATGCATGCATCATATGTTTACATAAAAATATGTGAACTATATAGTCTTGTATCTATTACCTAGACTAAATATGTTCCTATTTAACCCTTACATGTCATTAATTAGGTATTATATATTTTTAATTATCTTTGTAAATGTAGAGCTATACATTATTTCCATTAATTAGTTTCCATGTAAACATAATGAGACCCTATAGAAATATTTAAACCTATTAAACCATCATAAGAAATAGGACATGTATATCCTTATTCAAACAATAAAGATACTAATCAAGGGACTAATCCATGGGGTCATATATTCTAACAACTAGTTAACATTTCTCTATATCTATTTAATTTGATGTTAATATATGGTTCCTCATCTCGTCCTAAAGATGAACCACACTAGATGGTTCAAAACACGTTAATGATATTTTCTCCCATATGATTATCACTGAAATATTTATTTTCATACAAATTATGAATCACAAAATGCTAAATTCCAAAAAAAAACCATCTTTATCCTGGGCAATTCTCTAAATTGGGTCCATGTTCCTCTGGTTGGATAAAAATTCTATTTATAACACTTGTACATGTATTTTCAGACAAAAATCCTAAATTGCAAGGTAAACCTATAGATTTTATACTATACTTAAGGATTTGAGCCCCAAAACTATCTATGAATGGATACAACCCTAGTGTTTTCTCTTAAACAATGGCTTCACCATAAGAACTATGCTTGTTGCTTCTAATCCATTTTGGAGGTTAAATTCATTAACATATTTACCTAAACCCAAATCCTTATATGAACTAACAAATTCAATATCATTACCATATATTTAAATCCATTTCGAAGTCTTCTTTCCATAAGACGAGGACTATGGTTTATTGAACCATTAGTTAAACTGAGAAGGGGTGGGTGAATCAGTTTAACACATCGATGGAATTTAAAAAAATTTCATTAAACTTTATTAACACCTTCATTTCATGATCAACATAATATCTGAGCAATCTTTATTTGTGAGCAGCAATTAATAAGCAGATTAGATAGTGTACCAACAGTCTTAATATGTGAGTAGCAAGTATTAAGCAGAATAGATATACCATATCAACACATAGACATCATGCACATAGAGACCAGATATAAGTGGAAACCCATAAATGCAGAAAACCACATATTATTATTGTTGTGATGCAAAGGCAAGCTGTAATTCCCTCTCACCACTGATTTTCTATAGGCTCCAACTCACAGGAGGCTCCTACCTCAATTCTGCAAGCTACAACTTGTAAGGAATCTCCAACTCCCATCAATTTTCTGCAGCGCAACCCTCTGAGAAACCAACCTCGGTCGGCTAGCGACATTTTACCAAAACTACAACAGTGTGGAAGCACCAACTCCCATCTGTTCTGCCGGGCACCAACCTACGGGGCTCCTATCGATCGGCTACAATCGACATCTATCAAGCAACAACTTGATAGGGAAGCTCCAACTTCCTTACTCTTTCAAAAGAAAAACACTTGCTGATTTACCTTGGATATCAGCTCTGTTCTGTACCATCTTCACTGTTGTGCATCAGTCTTCATATCTGCCTTATATCATTTTTGCATCTTCTCAGATTCACTATCAGCTCCTCCTTCTTCTTTGCTTAGATCCTCCTTCTTCTCTACCTCACTGCTTCATTTATGCATTCTCTAACTTCTATGCATCTTGTTCTACTCCTCTTTCTTCTTATCTTTTCTGCCTCAATTGCACATTCTCTAACCTCTCTATGCATACCAAGGTGATATCATTTATAGATAATTCCTGATGACTGTTTGTTTTCCTCTTAGGAGTTCGAAACAGATAGCCATACCTCTTAGTCTTCTGCCTTCTCATTTCTTTTCCAGCTCACTGAGAAAAATATAACTGGATGTACTAATTTTAACACTACATTGGGATATTTGTTCTCCTTCGGAGACTTTCCAATGCATCACAAACAATATAAATCAATTAAACCATTTACATTTAATTTCAATGAGAGTTCCAGCTCACTCATTCAACCCCTTGGTTCACTGCGCTTGTCTCTTCTGTAACTGTGTTTTGTCCCTTTCGGCTCTGTTTGTTTTCCTATTCATTGTCGTAGTGTAACTGCCATATGCCATACATATGTAACTATGCTTTTTATATCATTCTAATTAATTCTCGTCACAGTAATAATAAGGCGTTTCAATATGTGCACTGTCGTGGTGTAACTGTTATGTATCTGTAACAACGCCTTTTATATATAACACAATTTCAATTCTCGGTATAATAATAATAAGGCATTTTTAAATATATGCACTGCCGTGTTATATAAATTATGTAACTTCTGGCGATATATTGCTAAGATATCATTTTAATACATAAAATTCCCTTATGGGCCCACTCGCCGAAGTTTCCGATGCGATGTATCACTCCTCGACTACTTCCGATTGCAATTTATCACAATCGCAATTTCCATTTGAATGTACCGATGCTATTCTCCTTCTCCGATGTGATCAATTACTATTCATTTTGAAATGACGATGCGATGTATCACCTTTCAAATATTTCCGATTGCAATTAATCACAATCGTGACTTCCATTGAGATGTTCTGATCCTCTACTCCTTCTCCGATGCAATCAACCACTGTTCACGTTGAAATGCCGATGTGACCGCTCCGATGTGATATAACACTGTTTACTTAGATACTGAAACTCAAACATATATGAATCGTCGTTTAAACCATATCGGGTCTGGAACTCAATCGCAATCGCAATTTTTGTTAACATGTTCCGCTGCCAAGTTTTCTTCGATGCGATTGGTGAGGGTCCCACAGTATAAGACTTTGGTTGTATTAGGCCCGAGCTATAGAGTACTTCACATATATGTGTGTCTATATATATATATATATATATATATATATATATACTTTGGCTCTTTGTTAAAAAGGCGCTACACTTATATAAAGTGTTGCATATATATATATATATATATATATATATATATATATATATATGTGTGTGTGTGTGTGTGTGTGTGTGTGTGTGTACTTTGTCGCTTCAGTGTTTAGTATATCCTCTAGCTGTGGTAATGATTTTCGGAATTTATGTAGGGGGGTTCCACATCTATTCTAATGGTTTCCAAGTGAGATATTCATATTTCCCCAATCCTTTTCCTTGCTACATGAAGCTTCTTTTGCAAAGCCATATTTTTTGTTTGTCTAGAGGAATCAACAATGATTTCCACCAATGATAGTTTCTGAGCTAGATCTTATAACCAACATGGAATCCAATCACCCATCTCCATGATCAACATGGTTGCACATCTAGTCTAATGGTTTCCAAGGGAGATATTCATATCTCCCCAATCCTTTTCCTTGCTACATGAAGCTTCTTTTCCAAAGCCATATTTTTTGTGTGTTTAGAGGAATAAAAAAATTGGTCATTCTCATACTCATATGACACGAGGTTGATTCCCACCGCTACCACTAAAACCTTTAGGTGAACCCAGACGTGCCCAGACGTGAGTCCCACATGGTAGAACATGGGTAATCTGAAACCTTGAACATCAAACTTAAAACAAAATTCATATCATGATGATCACTAATCAAGTAGCCCTCCTAGTGGCTTTTCCAAAACCCTATTATGTATTGTTAGATAGTGATTTATTTTAATCCACATTTTGGCCAACCTAAAAATAATTTTGTTCCTCATGTCAACCTATCAATTTCCTCTCGTAACTAGCTATTTTTTTTTCTTTAGAATAGATTTTTCATTTTTAAGATAGCTATCCAAGATTTCGCAATCTTCCACCTCAACCTTTATTTCTCATTATTTTTATTCTTCTTCTTGAGTTTGGAGGTCAAAGTTGTTCTTGGAGTGATTGAACACATAATAGGTTTAATGGAATCATAGTACTCAATGGTATGCTCAAATTGATTTGGCGTTGATGGCCCAACCGAGTCATCGAAATGGAAATCAGGGGCCTGAGGCCTTGAGGACTTAGTTCTAGATTTCTAAACAACGATCTTACAATTTTTTTATATGAGATGGCTATGCGTAGTGGGCATATGCTCAGAAGTGGAACCTTTAGAAGTATGTGGGATATAGAGGTAATAGTTTTCGAGGGTTTGGGAGGAGGAAACAGGGCATTTTCAAAAGACTAAAGAGGAGGAAATATAGCCTTTTGAAAGGACTCGGGAGGAGACGATCAATATTTTCAATTGATTTGAAGTTTTTCTCTTAGCCAAGCTTCTAGTGACCCTTCTTGGTGTGACAACAGGTTGTCCAAAATTCCTTTTGGTTTTCCTACAGCCCTGCCCATAGGGAGTAAAATCCTAAACTTCATTAATATCATCATCCCCACTGTCACCTTTGTTTCCATCCTTAGATTCCTCTCTATAAAAAAATTCTTTGGGTGTTTCTTTGGCACAATGTTTTTTTTTTTCGTCTAGTAGTTTTGAAATACCCTCAAGGGTAAGTTTGTTTCTTCCCAAGAAGGCCTCCCAATTGTCACCATGTTTATGTAGTCATTATGCAATTAAAATATTTATCAATCCATGGTAGTAGAGGGTACGAATGATGTTATGAAGGTTTTGATGAACATTATTTTCCATGTGCCACAACCTCTTACAAAGATAAAATGGAGAATTAAATTTTCACCATCCTAAAAATGGTGAATCAATTGAATGTGTTAGAGAGTGACCATTCCATAATTCCTTTCACAAATGATGTATTTTTGCAAAAAGAACAACATGTTTCTCCACTTTTGCATGATCCATGATCAAGGCATGCCCTTTCCCTAGTCTAGATTTAGCTAACTAGAAAAAAAAAAAATGAACCATACCCCCTTATCCACTTGTGTATTTTTGAACCATCAATACCTTATTTGTGATAGTCTATTGGCACCATGGACTCCTCTATCACTGACATTAGAAAACCACCCATTTGGGTAATGTGAACATCAGAACCTTGTGTGAACTGCAATGTAATAGTGCTATAATGCCCATGGAAATTGCGTGAAAGGGGAGCCATCTTGAGGATGTAACTATGATATTGAGTGCATTAAATTCTAGATAAACTTATAAAGATTCGAGAGAGTCTGGATCTTGCCTTATTGCACCAATCTTATGCATGTTGTTGTGATCATAATGAAGAGTTGGGATGTATGTTTTTGACGATGATTCTAACTACCAATTAAGGAATCAGGAGTGGTGTATGAATTATAATGTAGGTTGGAATTGTTTCAGGGTAGCAGGGATTCATCAAGAGTTTAGATTACCCTAAGAAAATGCCAAAAAAAGGATTTTTCCCATTCATTCAACAAGGTTTTGGAGTGTACTAAAATTGATCATATGGTTTTAATTTTAAAAGTATGAAAATATTAAAGCAATCATTGTAAATTAAATAATTTAATATATGAAAATAAAATCATACCTTAGACCTTAGAGAGGTCAAATTACCCTAAGTACAAGCCATAACAAAGGATGCTTCCCATTTGTTCAACAAGGTCGTGGAATGTAGTAACAATGATTATATAGTTATAATGGTAAAAGTATAAAAAATTTACAAAAATGATTATAAAATAAATAATTTAATATATGAAAATAAAGGTTATGATTTTAGCAACATTTTGACCCTAAGTGATGCCTTAACCATGTTGGAAATATTTTCATTGATGGAAAGGAGCACAAAGGAGCAGCACCTGAATCAGCGATAAGGCAAAGTAGAAGACAGGGAACAGAGGCAATAGAGAGCTAGCAGAGGCAGCAAAAGGACAAGAATTAGTCAAGGGGCAGAGGAAGAAAAAGGACAAGAATTAGTCAAGGAGAAGAGGAAGAAAAAGGACACGAATTAGTCAAGGAGTAGAGGCAGCAAAAGGACAAGAATTAGTCAAGGAGCAGAGGAAGCAAAGGAAGTGAATTGAGAGGTTCAATAAGAAATTTTATGAGTTTGTGTGGGCATGTATGAATAAGACTCTGTAATGGCTCATCTACCCTTTATAATAATTTTGTGGTGATTGGATACATGGTGTAGTCTGGTCCGGGGTTAAAGGTTGGGCAATATCATTTACCCAAAACTATATAGTGGAATTCCTCAAAGAGGAGACAGTTCTGTTGGAACTTGCAATCAAAGAAAATAGTTGTAATACTCTGCGCAAAAGGTGGAGGTCAATTTTTGTGTAATCACGGTTAAAGGAGGCTCGGTTCCCTTAAGTTCCTGAGCTACTATATTGTGGAGGAAGTCGAAATCCTAGTCTCTGTGTGGAAAGTGATATTAATATAAGACTGTGTGAGTATTGCAAAATGGAATTCGATGAAGTGTTATCGCATAACAGAGGATGACCGCAGTTTGAATATAAAAGTGAGAATAGAATCGATGGAAAGGCATGGTGCATTGAGGAGTTATCATTCTCTGCGTAACAGTTGTCTAGGCCTGTAGAGATGAACCGTTGGTAATTGCAGTATGGACCAAAAAACAGTGTTGAGGAATTGCACATGAAAGGCAGAGTTCATATATATTTATAAAAGCGCTGAAGAAATAAAGCTGAGTGGAACCTTCAGCTGATAACAAAAACCTGGAGTGAACAGTCGTAGGGAACAAAGAAACGAGTAAGTTTTCAGTGGTCTCAAATATGGTAAGCATTTTTTGAAGAAAATAATGCGATATAGCTCCTTGGCTGCCACGTGTTCATAAGTGGTTTATAAAAGCCATTTATATCACGTGATGTTGGGGAATAGTCCTCGTCCTGATAAATTAACGATATTTGTTTACATATGTCGGATCGCCGAAGCAGTGCGATAAGCCCGCACATCCATTAGATGAGAAGGGTCATTTAAGAGTTTGTTTGAGCCCCACTCTTAATACATTTTGGTGATGTTTAATGCAAGGTCGAGGCTTATAAAGCTTTCTCATTAAGTTCACGGTTTATTGATGTTGTAACATTTGATTTGAGAGCTTCATATATTGGGCATTATGTGTATGGAATTGCCGCGGGTAAGTCTAAGGTATGCTATAATGCATTATGGGCCCGAGTGTTAATGGAAATTCGAGGAGTATACATATGGGAGAATATATATATATATATATATCTACATGGTGTTATATATATATTATGTGACAAGTTGAACCTGACAGGAATTATGCTGAGTATGGGGCACACAATAAAATGCCTAGGTCCTCGAATATTAAAATCATATTAAGAGTTCGGCTCTTGAACAATGGTAAGTTTATAAAGTCGTGGGTATATAAATAAATGACTTCCGCACATAGCCAAAGCTGCCGACATTCAATAAAATATTATGTAATTAGAGGTTATATATGTATATATTAATATATATATATATATATATATATATATATATATATATATTAGTGCTAGACTTATATCTAAGTCCAAGACTTAATATAATGTTGACGGAAGATGTTATACATATAGTGTGGGACCCCCTTACATAAATTCCGAGAATCATTACCCTAGCTGGAGGATATACTAAAGACTGAAGTGGAAAAGTACATATATGTGACGTACTTTATAGCTTAGGCCTAATACAATCAAAGTCTTATACTATGGGACCCTCACCAATCGCATCAGAGAAAACTTGGCAGCAGAACATGTTAACAAAAATTGCGATTGCGATTGAGTTCTATACTCGATATGGTTTAAACGAAAATTCATATATGTTTGAGTTCCAGTATCTAAGTAAACAATGTTATATCACATCGGAGCGATTCATCGCATCGGCATTTCAACGTGAACAGTGGTTGATCGCATCGGAGAAGGAGTAGAGCATAGGAACATCTCAATGGAAGTTGCGATTACGATTAATCGCAATCAGAGATATTCAAAAGGTGATACATCGCATCGGCATTTCAAAATGAATAGTAATTTATCGCATCAGAGAAGGAGCAGAGCATCGGTACATTCAAATGGAAATTGCGATTGCGATCAATCGCAATCAGAAGTAGTCGAGGAGTGATACATCGCATTGGAAAGTTTGGCGAGTGGGCCCATAAGGGAATTTTATGTATTAAAATGATCTCTTAGCAATATATCTCCAGATGTTACATAGGTTATATAACACGTCAGTGCATATATTTAGAAACGTCATATTATTATTATACCGAGAATTGAAATTGCATTATATATAAAAGGCGTTGTTACAGATACATAGCAGTTACACCACGGCAGTGCACATATTAAAACGCCTTATTATTACTATGCCGAGAATTAATTAGCATGATATAAAAAGAATAGTTACATATGTATGGCATATGGCAGTTACACTGTGACAATGAACAGGAAAACAAACAGAGCCGTAAGGGACAAAACATAGTTACTGAAAAGACAGGCGCAGTGAACCAAGAGGCTGAATGAGTGAGTTCGAGCTTTCATTGAAATTAAATGTAAATGGTTTAATTCATTTATATTTTTTGTTATGCATTGGCACGTCTCTGAAGGAGAAAAAATATCCCACTGTAGTGTTAAAATTAATACATACAGTTATATTTTTCTCAGTGAGCTGGAAAAGAAATGAGAAGGCAGAAGACTAAGAGGTATGGCTATTCGTTTCGAATTCCTAAGAGGAAAAAAAATACTCATCAGGAATTCTCTATAAATGATATCACCTTGGTATGCATAGAGAGGTTAGAGAATGTAGAATTGAGGTAGAAAAGATAAGAAGAAGGAGGAGCAGAACGAGATGCAGAGAAGTTAGAGAATGCAGAAATGAAGCAGTGAGGCAGAGAAGAAGGAGGAGCTGAGAAAAGAAGAAGGAGGAGATGATACTGAATATGAGAAGATGCAGAAATGATATAGGGCAGATATGAAGACTGATGCAAAACAGTGAATATGGTACAGAACAGAGCTAATATCCAAGGTAAATCAACATGTTTTTTTCTTTTGAAAGAGTAAGGAAGTTGGAGCTTCCCTATCAAGTTGTTGCTTGATAGATTTCAGTTGTAGCTGACTGACGTAGGAGCCTCCTGTAGGTTGATGCTTGCAGAAAATAGAAGGGAGTTGGTGCTTCCACATCAATTTGTAGCTTGATAAAATGTCAGTTGTAGCTGACTGAGGTTGGTGCCTGCGGAAAATTGATGGGAGTTGGAGCTTCCTTGCAAGTTGTAGCTTGCAGAATTGAGGTAGGAGTCTCCTATGGGTTGGAGCCTACAGAAAATCAATGGTGAGAGGGAGTTGGAGCTTGCCTTTGCATCACAACAATAATAAGATGTGGTTTTCTCCGTTTATGGGTTTCCACTTATATCTGGTGTCTATGTGCATGATGTCTATGTGTTGATATGGTATATCTATTTTGCTTAATACTTGCTTCTCACATATTAAGACTGCTGGTACACTATCTAATCTGCTTATTAATTGCTGCTCACAAATAAAGATTGCTCACATATTATGTTGATCATGAAATGAAGGTGTTAATAAATTTTAATGAAATTTTTTTAAAGTCCATCAATGTGTTAAACTAATTCACCCCCCCCACTCTCAGTTTAACTAAGGGTTCAACAATTGGTATCAGAGCCAGTTCCTTTGGTGCAAGTCTAATAGCTTGAAGGAGATCCTATTGAGTCATGGACTATCAAAATGTACCTGTGTTAAATACAACAAACTTTCCTAAATGGAGAGATAAGGTCAAAATATGATTATTGGCTTATGAACCTGAGATTTGGAAGCTTGTATGTGATGGTTACTGCACAGAATTCCCCACGATGAAAGAACAACAGAGGAATGCCAAGGAAAAATGTTTGATATATAACAGTCTTCATAACAAGGACCTTGAGTTGATAATGGATTTAACCTCTACAAAAGAAATTTGGGAAGATTGCATTTTGATGCATGGAATAGACATAGAGGACTGCATTTTCAAGAAGGAGAAGAGAATTAAGAAGAAGAAAAATTCAGGTCAAAAGGAAAATATTCAATCAAATGAGGTATCTGCTAGTGTGAATGGTAGTAAGAACCATGGAGAAATTGCAGCTAAATAAAAAGCCAAACTTGACACAGCCTTGACTGAAATAGAAATACCGAAGAATGAAAACAAATTCCTTAAGACAGTGGTGCAAATATGTGATGAGAAATAATATGAAGATAAGAAAGAAATTATAGGCCTGAAGACATAGATTGAATAAGAAAAGAAATTAGAAGACACTCTGTTTGAACAAATGAGAGAGAAAATTCAGGAATGTGAAAGATTGGAAGAAGAAGTAGCGAGCCTAAGAAAGAACTTAGAAAAAGTGAATACACTTCTAATAAAAAGCTTTGGACAGTTGGATCAAATTCTCAATTCTCAAAGGTCACCTCATATAAATGCTAGGATAGGATATGAAGGGGAAACCAACAAGTCCAAGATTGAAGATAACATGAATGTCATTTTTGTAAAGGCTGTAAAGGACAGTGAAGCAGCTCAAAAGATTCCCACAGAAGAAGAAGCTAGCAAGAACAAGATTTGTAAAGAAACAAACAGAATCAAGCAACAACATGAAATAACAGAGAATGAGAGGATGAAACAATCAACTGCTAAAGGCTCATATGGTCCTAAGGATGAATTGAAAAAATTCGGAAGATGTCAAAGGAGGTTCTTCCCTCCTATGAAATATAGCACATGTTTCTCTTGTCATAAACTAGGACATATTGCAGCACAATGTAAGACAAGGCCTATCAACTTCAACCAGCAAAAGATGTAGCAAATGAAAATACTACATCAAGCAAGAAAATGGAAAAGACAATCTTTCACCAGGTACACAAATCATTTCCATGGCTACTGTTACGCATGCAATAATTTTGGACATAAATCTGTTGAATGTAAATTGTATTAAAAAAGGGGAACAAAATATTATACATCAACTCAAATGTACCTTGGTCAAATAAGATGCTATGTATGCCTCAAGCGTGGTCACAAAGAAAAGGACTGTAATCTTCCATATACATTAACAGACTCTAGATAGAGGATGGAATCTAATCAAATCAAACAAAGCTATGAATCTAACAGAAGTGCAGACATTATGATGAACCCCAATAAAGTATGAAAGGAAAAGAGAAAGGGGGAGCCTATTATCTCAATAACATAATGAAAACATCATAGTCTCAGGGGGAGCTACTCTAGGAAGCAAATAAAATATCCATCCAGTGATAAATATGAAGCAACATCCCAGGGGGAGATCAATTCATAAATAATCCCCATGAAAGTAGTATAAGAAGAGCCCCTTGGAATGAAGACAGCTATAAGGACAGGAAAGGAAAAGAAATTTTCTCCAATAGAGAACTATAGAGGAAGAAGAACACCTGAAGCACATAATAGCCAACAGGTTAATGGAAGGAGAGAAAGAGGCAAGCAGCCATGATGATAGAGGAAAAATCAGCAATGAACATATGAACTAAGAAGATATCAGCACATTAAGGGATGATCGTAGAGTGCATCATACTGCTAGAATTAACAATGAATCACTTAAAGAAGAATGAGTAAGAAAAGTTCCTATCATCATTATGTCATTACATCATCTATGAAAGGTCCCCTTAAGGGAGTCAAAGTAAACAAGTGATAAATCCTTGAGTGATCTGCCCATGAAGATTCATAGAAAATAAATTGAAGATGTCTTCCCAATGAACTTTATGATAGAAAAGTTGAATATTATCTAAAGCAGCAATGAATCTCAAGAAGTTCTAGAAAGAAAATGTTGTGAGTTTCCTCTGAACAAAATGACAGAAAAATAAAAAGATTAATGAGGCCAAGATCAGATTCAATATATTGATGATTGTTGTTGAAAACAGTGCAAAGCTCAATAGCGGAAATTATGAAGGTTGTCTTATCTATGGGTTCATGTGTGAGCTGAAGTGAAAGTGGTATCAATGTGGGTATTTGGTATAGGTCATCAGGATCAAAGGATTAAGGCAAAATAACATCAAGGTAATATCCTAGTGCTATCTACATTATTCAAGCTTGAAAAGGTCAATAAAAGAGCCGAAGGATCAGTATGTTGTTGACACTTGAAACATTATATGGAGCATTGAAGAAGTATCTTTTATATATATAATTGCATGCCTTCTTGAAGTCGGTACATATATAACTTCAAGGCCTCTTCCTTAAGATCAGTCATAAAACTATGTGAAGATTGTTTGTTGAGTTTTCAATTAAACATCTTCAATATGCTTCTGGGGAATATCATCCTGATAGAACAGTCAAAGTATCTGAAGCATAAAGGACTAGTTGTGATTACCATTTGAAGCTCAAAAGTATTTTATTAATTCATCCAAATCTTACTTCAGCACAAATATTTTGTAGGTAATTCAGCTTTAAAAGAGAGATTGATCATAGACATACATACCTCCTTATGTCATAAAGGAAAGTGCATGATTGATAAGTGAGACTGACTAATACATTGAATGTATCTACTCTTAATGGTTTGTTTTGAAAGTACATTATGAAAGAAGTAAATTCATTTGATCTCTTAGATCAAATTCTGGTTGATTCATTGATCACATCAGTAACAAGGACCTACAGCTATTAAGTGTAATATCATTATCAACATCCTAGCTCATATCATTAGCTACATGCAAGAAAAGTGAACCACACCTATAAAATACATATTGGAATTATCATAATTGAACAGGTGTGGTACTGCAGATGTGTATTGTAGAAGAAGACATACTCCAACTACAACTTCCTCAACAGATATGGATTTCAGATGAAGATTATAATATAGACAGAAGTATAGCTCAAGCAAGCTTTAGATGTCACATGGAGCATTTACAATCCTTAAGTATTGATCCAATGATGCATCCCTGATTATACAAATCTGATTATATGTGGTTGTCATCACCTATGTATAGAAAAGTTCAAATATTTTCAAAAGTTTTCTCTCAACAACTCGTGTACACCAGTTTGGAGTAGCAGGGTACAAAGTCAGAAGAAGAAGGCCTAAACACATCTCAGAGAGAGGAAATGAAGAGATAGAAATCACACTAGGAAATGTGAAACCCTTTGCTATTGATGTCAAAGGGGGAGGCAAAGAAAGTAACAAAAGATAGGGTCTTCTAAAAGAAGCTAGGAAGAGGAAGACTTGGAGGAAGCATTGGATTATTGGTGAAGGTGTTGCCATCAATGCCAAAGGGGGAGATTATTAGAAATGTTGTCATTGATGGCAAAGGAGCACAAAGGAGCAGCACTCGAATCAACAATAAGGCAAAGTAAAAGACAGGGAACAAAGGCAGCAGAGAGCTAGCAGAGGCAGCAAAAGGACAAGAATTAGTCAAGGGGTAGAGGAAGCGAAAGGAAAAGAATTATTCAAGGAGCTGAGGAAGCAAAAGGACAAGAATTAGTCAAGGAGAAGAGGTAGCAAAAGGACAAGAATTAGTCAAGGAGTATAGGAAGCAAAGGCAGTGAATTGAGAGGTTCAATAAGAAATTTTATGAGTTTGTGTGGGCATGTATGAATAAGACTTTGTAATGGCTCATCTCCCCTTTATAATAATTATGTGGTGACTGAATACATGGTGTAGTCTGGTCTGGGGTTAAAGGTTGGGAAATACCATTTACAAAAAACTGTATAGTGGAATTCCTCAAAGAGGAGACAGTTCTGTTGAAACTTGTAATAAAAAAAAATAGTTGTAATACTCTGCGCAAAAGGTGGAGGTCGATTTTTATATAATCACGGTTTAAGGACGCTCGATTCCCTTAAGTTCCTGAGGTACTATATTGTGGAGGAAGTCGAAATCCTAGTCTCTACGTGGAAAGTGAGATTAATATAAGGCTGTGTGAGTATTTCGAAATGGAAGTCGATGAAGTGTTATCACATAACAGAGGATGAGCGCAGTTTGAATACAAAAGCGAGAACATAATCGATGGAAAGGCAGGTGCATTGAGGATTTATCATTCTCCGTGTAACAATTGTCTAGGGCTATAGAGATGAGTCGTTGGTAATCACAGTATGGACCAAGAAACAGTGTTGAGGAATTTCACATGAAAGGCAGAGTTCATATATATAAAAGCGCTGAAGAAATAAAGCTGAGTGGAACCTTGAGCCGATAACGAAACCTGGAGTGAACAGTGAAACCGAGGAACAAAGAAACCATGGTTTTCGCATGGTCTCAAATATGGTAAGCAGTTTTGAAGAAAATAATGCGATATAGCTCCTTGACTGCCACATGTCCATAAGTGGTTTATAAAAACCATTTATATCATGTGATGTTGGGGAATTAATCCTCGTGCAATAAATTAATGTGATATTTATTTACATCCGTCGGATCGCTGAAGCGGATGCTATAAGCCTGCAGCCGTTAGATGAGAAGGGTCATTTAAGAGTTGGGCCCCACTCTTAATTTGTGCTGAGGACTGATGTTTAATGCAAGGTCGAGGCTTATAAAGCTTTCTCATTAAGTTCATGGTTTATTGATGTTGTAACATTGGATTGGAGAGCTTCATATATTGGGCATTATGTGTATGGAGTTGCTGTGGGTAAGTCTAAGGTATGCTATAATGCATTATGGGCCCGAGTGTTAATGGAAATTTTAGGAATATACATATGTGTGTGTGTGTGTACTTTTCCACTTCAGTCTTTAGTATATCCTCCAGCTAGGGTAATTATTCTCTGAACTTATGTAGGGGGGTCCCACACTATATGTATAACATCTTCCGTCAACATTATATTAAGTCTTGGACTTAGATATAAGTCTAGCACCAATATATATATATATATATATATATATATATATATATATATATATCTATATATGCCTGCGATTAAATAATATTTTATTGAATGTCGGCAGCTTTGGCTGTGTGCAGAAGTCATTTCTTTATATACCCACGACTTTATAAACTTACCATTTTTCAAGAGCCGAACTCTTAATATGATTTTAATATTCGAGGACCTAGGCATTTTAATGTGTGCCCCATACTCAGCTTAATTCCTGTAAGGTTCAACTTGTCACATAATATATATATAACACCATGTATATATATATATTCTCCCATATGTATACTCCTTGAATTTCCATTAACACTCGGGCCCATAATGCATTATAGCATACCTTAGACTTACCCACGGAAATTCCATACACATAATGCCCAATATATGAAGCTCTCAAATCAAATGTTACAACATCAATAAACCATGAACCTAATGAGAAAGCTTTATAAGCCTCGACCTTGCATTAAACATCAGTCCTCAACACAAATTAAGAGTGGGGCCTAGCTCTTAAATGACCCTTCTCATCTAACGGATGCGGGCTTATCGCATCTGCTTCGGCGATACGACATATGTAAACAAATATCGCGTTAATTTATTGCACGAGGACTAATTCCCTAACATCACACAATATAAATGGCTTTTATAAACCACTTATGAACACGTGGCAGCCAAGGAGCTATATCGCGTTATTTTCTTCAAAACTGCTTACCATATTTGAGACCACGGGAAAACCACGGTTTCTTTATTCCCCGGTTTCACTGTTCACTCCAGGTTTTTGTTATCGGCTGAAGGTTCCACTCAGCTTTATTTCTTCAACGCTTTTATATATATATATGAACTCTACCTTTCATGTGCAATTCCTCAACACTATTTTTTGGTCCATACTGCAATTACCAACGGCTCATCTCTACAGGCTTAGACAACTGTCACGCAGAGAATGATAACTCCTCAATGCACCATGCCTTTCCATCGATTCTATTCTCGCTTTTATATTCAAACTGCACTCATCCTCAGTTATGCGATAACACTTCATCAACTTCCATTTTGAAATACTCAGACAGGCTTATATTAATATCACTTTCCACACAGAGACTAGGATTTCGAATTCCTCCACAATATAGTAGCTCAGGAACTTAAGGGAATCGAGCCTCCTTTAACCGTGATTACATAAAAATTGACCTCCACCTTTTGCGCAGAGTATTACAGCTATTTTCTTTGATTGCAAGTTCCAACAGAATTGTCTCCTCTTTGAGGAATTCCACTATACAGTTTTGGGTAAATGATATTGCCCAACCTTTAACCCCGGACCAGACTACACCATGTATTCGGTCACCACAAAATTATTATAAAGGGTAGATGAGCCATTACAGAGTCTTATTCATACATGCCCACACAAAATCATAGAATTTCTTATTGAACCTCTCAATTCACTGCCTTTGCTTCCTCTGCTCCTTGACTAATTCTTGTCCTTTTGCTGCCTCTACTCCTTGACTAATTCGTGTCCTTTTTCTTCCTCTTCTCCTTGACTAATTCTTGTCCTTTTTCTTCCTCTGCCCCTTGACTAATTCTTGTCCTTTTGCTGCCTCTGCTAGCTCTCTATTGCCTCTGTTCCCTGTCTTCTACTTTGCCTTATCGCTGATTCAGGTGCTGCTCCTTTGTGCTCCTTTCCATCAATGAAAATATTTCCAACATGGTTAAGGCATCACTTAGGGTCAAAATGTTGCTAAAATCATAACCTTTATTTTCATATCTTAAATGATTTATTTTACAATCATTTTTTGTAAAATTTTTATACTTTTACCATTATAACTATATAATCATTGTTACTACATTCCACGACCTTGTTGAACAAATGGGAAGCATCCTTTGTTATGGCTTTTACTTAGGGTAATTTGACCTCTCTAAGGTCTAAGGTATGATTTTATTTTTATATATTAAATTATTTAATTTATAATGTTTTCTTTAATATTTTCATACTTTTAAAATTAAAACCATATGATCAATTTTAGTACACTCCAAAACCTTGTTGAACGAATGGGAAAAATCCTTTTTTTGGCATGTTCTTAGGGTAATATAAACTCTCGTTGAATACATGCTACCCTGAAACGATTCCAACCTACATTATAGTTCATACACCACTCCTGATTCCTTTATTGGTAGTTAGAATCACCGTCAAAAACATACAACCCAACTCCTCACTATGATCACAACAACATGCGCAAGATTGGTGCAATAAGGCAAGATCCAGACTCTCTCGAATCTTTATAAGTTTATCTATAATTTAATGCACGCAATATCATAGTTACGTCCTCAAGATGGCTCCCCTTTCACGCAATTTCCATGGGCATTATAGCACTATTACATTGGAGTTCACACAAGGTTCTGATGTTCACATTACCCAAATGGGTGGTTTTCTAATGTCAGTGATAGAGGAGTCCATGGTGCCAATAGACTCTCACAAACAAGGTATTGATGGTTCAAAAATCTAGACTAGGGAAAGGGCATGCCTTGATCATGGATCATGGAAAAGTGGAGAAACGTGTTGTTCTTCTTGCAGAAATACATAATTTGTGAAAGGAATTATGTCATGGTAACTCTCTAACACATTCAATTGATTTACTATTTTTAGGATGGTGAAAATATGAATTCTCCATTTTATCTTTGTAAGAGGTTGTGGCACATGGAAAATAGAGTTCATCAAAAACCTTCATAACATCATTCGTACCCTCTACCACCATGGATTGATAAATATTTTAATTGCATAATGAATACATAAACATGGTGACAATTGGGAGGCCTTCTTGGGAAGAAACAAACTTACCCCAGAGGGTATTTCAAAACTACTAGAGGAAAAAAAAATTATGCCAAAGAAAGACCCAAATTTTTTTTTGATAGAGGAATCTAAGGATGGAAACAAAGGTGACAGTGGGGATGATGATATCAATGAAGTTTAGGATTTTACTCCCTATGGGTAGGGCTCTAGGAAAACCAAGAGGAATTTTGGACAACTTGTTGTCACACCAAGAAAGGTCACTAAAAGCTTGGCTAAGAGAAAAACTTCAAATCGACTGAAAATATTGATCGTCTCCTCCCGAGTCCTTTCAAAAGGCTATATTTCCTCCTCTTTAGTATTTTTAAAATACCATGTTTCCTCCTCCCAAACCCTCGAAAACTATTACCTCTATATCCCACGTACCTTCTAAAGGTTCCACTTTTGAGCATATGCCCACTACGCATAGCCATGTCATACAAAAAAATTGTAACATCGTTGTTTAGAAATCTAGAACTAAGTCCTCAAGGCCTCAGGCCCCTGATTTTAATTTCGATGACTCGGTTGGGCCATCAACACCAAATCAATTTGAGCATATCATTCATTACTATTAGTCCATTAAACCTATTATGTGTTCAATCACTCCAAGCGCAACTTTGACCTTCAAACTCAAGAAGAAGAACAAAAATAATGAGAAATAAAGGTTGAGGTGGAAGATTGCAAAATCTTGGATAGTTATATTAAAAATGAAAAATCTATTCTAAAGAAAAAAAATGACTAGTTATGAGAGGAAATTGATAGGTTGACATGAGGAACAAATTTATTTTTAGGTTGGCCAAAATGTGGATTAAAATAAATCACTATCTAACAATACATAATAGGATTTTGGAAAAGCCACTAGGAGGGCCACTTGATTAGTGATCATCATGATATGAATTTTGTTTTAAGTTTGATGTTCAAGGTTTTATATTACCCATGTTCTACCATGTGGGACTCACGTCTGGGCACGTCTAGGTTCACCTAAAGGTTTTAGTGGTAGTGGTGGGAATCAACCTCGTGTCATATGAGTATGAGATTGAACGATTTGTTGATTCCTGTAAAGACACAAAAAATATGGCTTTGGAAAAGAAGCTTCATGTAGCAAGGAAAAGGATTGGGGAAATATGAATATCTCCCTTGGAAACCATTAGACTAGATGTGCAACCATGTTGATCATGGAGATGGGTGATTGGATTCCATGTTTTTTATAAGATCTAGCTCAGAAACTATCATTGGTGGAAATCATTGTTGATTTCTCTAGAAACACAAAAAATATGGCTTTGGAAAAGAAGCTTCATGTAGCAAGGAAAAGGATTGGGGAAATATGAATATCTCCCTTGGAAACCATTAGAATAGATGTGCAACCATGTTGATCATGGAGATGGGTGACTGGATTCCATGTTGGTTATAAGATCTGGCTCAAAAAACTATCATTGGTGGAAATCAACCTCAATTAAGTCCCTTTTACTTATTAAAATAGTGAAATTCATAACATCGACAAAAAATTACCTAAAGGCTCTTTTAAGTGGATTTTTCTCATTAATAGTGCAACAAGGAGTGTGATGTTTCGATAAGAGTGGGATTTGTAGAAAAAATGGTTAACTAGCCAAAAAAACAATGTCAATGCATATCCCTAACATCTACAGAGAAAAAACTAAAACATGTCCTTTATTCCCAACACACTTGAGAATCTCTCAAATTCATGAAGTCAACCCTAGGTAACTCAAAGGACATGGATGAATATGGTGAAACTAATGGTCAACACAACGAAATGTCAACAGGGTATCTGGGATGCATAGAAAAGTGGCCCAAATCGACACACCAACAAAGCTTTTATAGCTCATATGGGTGTTTATATCCAAGTATGTAAGGGAATTTATTAAATTGCCCAGTTTTTTTCCATCTTGTAATATTTCGTTCACTCCTAGGCATGGGACAGGGGATTTGTGGAATCCTTGGATTTGCCGAATCCTTCTGCTTGCCACATTTTCCAGGTAAAAAATTATAGATTTATATGTATGTACATTGTAGAGGTTGATCAATCTGTAGATAATCAAATTAAAGTGTTAATTTTGTGGCTCAATTGATTCTATTACTAGGAACTCTTGCATCTCTATGTAACTTCTTAGAGAGAGTAAAATAAACCTATTTCCTAACTTTTTTTTTTTACTTTTTTTGTTGTGATTTAATTGTGTGTGTAACATAGTTCTATTTTTATGTAACATGGGGATTAGAAAGGTCCCACTGATTTAGTCACACTTTCCTACATATTCATTGACCTGTAGCTTAGTATTTGTATTCTGATTCACTCTGTTTATGTGTGTAATTATATCTTTGGATTGTGATTAGATTTTGTATTAATCCCTTTTCATAAGTAGGATGTATAATAACTGTTTTACAACCAAATTGTGTATTGATACTTTATGGCATAATGTAAATCTTTGCAATTAGTTTGTGTATCAATTCCTTTAACTAGTAAACTTATACATCGGTTCCTGATGGTGTTATTGATTGTACATTGATCATTATAGCTAGAATTCGTTATGGTATGAATTGAATGCACATTGATTGATATAACCAAACTATGCCACAATCTGCTCTATGACCAAGTTATGTGGTTATCCCTTTTGTTGTACATAACGTGACCAGATTGAACATTACTCCCTATAGTCAGATAGAATTCCTTTTAATGACCATGATGTATAATTGTTTAGTAACACTTGAGTTTTAAAACTTTTATAGTATGACTAGATTGTATCTATAATCAAAGTTATAAGACTAGAATTGTGAGCTTACTATTTATTTTCTGAATAGATTTTCAATCCAATTCCATGGGATACATTAATGCTTTTATTTTTTTCATTACATATGAATAATTTTTTAATAAGTAATATTGGTCATTGAATGGGAGAGATAACACATTATAACTCTTTAGGGTGGTGAGAACACCTTGTTTAACACATTGTTAAATATCATAGCCTATCACAAAGGGACCTTGTGCTGTTACCCCATTGATCACAACATCTCTTAGATTTCCTTCTTTATTTCACATGTGGGAATGATTGATAAACGAGAGATTTCTTACTAAAGGGCATGATATGCATTGTAATTTTTTTGCATGATATTTATTAAGTTATTATGAAATAGTGTGGTAAAGACATTATGTACTGATACCCGAGATAATAGAAATCCCTTAGGTTTTACTTCAATGTTCTCCTTTGTGAGTAGTTATACTAGACTAGGTTCTACTAAAGATGGGGTTTGAGGATTTGTTTTGTAAAAGAGATATGAGTACTTTGTTCATGTTATTTAAAGAATATCTCTTGAGTCCTCACAAGACTACGTTAACCCTACCATCCAATGAATAAGTAGCTTGTAAGGTTTGGCTTGTAGTTTTCTTGGATTTTTGGCATTTCCATTTTTTTACTGATAGAATATAAGGTCCATTAATGTTCTTACCTTCACACTTATGGAATAGTATCTCTAAGTTTATGCTCTCATATTGATAATTTAATGCCAACAATTTAATAAATTAAATCAACTCACATCTTCCAGAAACTATTGGTGGCAGATGGGAAAGTCCTCTCTAGATGGGTGAAGTCATTTGATAGTTTGGTTGGCTATATCAACCTTAAAAACAAAACCCAACCCTTCCATATCCAGAATGAATGGCAAGGGAGAGAGGGGATCTCTATTGGATTCATGAATATCATGGGAATAGTTGGAAGGGAGAGCTATTCAGGAGGATAAAGAAGAGGGACGAGGAGATGAGGGATTTAATCCAACCAATGTAGTCATGGGAAAAGCCAAAAGCTAATAAAATGTTAAAATGATAAGACCAAATAAGTCTATAAAAAGTGTTGGCGAGGTTCAGTTTGACAATTATACATGATTTTTGGTAATTCGTAAAAAAATGAATGATTCTATGAGCCACATTAGACGTCAAGGATTTGGATACACTCCATTCCACCTAAGATAATATAAGTTTAAGACTTGAATATATTAGATATCATTTTTGGGATCCAACAACGTTAAGTAAGTCATTCATCTATGACCATTTCCATGAGAGGTAGTCTTAAGTGACTAATTTCTCATGATTTTTAAATAGTACACTAAGCACTCATTGCATCAGATAAAATCTACTCATTATAAACCACTCTATAAAAAAAAATATCACATATTTAAATATTCAATTGAAATAAAGAACATAGAAAATTAAATACAAAGATATTTAAAATGACTCTCATTTTCTGTATACTCCTACAGCCTCATTTTCTGTATAATACACTAATACTTGCTTCACCATGTAGATGGAGACAAATGCAAGTAACGGGCCTAATCGCTACAAGGTGACAAATGCAAGTAAAGGGCCTAATCGCGATGTCACTAGAGCTCGAGCTTAGTTGCTGCCTCTATAACCATTGGAGAACCGCAGCACCCCGCAAACTTAATCCCGAGCTTGAGAGGGATTCGAACTTAGGCCGAAACGTCGCTATACCTTGCTGTACGAGACACCAAACAATTTGGCCAAATCCTTGCAGGCAAGCTCATCTTGTGACTTCTGATAACGGCATGAAAGACTTTATGTTTCACCACTGACTTTACTTTTTATGCATTAAAAAATCCTGTCTATTGATAGGAGATGGGCACCACAATCTTATCTTCACGCAAGAAGACAATGTCACCAATAATAAGATGCATCGCACATTGTCTAGGTATGGAAATTAAGTGCGTTATTTCACATGTCAAAATAAGAAAGAGATATGATTAGACAAATACGAGGTGACATGTGTGGCTTTAAGTGTGTTATTTCACATGTCAAAATAAGAAAGAGATATGATTAGACAAATATGAGGCGACATGTGTGGCTTTAAGTTATACGCTGAAAGGGAATATAAAATTTCCGTGCAAGAAGATATAATAATTTAAGTTATGAAATTTCCATTAAAGGATATAATAATCCGTTAAGTCTTTGCACATGCATTTATTTGCGTTTGTCGTCTTCAAGTAAATAAGCAAAGAAATGGAGGGTGATATTAATTTGGAATAGGTGATAGGGTAAGTCTTTGATTGTAGGAAAGTAAAATTAATGCGTGATAAAGTTAGTTTTTTATTTTAGTATTAACGAAATTTGAATTTTATTAAATTAGGTTGAATTCGTATAAGTATATGTGGAATATAGTTAAATCTATTTGAAAATTTGAATAAAGCAAGTTTTTTCTTTTAGTATTAATGAAATTTGAATTTTATTAAATTATGTTGAATTCGTATAGGTATATGTGGAATTTAGTTAAATGTATTCAAAAATTTGAATAAAAGAGTAAAATCCTTTTGCATATTTTATATTAAGTAAGAATTGAGATCATGCTTCAATCAATAGATATAATTAGTTATATGATATAAGATTTACCAAATTGAAATGGTATATAAGATTTACCAAATTGAAAGTGTAGTTTGATAATGATTAAGAATTTGTTTACAAATTAGAGTTTTAATATTTGTTAAACATCTTCATTTTTATTTTTTATTTTTATTTTTATTTATTTATTTCAATAAAAACATTGAATTTGTTTCTTTTAAAGAAGAATAATTTTATGGATATGGTTTTGTGTAGATTTTTTGTGAAGGATATGGAAAATGGCTATCCATTACTAATTAATTGTGTTTTAAAGAAAATTATCTAAGTTAATATTTAAAAAGAAATGTAAAAAACAAATATAATGGTTGGTTTTAGTTATAGTAGGGTAGAGTAGATGCTGATGACCAATATATTCCTTTCATATAGGATCTACCCATTAACATATATAGTTAGATAAAAGGTATATGTGACAAAAGTTATTTTTGTTAGAATTAGAGTAGATTAGATATAAATGACTGAGATATTCATTCTAAATATAAATATAGAACATGCCAATTTAGTAGGAGGATAGGAAGTGGTGAAAAATTCATTTGATATGAACATAAATTTTTGCTATGGTTGTTTTAATTTTCATGAGTGGTATATTATTAACCTAAATCCATCTTAACTCTTGATTTACTAAGAAGGATCAAATATCTTTTCATTCTAAAATAGGTTTTCATCTCATGAGATTTGATCCTTCTAGACACTTGGTATATTTGGAGTTAAGATGGATCTATATTAGTTTAATTATTAATTAATTATAATTATAATTACAAATACAACTATAAATTTGTTTTAAATTGATTTTGACCAAGCTACCATATTAACATGACACCATCTCTACTATACTAGGTTGGAGAGCACATCTTGGAGCAATAAGTAACTATTTTGAAATATAAATATATTTGAAAATATATTTATCTTGATTATATATTTAAGTTATAATTAAGAATATATATAATTTTTTATTAATTCTTTTAATTTATAAATTTTATAATTAATTTAGTTAGTGAAAAAATAAAATTTTATTAGTTAATAAAAATATATTTTTTAAGAAATAAATATAAAATCATTTTTATTAACTAAAAGAAATAAAATGAATAAATAGATTGTAATATTATTGATTGACTTAAATATTGGATTTAATCCATTTAAATTTATTTTAAATTGATTTATGAAACGGTAATAGTAATTTTTTTCCAGCCATTATCTCTTTTATATATATATATATATATATATATATATATATATATATATATATATATATATATATATATATAATGAAGGAACAATTTCCAATCAAATAAAAAAAAATGTGTTATTAAATGTTAAATAAGGTTAGTTGAAAAATAATTAAAAACTACTTACATTAAAATATTTTTAGTAAAAAATAAATTAATTAAAATGACTTCTAATAAGTTTATTTCACAAAGCATATGATGAAACATTATGTAAAATATAAAGTCCAAGATTCAATCCCATATATGTTGTTTTTGAGATATTACTATTTGAATCCACACTAATACAACTATTTCAGATTTATCGATCCAAAAGTGTAAAATTTCTCCACGAATAAATTCCTCATAAATAATATATCAATTAAACATGACTTTTATGATTTGGGATAGTTGCATCAGAAACCCTAAATTGTTTTTTTTTAAAACTAACGCATTTACAACACAATACAATAGTTCAGCTCTATTGCCTCTCCACTTGCTATTCGTCGTTATTAGATGGAAACCTTAGAAACGAATATGTCATGCAAATTTCAAGATGAAATCGGGGTCGAGTAGATTTTTTTGTCAAGATAATTTATCTCTATGCAATTTGCATTTAATATTTTTAGTGACAAACAATTAAAATGCCATTTTGAGTTTCGGGGATGAAATTGAACTTACTTTCTTTCACAAATACTATAAGTAGTGAAAAATAATGCGATATTTAGAATAGAGTAAGCAACTTGGTTATGTGGATTTGAGGAAAAAAAATAGGTTAATGAATAAATTTGTTTATAAAGATATTTGATATTTTTAATTACATTTAATGGAAATAATAGTTTGGGAGTTTTGAGGGAAAATAAATTACAATGTTGTATTTACAAATGTTTTATTTGGAAAAACATAATTGGATATTTAAGATAGAGTAAGAGGATTGATGAGACGAAATAGAGTGCACGTTAAATTATCATTAAAAAACTATAATATTAATTATTATGATATATATTTTAATTTAATTATCCTGTATATAATATTTTATAAAGATAAATTTTAAATATTGATAATTTGAAATTTTACATATAAATTACATGTAGAGATATTTTATATGATATTTAATTTTTAAATATATGATAGTAGATATATGAGATACTAAAAAAAATATTTTTCCATATGATAGAAAAGCAAAGTAACTATCTATTTTTTTTTCTAATTTGTTATCAGAGTTTTTTAATATTTATCATCAATGCAGATAATATTAAAAACTAAATAATATATATTTATAATATTGAAATTTATAAAATATATAAAAAATTATCTATTATTAAATATATACATATACATCTAATAATGAAATTAACTCAGTCTAATGGTTAAGAACATATGAACATATATTTTCTTATAAGATGTCTATTCGTATATATTTACAATTTATTTAAGTGAAACATCATACATATATATATATAAATATCTATTCTCTAAATTTTATAATAATAATAATTAAAAAAAAAAATCTAAAAATATAAAAGTTTCATTTACATTTATAACATAGTTTTTACCTAAAATCTATTACTTTATATAATTTATAAAAAATATATCTATAAACATGCTTATTTTGTGACTTTTTTACTTATTATTTTAGTAAAGACAATTTACATTCAATATTTATAAAAAATTCAAATTCTAACATATTTGTTTCATAAAACCTATAACCTTATATAAACATTATTTCTACAAATATGGAAACACAAGGCTACTTTATGTTTAAAAGTATCCATTTGAATGAGTGACAATTTGCCTTACAAATTATTTTTAAAATATACAATACCATTATGTACCTTGGAAAAACTTAAATGCTTTCAAGTATGAACGGAATGCACATTGATTATTATAGCGAAACTATGTCACAATGTGCTCTATGACCAAGTTATGTGGTTGTCACTTAATGTACACAACATAACTAGATTGAATGTTTCTCCTTGTAATTAGATCAACTTTCTTCTTATGAGTAAGATGCATAATTGTTTGTTAACATTTGTTTTAAAACTTTTATACTATGAAATTTTATTCCCCCTCAATGTAATATTTTTGTAATTCACTTCTATGGGATAGTTTTTTCCAAGATTAAGACCAATGGATGGTGGTATAAATATATTAAGTGCAATATTAGGGTTAAGAAAAGATCTCCCTTGTCCCCTATCCTTTTTGGTATTTACATCGATAAGCTAGAGGAGTGTTTGGATATCGTAGGGTGCAAGGGCATCGAGCTTGCAGGTATTATCAATACTCTTATCCTTTAGGTCGATGACATCATTCTTCTTAGTAGAAGCCATGAGGACCTAGACAAACAGTTTAAGACTTTTCATGACCATTTCTCCAACATGGGTATGAATTTAGTACTCATGAGACTAAAATCAAGATAATTAAATAAAAAAATATCACACATGGTAAGTTTGTCTATGATAAAAATTTCTTAGAACAAGTCTCTTATTATAATATTTGGGTATTGACATTCCTTATCAGCTCAATTAGACATACAACATTGAGAATAGGATTATTGGAGGTTGCAAATCTTATTATGAGCTTGGAAAAAATTGTAAGGCTATCAATATTTATATTCAGAGGGAAAAAAGGTTACTGTTTGAGACCCTCGTCACCCCTGTTGTCTTATACAATTGTGAAGTTTGGGGTTGAATGTTATCCATGGTCATGGAAAAAGATGGATATGATTCAAAAGAAATTCATAACCTACAATCTCAATATCAAGGTAAATACCCCCTATCCATCCTCATGATCGAAGCCAGCCTCTCCCCTATTGAAAGTAGGGATATTTATAATTATATGATATATACGAAGAAACTTTACAACAGGGAATCCAAGAGGCTTCAAAAAATTGCTTCTAACTTTAGTCAAAACCCCCAACTTTTCCTATGTGTGGGTGGCATAAGGATGCCCAATCATGGCTCAACCATTGGGGGGTAAATGAGGAGATCATTCTCGGAAGAAAGTATAGTGCAAAAGATACTATCACCTCCAAATTTATGGATAATCTATGGGGTGATAAGTATATGGAGGGTAAAAGGAAGCTAAGATATTATAAGGAGGTGATCTACCCCACCCTTTAGAAACATAATTATATTTCTGTTTTGACTAGCTCTAAGAAAATTCTGAGCATCGCTAAGATAATAACTAATTATCATGATCTTTGGTGTGAAACTGGAAGCGGCCTACTCCCAAGACTCCATGAGACGATAGAATTTTTTAGCTTTGATATAATATGAAGGTGGAAGATGAAAATAACTTGATTTTATACTTTTTGGCTCTTAGACACATCCATTCTCATTTCCCTAAAATTTGTCACACTTCCAATATTCTTGACTTGTTAAGTCAGCCCAACTATAGTGATCTTGGAGCACTTCTTTCCCTTATGTTTAAAAATAGAAAGAAGATTTTAAGAATTACAGTTAGATTCTTTTTATTTTTCTCCTTAATTTCTAATAGTTCGCAGTGGTATTAGTGGACGTTATTCATCACCATCATCCTCATCATCATCTATAATTTTAGTTGTATGACTAGAATTATGAGATCACTATTTATTTTAAAAATAGATTTTCAATCTAACTCCATGGCACACATTAATGCTCTGATTTTTGGCATTACTGATGATTAATTTTTTTTATAAGAAATATTGGACATTGAATGACAAAGATAACACATTATAACTCTTTATGGCAGTGAGAACCCCTTGTGTAATGCATTGCGAAATATTGTATCCTATCACTGGTAAAAGAGGCATTTCTTACTAAATGTCACGATATGCATTCTAATTATATTACATGAATATTTTATTAAGTTATGATGAAATATTGTGGTAAATACAATCTGGATTGATAACCCAGATAATAGAAATCCCTTCGGCTTTACCTTGATAATCTCCATTGCTAGCAGGGAAAATTTTAGGGGTGAATTTTAGCCCAAGGGAGAATTTTAAAGGGTTTTAGATTTTGGAGGGGTGATTTTTTTTATATAAAAACCCTATTGTATAGTTTTGTATAGTTATCCCTATAATTATTTTAGAATAATTAATTATTATTTTTTAGACCAAAAAAATAAAGGCGCATAAACCATTAAATCTTGGATTCGCCTACCAATTTTCTAGTTTGGAGCGGATATGAATTGCATTTGCCATGAATTACTGGGTAGGAGGGGGATTGGAGTGACATTCGCCCTCATTTTTATTGGGTTGTGGCTTGGAAGTTGGATGTGATACGAATTCGCCACAATTTACTCGGTCAGAGGGGTATTGGAGTGACACTTGCCCCCATGTTTACTGGGATGGGGCTTGGATGTTCGAGGTGATTGGAATTTGCCACGATTTAGTGGGTGATAGGGGGATTGGAGTGACATTCGCCCCCATTTTTACTAGGTTGGGGCTTGGAAGTTTGAGGTGATTGGAATTTGCGCTGGAAATTTCGATCTTTTTGGGTTTGCATCATGAATTGTGACGGGATTATGTGCAGGGAGGTCAATGATGAGGGTAACAAGGCTCAGTCTTTTGGATTTTGGACAGTGGTGTTGCAACTGCGACCAATAATTAATTTTTTTTATAATTTCACCAGTCTGAATTCTTCAAACTGTGCTATTCTAACTGTGATGGTGAATGATGGTGCTATGTGAGTTATTTTTTTGAAGTGTGCGAGTCTAACAGTCTTGGTGAATGTGGGTGCTTTGTGGGTGATTTCTTCGAAGTGTGCAAGTCTAACAGTGCCGGTGAGTGCGCGTGATCTGTGGGTGATTTGCAAGAGGTAAGCCATAGAATGTGGTTTTTAATTTATGGCATTTTTATTATTTTTCTTGGGTTTGTGTATACTTTTAGTTTTTGATTAGAAATTAGTTCCTGTAGCAATACGTAAGGAGAGCCTACTGCCTTGCTAAACCATCTCTTGAAAGGGATGACTGTCATCATCCACTACCCTCCCTGAAACCCAATAATAATATATTTTTGGCTAGTTATGATAAAAGATATTAGCTGATTTCTCTCATGCAATTCATTCGATTGCCAGAGATGTGTTGTTTGTTACACACCACAATGCATTCGATTGTCGAAGATGTATTGTTTATATTTGTCTTATTTGTGATGGAAAAATATCTTTGTCCACAACGTTGAGATAAGGTTACCCTAATGTTCTCTGGAAGTGGCAGCTTTACTGTAGTGAGCCTCAACAAAAATGACTTCTTCTTCCTTAATCTTTTTATTCCCAGTTTTTCCCTAAATTTCTCAAAGTTTTAGGCCAATCAGGGTTGCTAGTTTCTGTTTATCATTTTAAACTTTGCTTTGGAATGAGTATCATTCAATTGAATAAATATTGTAACCTCGTTGCAAAACATCTTCTTCTTCCACTAAGTGTTTCTTACTTTTTCTGCTTCTGGAATTGTATTTTTTCTTTAACTTGCAAACTTTTGTTTAATCTTTTTATTCCTATTTTTTCCCTAAATTTCTCAGAGCTTTAGGCTAATCGCAATTGCTAGTTTTTGTTTATCATTCTCTCAATTTTATTTATGTCATAAGTTATTTGGTAAAAAAATTGTATTTGCATTTTTAAATGTCATGATCCAATGTATTTATTTTATTAGATTTGTATCCTGGATAGGATTTGAGTGTAGAATTACTTTGATATGGTTATTCTTCTAGTCTGATTGTGAGTTGTTGATATCGTTAAAAATAAATTTAGTGACTGTCAACCATCACGAAGGTTCAATTACAGTATTGGACAATGTCGTTTTGGGTATGGTGTGGGTTTGTTGGACCAGGTTCTGTATTGTAGTATGGTTTGAGTTGATTAGCTTGATGGACATCTTTTGTAGAACTATACTAAGTTTTTCCTCAAGCACATCATTTCCTTGTGTCCTTTCTTCCCAGCTATTATGTTAACCCGTGGCCTGGTGTACATGTTTAGATATTACTTTTCCTACCTTTTTTCTATGCTTATGCTATAGTTCATTGGCCTGGTTTAGTCTTGTTTTTTGGGATTTTCTTCATCTTAGTGTTGTTATTTTGTTATCTTCCTATATTTTTCTTCAATTTAGTCCCCTGTATCAACTAAGTCTTGATGATTACTCTGATTTTTGTTGTGGATTTATTTTTATCCAAAGGAGATTCAATCATATTCTTCTCCAAGCATATTGAAATCTTTTATAAATATTGACGAACGATCATGTTGACCTCCATTTAGTATAGAATATGCAACGTTAATAAATAAATGTTATACTATGAATATTATTTAAATATTCATACAAAGCAACTTCAACTAGAACTTTCTGTTTGGGTATCAGTACCAGCCCTTTACTCTATCAACCCTCTACTCTATTAGTCAGTTGTTTGACCACTTTCTGATTCTGCAATTTGGAAGCATGCATTGATGCATAGGAAAACATAAGAGTTTTATTGGAAGGCGGTTCACATTGGATTCTAAATTGAGTCAGCCTTTACCCACATCATTTGGAAAAAAATCATAACGAAGAGAAATATTGATTACCTAGAGCATCAGTATCTAATAAAAACAAGGATAGTATAAATTTATTTTATGTGAAGATCCAAGATACATCAGCTATATTTTTAGGTGGCATCATCTACCATTTTCCAGTGAAATAAGGATAATATTGTGAAATTATGCTAGATAACTAAAGCTAAAATAATGCCAAAATGGTGTAATTGAATCCCCACTTTTGCAGAGAATGGAAGCTAAGATGGGTCACCCTAGCTCCATATATTTAACAAGGCATTCGTGGCTAGCTAATCTTCATAAGATCATTATATTTAGGGGCATATAATTATTTTCTTGACTACTAGCAACATAATTTCCTCTTGAACATACAGACAATTCACATGATCATATAGATATATTGATGGGTTATAGGACCCATCCAACTGACTAGAATTTCCAATGACGTCATGAAATTTTTGCACAAAAGGTATGTTAAACTACTATTCATCATACTTCACTCGTATCTCCATCCATTATACTATTATATCTGCCTCTACTATATCTTCCTCTTATTCATCATAATGAGATGCTAGATGATCTAACAATGCTCCAAACAACATCTTTTCAACATATATGCCCTATTAGTGAGGAATAAGTTGAATCCCCAAATTTTTGTATAGAACAATGGATGTTGCACTAATGATTTTAAATGAAGATATCCTATATTCCCTATTAGTGAGGAATAATTTGAATTCCCAAATTTATGTAGAGTAGAGAAAAATGGATGTTGCACTACTGATTTTAAATGAAGATATTATAAAAGTTTAGTTGATAACTTTCTATCTAGACGTTACATGGAAGGGTGTGAAGGTGGGCTCATGGAAAAGTTAGGTATTGAGATTACATCCTTAAATATAGATGTAAGATTAAACATATTAACGACTTGACCCCTAAACATGGAAACAAATTAATTTCATGTCTCATTTGAGGTATTTTTTTTGGTTGAAAATGTGTGCTATATTAACTCATTAATATAAGAATCACATGAACTACAATGGTGGAATAACATCATATGTTATCCCCCACATCATACTATCTACATATTCTAGAAAGGCAACATCCCAACCTTAGTAGTGAACTCTAATGTTCAATATTGGGTCAATATCTTGGATAAAAAATTGTTGGATTCTCATTTTATCATCCTTACAATCCATGTGCTTACTAAATATGTTCCTTGAGTATATCAGTCATCCAATGTCCTCTCTTATCACTATTGAGGGTGCAAGTATCCTAAATTTTAAGCATTCAATTGAAGCCTTTCTTTCCTCCTTTATTTGCCCCACATAAATCGAGGGAGGATATATTCTAGCTTGTTTCAAACCATGGTATCTAAGAGAGTAATCATATTGAGTAGATCCTTGTACATCTAGATTTGAGGCTTCTGCTTTGATTATTAATACAAGCTTTGAAGTTATCAAATTTGTCCTTTGAGTAGATATTTCATTTAAAACTAGTCCACCCTTATATCTCCCAAAGGTGAAAATATCATGTATTAAGTGTTGATTGCAACATTTAATTGAAATGTCTAGACATTGCAGAGTGAAATCTATTGGTTACTGACTTCCAAGTAAAATTCCAAAGTATTTAAGTAATTAATAGAGCAAAAATTTAGTAATTGTTTGTCTAGGAAGAAAGAAACCTTTGTTTTTCCATGTAGCTGTGTAATGTCTAAATATTTTCATTTTCTGTAAGAAGTACAACAAATAAAAATGTGGTAAGTGGGAATTCCTATATAATATGAACTCAGTAACAACAACTTGAAATACAAAAATACAAGCAAGAAAAAAAAGGAGCAATTATTTAAGTAGAAGAGGGTATTATCAAATGTGTATATGTTTTCGAGATAAGATAATGGGGTAAGATAAGTTTATTAATGTGAAACAAATGAGCACAAATATGTTCATGGAATTTTTATGTAAATTAGTGTTGATACAATACTGGAGCAGAATGGCCACTTCGATAAAAGTAGAAGGATGTCTAATCCAATAGATCTAAGATACAAAACTGGATTATAGATACAAGAACATCATTGGCTACAAGAACATTAGAAATTCAGAAAATAGGCATTCTTCTTGATATGGGCATGATATTAACAATGTCAAATACTCCCATACAAGTAAGTGAAATTCCCTTTAAGATAGTTATCTTATTTCCTAGTGGTAGATTCCTATACATCCTATTATGAAGGTTAATATGAAATCTATACAACATCCACCATTATTGTTTAAGTTAAACATATGAATACCAAAGGGAATGCCCAAAATCCAAAATTCAAATACTTGATTGTTTTTGTTGGTATATCTTTCTAGTTATTCCAAGTAATCATGGTGAGTGATGGGGATTTTATATATATAGATATATATATATATATATATATATATACAGATATGTATGTATGTACGTATTCCTCACGACTATTGGTATACTTGCAGTATACCTATGGTACAAAGAGCTGTCAATAAACATATATCATGATTATGGGAAACTCAAAGAATGGTACACAAAATT
This sequence comes from Pinus albicaulis, assembly GCA_034641835.2. NCBI lineage: Eukaryota > Viridiplantae > Streptophyta > Pinopsida > Pinales > Pinaceae > Pinus > Pinus albicaulis. Next base: position 205,478,217 of record CM076583.1, read on the forward strand.
GTTTTATAAAAACGGGCAAAGAAAGTGTGGATATGCATATAAAATACATGAACCACTGGGAATTATGAAAAAGCCCTATCATTTAGGATTTGATGCCAATTGATATGAACACTGTGACAACAATGAAAATTACTCGTATACAAGTCTGGTAACAAAGGAGGAAGTATGAAAAATATAAGACGAGATTGTTGAATTGTAGACATGCTTCCCACTCAATATTGTATTTAGAGATGTAGCAGTATGAAATAAGTGGAACACAATCACCTTTGATCAATTTTCTTAGGTATATAACTATAAAATGAATTTTTAGATGAGTGATCAATTTAGACAAAGTCACCCTTAAAACTCACAAGTTAAGTTGAATATAGTACAATAGTAGATAAAATACAAATATAATACACTTTTGTTAAGGAATTGGAAAAGAGGCCCCCGATTTATTTGCAAGAGAAGATTATAAATCCTAACCATGTTAGCTTTTGTAGAATGATGTTCCGACTCTAGTATGTCATAATGATTGATGTTCTAGATAAAATCAATTTATCTACAAAATCAATATTCATTATACAATTGAGAGGCATTAGGAATTTAGAAGTGGTTAATTAACCTATGGTTTTTCGAGCTTGAATGTAAATTGCTTCACACCTGAAGCCTTTATTTGATAGTTTTTTTCTTGCACACCTAGCAATGTTTCCCACTTGGTGTCTTTGTATAGGAACACTTAAAAATCCTTAACTCCTAGTCAAGCTCATGAAATATTACTTCTAATTATTCCAAATTGTTTTGAAAATTGTTAATCTAGGGAAATTAAAGGAATTTGCACCTATGATTAAATCATAATTCATTAGGGACTTGAATGTTTTGTATATGGGAAGTTGTTTCTAGCCTATGCTTGACAACTACCTCATAAGGAGATTCTCTTTCATTTTTCCTTGCAAGCCATTTAGTCACTAAAACCGTCCTTGGAGCATGGCTGTTAATTAGCCCAAGTCCTTTGTCTTCTATATGTAGGGTGTAAATGTCACTAATAACTGACTAGTTTCCTTCCTCCTCACCTTTATCATGGAAAATGATAGAGGATATGTTTCAACTTCTTATAACCAATTCATCAAGGGAAAGATAAGTAAAACAACATGTCCAACTACTTGAATTTTTCTTAATATGTTAAAAAATAGGCAACTAGTGAAGCTTCACGAAGCTAAGCATCTAATCTAAGAGAGGAAAAGGACAAATACATGAGAAGAAATGAAGCGAAGAGTGAGAATACCAAAAAAAAGGAACACATCTAGTGTCATTGACAATATAGGCTAAAACCAAATAAAAAGGATGGTTCCAATAAATCCTCAATCATTGTAAAGGGCGTAATGCACTGTTTAATCAATACATTTGGAGAATAGCCAAGAATATTTCATGTATCATGGGCAGGATCCTAGTGTGCGTGAAAATTTTAAGACCGACATCACTCCTAACAATCAAGGCTGAAAACAAAAATATTTGAATTGATCGTTGGTTGCTTGAAGCATGGACATTGGCTTGTCTCTAGTTCTAATATCTCCTTGCATTTCGTTGGGTATTTGTCCTATGACATCCATCTCGGTGTCCTGTATGGGAATTACCTGGTCCCGTGTGTTAGACTCTCTCGTACCCAAAACTCAGTATTTGGTTCCCAGCAATTATTAACGGAAGGAATACAAAACTACATTCTTAACAAGAAAAATATTGCAGAAGAAAAAAAATCAATATGAATCATATACACAAACTAATTTCTGCCCAATTAATAGCTCTTCATTAATAAATTAATATCAAAACTTACTTGGGATCATGTCGTGGGATAATGGCTCAATTGAAGAAATACAAAATTTATCACCAACCTCGCTACACTCTCTCAGACCCAACACACACTCACTAGGAAGCCTCTCTCAATATTGTGCTGTTGTTGCATCTCATCTCCTCACCCTAGCCTTACCTTTATAACTTTACATTGAGCCAAAACCCTAATCCTAACCATAACCCTAACTTAAAATTGATGGACATACAAGATTAAATCTCACCCTACTTGAGGTCGACGACTAAGATTAAAAATTAATCACTAAAGCACATAATTTACTTCATCAATGTTTTTATTTTAGCTCAATAAGCCAGCATATAATTATGTGCTTTTTCCTATGTAAGTTAGGCTAAGTTACATTACTAAATATTCTAAGGTGAAATGTGGATGACTTCTACATGCTTAGACAAAAGGCTTGTGCAGAAGGTACTTTCCTGAGCTACAAACTTTTAAGCGATGAGAAATGAGGCGACGACCCCCACATAGCATCCGTCCCTCCATGCATCCCCCCATTTTTTCCAACCTCAATATTATGGAGTCTGAATGAATTCAGTCTTCTGGAGTAGAATTAATTCTTATTCTTATGGCCATCTCATAGATAATAACCACAGGCCAAGGAGGGCCCACACGGCATGAAACAAAAACCACATGTATGAATGTATGAAATGTGCATCTTTTGAGTCACTATATCGTGGGGATACAATAAGTAAATATATATTTGTGCTTGAGTATGTATAAGTTGGTTTATAAAGAGATCAACCTTAAAAAAAATATAGTGGAAAACTATAGGTGCAATAAACACCTACTCTAATTAATCTTTGATCTTGGAGAATATTCTCACCATATATATTTATAAATAATATTTAGATGGAGAGGTGTTGTGCAAAGGATGATTTAAGTTATTTTAATATCTTTTTTTTTGTTTAAAGCTTTCAAGTGTTCATTAGGTGATTTGGAGATATGAATTAATTTAATGGAAATTTTTATATATTTTACATTTGAATGATGTTATTTGTTTTATAGATGATGAATCATGATGTTATTGTTTTGTGTATAATGATTTAATTTTTCTTTTGGGCTTGGGCCTTGGCACAAAATTTCAATAAAAAATTTCTTAATGGTTTTTCTGAACATTACCCTTATTTTACTTTGAATGCTACTTACAAATCTAGTAAATCTCAACCCTTGGAAACTACTGATGCAGGTTTCTAGATCTATTTGAAATTTTAATTCTGGAATATTCAATGAGATGTCAAAATATAATCATGGGATGAAACCATCAAGGAAAATGGATGTATTATCATACTTTCAAATTCCTCAATCCAATAATACACATTCTCTCCATGCTTCAAGCTCCTTTGAACAATTTGTTACTCAGAGAGATGTTAACTCTTGTGAAGATGCATCTTATATCCATATGATGGATGAAAGAATAGGTTGCTCAATTGAACAGGGTGGGATAAATGCAGTTTCAATAGAAATTAGTGATTAAAATGTTAAATATTTTTTCTTAGAAGGTGACACAAACCATTCATGGAAAAGGAAAAAAGGCCACTAGACCGTAGGAGGATAATTACGAGATGATTGGGTCTCAAGTTTTCCATTTATTGAAAAAATACCTCCTACAAATGTGAATGAGGTTTTACGATAAGTTATATGTATTGCGTGTAGTTTGAAAAGTTGCAAGGTAGTGAAATTTCAGATGAAGCTAGATACAGTACAAAAGCATGTAGGAAAGTTGTAGGAAAAGAAAATTGTAAATGGTAAAGTAAAATCTATTTTCATATGGAAATATTTTGAGGAATTTCCACATATCCAATGTGTGGAAGAATAGAAAAAATACGATGGAAAGAAGTCTGTTATCCAAGACGATGCAATTGAGAATTGTATTTCACATCTTAAGTAAAGGTCCTCCTATGAAATATTATCCAGATCACATGAAATTTCTATCTTTTCTTCACGTGCCAAACATTCCATCTTCTCATTGGTATGTAACTAGTGGTTGGGAATGGGCAAGATATCTAGCTCAAGTAGAAAATGATGATTTGAAATACGAGATTTCAAATGCTAGGTTTTTGGCATTGTCTTTGGATGAGATTACGACTATAGATAATACTTCATGGATCTGGATGAGCACTTATATGGTTAATGACCATATTAGGCATTCCTATCTACTTGGGATTTAAAATATGAGAGACACTTCTACAACTAGAAATATTTATGAACTTGTTATTAATAGTTTGAAGGAAAGTGGTATGGATCATTTAATGATTGCAAAAAAATTGCTATGTGTTGGAGAAGATGGAGCATTGGTAATGCAAGGACAAAGGAATGACCTTTGTGTTAGAATACAATTATCAACTTCACCATATATGATTAATATTCATTGTATGGCTCATAGGATGAATCTTGCATTTAAAATAGTAAGAAAGTTTCCATCAGTTTCAAACTTTGAAGATCTTGTATGTGAGACTCATGCATACTTTTCTCGTTGTCCCAAACGATATCTAGAGTTTCAAAAATTTGTAGATGGTGTTACGAATGGAAAAAAAACAACTGAATGATGTTGATACAAGATGGATCTCATTAAATGGACTAGCTTAAAGACTATTTATGGAGTTCAAATGTTTGGTAGGGTTGATGTATGAAAACCACTACAATGTAGACAAAGCTCAAGATCTTCTTTTTCGATTAACTGATAGAGAAACATTATTGACATTTCTGGAATTCTTCCTATGTTACATGAAATGAATGTCCTCATGAAAATGACTAAGAATTGCACAATGTATATTTCTGAATACACAAATGCGAGAAATTTAGGATGCCTTGCATTGGATAATGTGTATATGATGCCAGACTCTTTTACTATTCTAGAGTTTACAAGTTGAACTAAGATCATCAATATAGAAAATACTGAATTTTTTTTGAAGTTTGATGAAAAAGGGGTACTATGTACCATAGTGCATGGGTATATGGTTCCCTTTCATTATATTAGTAAGATGGGATGAATCACCAAATATTGCCTTGTGTCAAGAGACCAATTTGATAATATTGTGATTTCAATGAAATATAATTTGATACAAATTTCCAGATCACTATCATCAGAGATATGAGAACGATTTCCTCGAGATGAATTGTTGGAGGCCATGTGTGTGCTATACCCTCAATGTTGGGACAATTGTCAATTTCCAAGAAATTCAAAATCCGATTTCCAAAGGAGATTAAAATGTTTAGTAGACCACTTTTTCAAGAAAGTCTCGATACATGGAGAACAAATTGAAGGCATTTTAGATTCATCAAAATTGTATCAACAAGGTGGATGCTTTGTTGAAACAATGTGGAAGTAATATCATTTTTTGGAGAATCCTAATGAAAATGGCACTATAACTAGATTAGGAACTACTTTAAGTGCTAGCCAATACCTGCAAGAAAACATATCAGAATATTTCAAATTAGAATATGTGTCGAACCATGATGTTGGGAATAGTGGAGGATGAGAGATTTTTTTAGTGCATAATCCTTCTTGAAGTCAAAGTTGAGGAACAAGCCTGATAAACATGTGGATACATTTGTAAGATTATATGTAACAAAGTATGACATTAAAAAATTTCCATATGAAACAGCACTAGCACTTTGGCGATGAAATTGTCATCGAAGGGGAGAAAACAATATAACAAACTTATCTAATGAACTTGATACAGAACATAATGTTTTCGAGGCTCATAATGAAAGTACATTTGGAGAAGATCATGTTCACAATGTAGAAAATGATGACGAAGATGAGAACTGCGAAATTGGAATACCCTAAGACTCTTATTTTGGTATACATGTTCCATTAATCATGCAAGATTACTATATGTAAAATTTAGGTAAAAATGGGTTCTATATTTTTTATTTTTCATTGTAACATTGTCGCTGCATTTATTTCATGCATTTTATTTTAATATTGATGTTTCATATTTAATCCTTACATTGTTTGTTTCTATTTGTGACAGGAAATGAAGATGGATTTGATGAGGGTGGGACATATTTCTTTTCACATAGATTGTGTCTGACTACTACTAAATGATAAATAACTAATTTAACAAGACTAACAAAAATCATCAGTGGGGTCATTCAAGTACATGAAGCTACCTTGATGTCCAGTTTTGACATCTTCAAAAATTTTAATGGTTTATATGTTAATTTTGTTTAGGGAATTTTGTTGAGTTTCGAGTTTTATATTTTCTTGGAAAATAATTATTGATATTTGGAAAATTTTTGATTTTATATTGGTACTATAAATGAAGCTGGGTTTGAGCTTCGACTGGAAATAAAGTCAGATATGATGAGGTTGGGACCTATTTATTTTTGCATAGATAGTGTCCTAGTATTAAATGACAAATAACTAATTTAAGAAGTTTAATGCTAAGCAACAATGGGCTTATTCAAGTACATGAAATTGTGTTGAAGTCTAGCTCTGATATCTTAGAAAATTTTAGTGGTTTTTTTTTCTTCTTGTGTTTAAAGGATTTTGTTGAGTTTGAAATTTTGAGTTTGTTTTGGTCAAAGATTATTTTAGTCCCTTGAATCATTATGGTTCTCATATCATGCATAGATCGATAACTCTAGTTTCACTTATAATTATAATTATTTTCTTTATATATTTGATGGTTTTAGGAAAGATATTTTATTTCCTTTCACTTTGTGGCATGATTTCAACATCTTCACCTTTAAGAATATAGTAAAATATTTTTCTTATCATAGATTTTTCTTGGAAAAGAATTATTTATAGTTGGAAAGGGAAATAAGCTCTGGGTAGCTAAGCAAAGAGAAAAAACAATCTATGTACTAGGTTCCTGTGCATTCATCATAGGAGACCTAATGGCATGAGACATACATTCCTTTTATGTAATTACGCTTTTTATTCCAAGGTGAAGCTGAGTTCACTGACTTGGGAAGAACATTGGTAGTTGATCATAATTCTAGGGAGATTAGAATGTTGGTTTCACCAACAACTAGCAATGCCACCAATGCGGGTGAAACCAAAGGAACTAAATCAGCTTGATATGATTCTTTCCATATTGCTCAGGGTGAAACTGAGGCTGTTTTGGGAAGCATGGAAGGTAGCAGTGGTGGAGAATTACAAATATAACCACATGATGGACTCCATTTTTTCGTTTGGTCTTTGGGCCAACAAGATGTTCTGTCCATTCAAAAATTTTGCAAGTATTTGCATGTTGGAGTGAAAGATGACCCTCGTCTATGGAAAGCTATACATGTGGAGTATCCTCTAAGTGAAAGGCTCATTGATGATGCCCTCTTAAAAATTGTTGAAAGGTCTCAAGGTCAGTTATTAAAATTGACTTTAGTGGAGTGCCTGAAAATTACAAATGATGGACTGAAGCAAGTATTCGACAGAAGTCCAAAGATTACAAAGGTTGGTATATGTCTTTGTTGGTTTCTGATTTTGAGAAATTATAGAAATATTAATTTGTTGTTGCACATGATATTTTGAAAAAAAAATTATATTTACTTTATGAATACATATTTGCTACATTTTTTCATGATTATCAATGTCAAACAGTTAGATTCAGTTAATGTAATTGCATATGTTTCTTGAAATGGAATTTTTCTTCCCATAAAATGTTTTCAAACCGGGTTACTAAATGGATGTGTTTGCATGTGAATTTAACTCCTAGTCTCCTTTCAATACAATGATAAAAGGATAGAAACTTAAAATATTAGAAGCTTATTTTTTGAAGGAAATGTAGGTAGATTTTTCCCCAAAATGTTGAAACCTTCAAGGGAGGCACTTGTGCAACTCTTCCATTTGGTATTACATGTTCTTATGTGTTTGAAATTTCTCTCGTTTTTTTATTTCTCTTCTATTATTGCACACACTCGTGGCTGCTCCTCAACTTTCCTTGCATATATTAATTTTCATTAGATATCTAGAAACATGGGAAGGTAATGCATTTCTGCGAAAATGATGTTGCAGGGAAGGTACTTCTTGTAGGTTGTTCTCTTTTTCAATTTTTCCATTCTTTTCAAAACCATATTTTGCATTGATTGTGGACTTTTATTTTTGTTATCAAGTGTATTAGGTTTTATTCATGTTATTATATTATTATCTTACACTTGCTCAAGTTAAGCTCGTTGATTCATAATTTTTGTGTCTTGGTACCTCCTACTCTTCCCTTCACTATATGCGGTGCACTTGTTTCTAGGCTTTGCAGTTATGTTTTCCAAGCTGCACAAGGTTGAATACCGATGGCATTGTAAAAAATGTCAAATCACACAGAGAATGCAACATGCACGGATTGAACTAGTTTAGAATTAGTGGTATTTTTGGGATAACAAGGGATAACCTTGGCAAGTTGAATTACCTTCTAGATGGTGGTTTACAACAGAAGTATCATTCAGTAAAATCATGGTTTTATCCTAATGGTCACTATTATTCACTTTCATATGATGATGACAGTATAATTGATATTGAAGCTTTCCCTAGATGTGGGAATGCAAGGTTTGTTTATGATTGCACCAATGAAAGTTGCCAAAATAAAAAAGACCACACAATTAGTGTCGGGATTTTAAATTTTGTATTGTAGATTGTGACGAGTGTGGAAGGTGTATTAATGGTAGTGAATATGAAGAAATTTTTTGTCTCAATATGCTTTGTGTTGACTGCATGTGGGCTTCTCAACTTCCAAGAATCAGAAGAGCTCACTTGTGGTAAATACACATTATTAGAATTTTAGCTTTACTTTAGGCTTCAATGATTTTGGGCTATTACTTGTAATTTGGGTCCAAAATTGATTGTTTTGACCCTATCTCAGGGAGTTTTTGAAGACAAAGAAAAAAAATCGTTATATTTGTGTGTTTTGAGGTGTAATTATTAGTTTTCCTTATTTTTAGAATCAAAGGTATATCGAGGACAAAAAATATGAAGAAATTCTATTTCAATTTTCGTGAGAAGAATCAAACAATATTTTTTCCTTTAGGAGATTTTGGAGAATGTTGGAGAATGTCAGGGTTGAAGTGCATGTTTCAAACTAAAGAAAGGTCTTGAGAATAGTACCCCTAGATAAGTATATGAGTCGGTGATCTCGATCTCCTCTCCTTAGAGAAATAAATGGTGATCAAGGAGGATTTTCTTCAACACATTGAAGATAATGACTTTGGCTTTTACCTAGGTTGACTGTCAACTGAGGAAGATCATAGAAAATGGCTAGGGCATCGAGTTCTGTTTAAAATTTGTCTAGGGATGAGACTAGGAGGGCCACATCATCTACAAAAATTAAAGTATAATATACTCCAACGTTCCCTTACACTATTTGGATGTGCATAGCCAAAAAATAATGCATATTCATGATGCTTGTCTGAACACAAAACACATATATGTCTTACGACCAATAGAAAACTTCAAAACAAGGATTCTCTTTGTAGAGACATGGATCAATAGGAAGGAGGGTGTCTTATGTGATTGTAAAAAGGGTGTGGACAGAGATGATATTGAAAGGGTATCATGGGTGGAGGTCATGGGTCTACCATAGGGGCATCACTCAATTAACCTATGGCATAGCACGTGCATTCATGGCATACTAAAAAATACCCTTAATTTGACTACATATTGGAAAATACCTCTAAAAAACACTTTATTTAACCCCCTAGTAATACTAACCCATTGCATTTTCCTAATTTAGAAAACCCCTACTTTCACTAGATATTGTAGGTATCTGTTTTTTCATTAACATTTTTTACACCCCTTTATATTTATATCCTTAACATAATGACATGATGCCTCTCTTATGATCCCACATGCATTATACAGTTCACCTTTCTACTTGTGATGTACATAAGAGATTCATATTAGTATTCCCACAATGTGATTACTCAATCCACACTCAAGCACATCTCACCATGATTTGTAGCATTTAATGGTCTAAGGCATACAAATATCAACCATGTTTTATGAAGATTGATTATGTGAATGCCTATAAAATGACATATAAATTGATCTATATGATGATGAAAAATCAATTGATCAATCTCTATGAATATTTTTGCACCAAATAAGGTGTTCAGTCACAAGTCTAGACCCTCTTCCCTTTGAAAGCTTCTTGTTAAAAAATCCAACTACAACCTCATGTACTCAGACTAGTGTCTTATTAAGGTGGAACAACAAAAGTTACAGTTCGAAGAGTTATGTAGAGAAAAAAAGGTAAGGTGAGGATGAGAGTTATGAGACCCTCCCTTTACTTTAATGAAAAAAAACATTGTTCTCTGTTGCTTTTAATTTAAGTGTTTTAATGAGAACCCCATGGTATATTTTATCAAGACATCATTTGGAAACGACCCATGTGGATGGAATTAATGGGTTTTTAACCATGGTAATGTGATTTAAAGAGTTCTTACCACTAGATTTCTTGTTTTCGGGATTATCAAAAAGATTTTGTAAGCATTGTAGATAGTTTCCCCCAAGTTCAAATGGATGGTATTATGTGGCTATGTTTTATGAACCTTCCTAACATCAAAATCCTAGGTAGGTCTATCCCCAAGTTTTTCAGTAAGAATCTTTCAAATATGTGATTTCACATTTGGAGGGATTATGGGGTCACAACACTATCTTGGTTGGATTGGAGAAGAATTAATAAGTCCAATATTCACTAGCTTAAGACAAGAAAGTGTTTTCAAAATGATACCAAAAATTTCAAGGCCTATTTTGAAGCACTAGAGAAGTAGTCATAATTATTGTAACAACTATACTCAACAACCTCAAGATGAATCTTCAATCATAATTACTGTAACAACTATACTCAACAACCTCAACATGAATCTTCAATAGTGTTCACAAAAGGGGATCATTGTCACCATGTCACGGAGAAGAATGCTGCTATACACATGCCAAGGTTATTGTGACAAAAGAAAGATCCATCATGTTGTCATTAAACATTAGTATACAAATGTGAAACAGGGTCACTCACTGACACTTAGGTCATAGAGTCTATAGATTACTTCCCTTGACATTCTCATTATTATCTATCCACAATATTACTATAAATGTCATTTTCAAATCAAGGTTCTCTTATGTCACCAAAGGTGTCGAGACATCGTGACGATATTAAAGTATCAATCACCATGCTCAACCATCCTACCTCAAGAATCAAATCTTGCAACAACAAACTGAAATTAAATTTTTTAATAAGCTTCATAACAAGCTATCTATGATACATAGATAGACTCAAGACTTATTTTCATCTTACTAGACAACTCAATACATCAAAATCCTAGAAAATTGTATAGTTTAAGGCTTGGTCATTAACGTGGATTAAGTCCTTCAAGTGAGATCGAAGTCTTTCTTATATATACGTCTTTCTATAGGTCGAATTGCTAGCTTTAGGCCAACTTATCCTCTCATAGAGGTTGACTTGTTCTTTGCACTATGACGAGGCCATGGAGGTTCTTTGACTCTATGTTTGACTCAAATAAATTTTCTTTACAATATGTAACATGCCCAAAAGAGTCTTCCATACATGACAATGACTCAACTGACTTGTAGAGCAAATGACAAGTCCTAGAAGCACTCAACGGGTGCTTGACCTAAGAATAAATTTCCCTTGAGCATGAATCCCATGCCTCAAGAATTTAATAATAATAAATTGATGTCTCTTTACATCATATACATAAAATCATGATTATATATGTCATTATGGAGAACGAACCTAGTGACATATTTCAACATGGATTACCACCCTCCCCTGCATCATCATGCATCGCATATATATGTGAGAATTTAAACATCTTTATTACATTACCCGTCGTTATAACCATGCAATTCCATAATCATATACTCTAACAAAACATGATTAAGTATCCTCACATCAAATTTTTTTGAGCCCCAAAAAGATAATAAACCAATACAAACATTGGCATACATCATAATATAGGTCTACCCATCTAAGGGCCTCAATTTGGAGCATTAAAATTAGTTGAACATTGTAAGGTTTATCCTAGGATGCTTTCATTGACATTTTGGGATATTGCCTCCATAAACATTTTGGGATATTGTCTCTATAAACATGTTGAAACCTCCACACCTTGTCTACATCAACCCTTATAGGCAAAGGGAAATTCTTAACTTATATTCCTCTTTATGAGTGTCATGCACTTTAAAGGTTGATTTGATCTTTCTCATCCATGTATGCATTCCGACATCGCCTTCAAAGTCATAGGGATTTCATTTTGTCTTTCTATCATTTTCTCGACCTGCCATTGTCTTGCAAGTTGTCATGTGAAAAAATGTCATTTAGAATCACCAAGTGATTATTTTTCGTGATTATTTGTATTTATCAACATTTGAAGTTTGATTACATTTTTCCAAAATCTCATCCTTCTAGCTCATAAACCAATTTGTATGCATAAAAATTTGCATTATTATTGCAACTACAATAGTACAAGAAGAAATAAAATAACAATAAACCCCAAATAAGTAGAAAATGAAAACAGGATAAAGCCTTGTAGCTCGTAAACCAATTGTTATGCATACAAAGTTGCACTAGTATTGCAACTACAATAGTACAAGAAGAAATAAAATAACAATAAACACCAAATAAGTAGAAAATGAAAACAGGAAAAATAATGTTTAGAGGCATCCAAATAATATCAAGGAAGAGCTCTGCAATGTAGGTTGTTAATTGTAATGATCAAGTAATGAGTTACAAAAGAAGGGGAAACCCTTGGTTATATAAATAGGAAGAAACCATAACTTCAAGCTCATGTAACTATTAAGTGTCATGAGACTCTTATTACATGAAAGTGGCCCAAGTACAACTCTATCCATTTCCATCTTTTAACCATTCATATTTAATTTTTTTCCCACCCACTCACTGAAATATTCATGAGACTCTTATTACATGAAAGTGGCCCAAGTACAATGCTATCCCTTTCCCTCTTTTAACCATTCATATTGAATTCTTTTCCCACCCACTCACTGAAATGTTCATTAAGTAATGAATTCTCACTTTTCATGTCTCAAAATTCAAACCAAATACATTTAATGATTTTTCTATATTCAAATACATTATTGTCGGCCCTTCCTCAATGCCGCCCACTTGAAGTTGCACCCTGAAAAAAAACACATGGAATTTCATTACATAGTAGTCTTGTGAAAATTTCACGTAGAAGTAGACCTATTATGGCAAGTTTCAGAAAACTATGGAGTAGATTCAAATTAACAATTCAATCAACTAGTTAATAAAACCAATACAAACTACAATGTACAAATATGAATAATTATGTTCTAACATCTAAATTTATGAAATTTATTGCAGTATATTATTGGATCTACTTATAAAATTAGACAGTTGGTCTCTTATGTAGTACATAGATCTCAACATGGCCTCCAATGTGTCTTTTGTTATCTAAAATTTGACATCAGTTTCTCCAGATGAGGATTGTGTAGTTTCTTGATGCTGCGTGTGTGGAGCAAATATAAATGAATTTTAGAAAGCATGCTAGTGTAGAACATTTCTCTTAAACATAACCAATAATCAATCACATTTCGAGCATTTTTTTGATATGAACCTCTCCTCTATCATGAATGTTAAGCCATTATTTGATGAGCATCAAAGATCTAAGTGTCTTTGACATCCACACAGTTGACCCAAAACAAAATGAATTTTATCTTATGTTCCAAAGACATTGAAAAAAAAATAGATGATGCTCTTATTTGCTTGCATCCGATGGCATACAATACATATATTAGTATGGAAAAAGAAGGAAAAATAGAAAGTTGTAAAAAAAAAAATTTGCATGAAGCTAAAATACATATAGAATGTAAATTTTTACTCATTTTTTCCATTGCCAGTTTCCTACATATATATGTGAGTTATTTCACAGCCATTGCCTGACCAAGTTACAAAATCTGAAATTTCTAGCTCTCTCACAAATAGACAGATAACATCTAACTGTCAGCTATATAGTAAATTTTTGAAGTGTCTAATAATCAATCTCACTGTCTACAATAGAAATCACAGATCTTGCCCCAAGTGGCCTCTTATTATTCATAAATTCTAGAGAATATTAGCCATCATTCTTGTGCAAAAAAAATAGCCTTAAAGTTTTTTATTGACCAAAGGTAGTGACCTGAGAAACACCTTTATCTTTACCAGCTAACACATTGATTTATCTTACCTTCTTGATTTCTGACTTTTTTTTTTACTCAAATTTTTTTCGAAGCTGGTACTCATAAAAAACTTTAAAATTAAGTTGATATACAAATATTAAGAATGAGAATAAAAAAACAATCTGCAAATTTATTGAAGGCACCAAATCTAAGCAAGTTCCTCACCTTCAATCGCTTATGAGATTTAGGAGATTTCGACTTGAAATTTCTAACAAGACCACAAAAGCATCTTTCCTATCCATTCCAAGGGCATATACCCAAATATCCAGCAATGAATCTACACAGATCTGTCTACCCTTGGGAAATTCCCCCAACTCCATAAAGTCCTTTGTTTCATCATCAAGGACATCAATACTTGTTCCCAAGCAATGGAGCAGATCCTCTATGTGATGTTTCGATATAGATTCTACTCTTGAAAGTTTCTTCTTATCCTTTTCCCAAATTGGCTATGCCTCATTGTGCAAATAGCTTCCAATCACCTTGAGGGCAAGTGGTAAACCCATACAGACTGCTTCAACCGAAAAATATTTTAGAAGTTAAACATGTTAATCTTCTGCAGAAATATAGAGCATTAAAAAAAATTCTGGAGTTGTTAACTCTCCAATTTTAGACCTATAAAACCATTTATCTGTCAAAGGGACATAAAATCAATCTGAGTTTGAACATTGTATAATACGATGTAAAGAATTCGAGCAGGATAGAGAAACAAGTAGTTAGGGTACGAGATTTTGAATAGTATGTCATATTCATACCTTATTAACAACAACTTCATCATTTCTTATTGGAATCGAAGGCTGTCCAAAGGCCCAGAAACAGAAATGAGATAGGGCATCAGCCTTCTACAAGATGGGCATGTTATACATATGGCTGCTATCTGTATGTGGAATAGCAAGATCCTGCCTGGTTGTGATAACTGTTTTGCAACCCTATGCTTCTACCAAAAACCATTCCACATGTGATTTTTACCAAACATCATCAAAAATCACCAACATCTATGGATTTACTTTTAAACTAAGTTTCTTCTACAATTGGTTGTGTGCATCCTTGATGCTTTGCAAAACAAGCCTTCGACCTATGATTATTTTATCCCACGTAATCTCCAAAAGGCCCATTACATTTGGAGACCGTGCAACAATTATGAAAACTATATTATTTTGGAAGAAATCTGATAATCACAAGGAGAATAAGCACTGAAAAAACCAAAAGGGAAGTAATAATATGGAAGCTCGGTGTGAATATTAAAACAGGGGAGTTGTTCTTACCTTTGGCTTCAGGATCATTGCAAGGGGCTAATGAAATGGTAGTGTTACCGCTTCCACCCATCCCCTCAACCCCAAAGATACTAAATCCATTCTTGAATAGGATATGTTTGACATCACTGACAATATTATTCAAACCCACTAAAAAGTTTTGAATACTCATGACTTGGGAGTTATCGCTTCCGCTAAACTGCTCATATTGTTCAGACATTGTGGTATCATGCGACCCATCAATGGCGCTCTGAAATAGTTCACTTCTGCTCATTTGATGAAGCATGAATGAGTTGGAGCTGGCATCATTAGTCATCTTAACATTAACCATTTCCATTATAAGCTGACCCATTTCTTCAATAAGTTCAGATTGTTCGCTAAAACCCTTTAAATCCACATATGGGTTGTGGACATCAAGGGTACACAAGAAATTTTTGACATTATTTTCTATCTTTTGGATCTTCTTTCCATAGTGATACCTTTTGTATAAATTGAAGCTTCTCATACGCTCTAATATTTTTACTATGTGAAGGCCATCTTATCCGAATAGTAAGGAAGATAGAGGATATGTGGCTTGAATCTGCAACTGGAGGAATAGAAAGAACTGCGAGAACCACGTGCATATTGGGGATGGCTAGAAGGGAGAAGAACTCCAAAGGTTCACCTTCTACAAGAAAATTGGCTTTCTTCATTCCCATAACTAAGCTGGGGCATAGCCATCCATCAAATCAATTGATGAAAAACATGAAGAAACTAATAGGTTTTGGACAATGGTTTCCTATGCAACAAACTACTTAGCATTTCTCAGTTTCTCTACCATGTAATGATTCATTCTACTGATATTATTGGCACAGGATATAAGGGCACTACTTATGACAGGTTCAAGTAAGAAACTCTTCAAAAGGAAAATATCAATAACAACACCAGATTGGAAGACCTTAAAAAGTAAAGGGAAACAAAAGGTGCACAATAATGTCTTGTGGTTGTAAGGATAGGAAGAGGAAGACCCTCCTAACGTTTTCAGTTTATTGTCCCAAAGGAACAATTTTTATTAAATCCAGTTACGCATTTGCATAAATAAAATATGGTGCATTGTTATATGAATTTTTGAATTCATTTATCCAAAAGATTTGTGTGAAACATGTGGTACAAGTCATAATAGATAATGCTTCTAGTTCTAATTATGTGGAAACTGACAAAATGTTAATGGAGAAACACCCCACATTCATTTGGACTTCCCGTGCTGCCCATTATATCGACCTAATTGTTGAGGACATGGGCAAAATTTACTTTATCAAGGATGATTAATTAGTGAGGAACATCATATAATTGTTATATAACGATGCATATGATCTTAGCCTAATGAGGAAATTGAAGAGAAATGTAATATAAGTCATTTCTTATTTTCTGATTTTCTATAGATATGTGGTGGGCAAATTATGTTGGAAAAGAACAAAATTTATAGAGATTTTCCATATCAGTGCCTAGCCAGAATTGTGCTTAAATTTGCACTCACAAATTGGAGTGTATTTCAAAAAATACACAAAGGTGCAACATGTTAAAATATCTGTGTCTTAATAATACAGTCTACATCTAATACAATCCTTGATTATGGCTGAAGCAAATTGAGAAAACACTTGATATGGACACCATTTCCTTATAGAAAATATTGACACAGAGTACAAATGGTTGGTGACGGCATAACCATGTTATGGAGAAGTCATTTAAATTTTTAGATGGAGATGAGTAGGATTAGGTGATAGGGTGCATAGGCAAATGTCCTACAACAAACAGAAAAGGAGAATGAGGAAAGTTAGGTGCTAGCCTTTGTACCTATACAGACTGAGATACCAATTAGTAAGCATTCAACTATTATTGTAGGACCTTCCTGTACTAGAGGATGACATGTTACCTTTGCCCATAAAAAATGGATTCTAGAGGTAATTCTCCTCCACCCATCAGGAAATGATGGACTCTAGAGACAAAAATCCCTAAAACTCACTTATTTTAAGTATTCTGGGCATTATTTTAGGGATGTTGGGAATCCAAAGTGGCTAATTTTGAGTGCTCAATAAGGAAACTAGCCTAAGGCAACCATAGGACTCTGCCCTTTAACTATGAGGGACTCCAGAGATGGAGATATCCTCCCTTATTCAATTCAAATGGGTATGCAAATCACCTCTTATTTGCAAGTAGAATATAAATGTGAGCAATAAATATAGATTTTCCTTTGTATACAGACTCAAGAGACCAGATAAGGGAGAATAACAAGACATTTTTCTTAGACAGTCACCAATGGGATAATCAAGTTTCTCTATAATATCTCTTCAGTAAAATAATTATACCTTCATTCCATCCTTGCATTTTCTAGTTGGGGCACCAAAAAGAAGAAGCAGAGCTTTTTTGACATCCTCGTGTCCAAATATTTTTGGAGCTAAAGAACACGCAAGCTTGTTATAGATGTCACCATCCTTAGCAAGCAACACAACAAGCAGTTCTATTTTTTCTTGTTCATCACCTTCTAAAATGTACCTACAGCTGTTTGAAATTAATGATTAAAATAAGAAATATAGAGAAAACATGGATCAAATAAAAACTTCATTAAATGGCACATTTAAAAAAACTGCATATGCTAGACATGTGCAACCAAAGCAAAATTTATAATCTACCTGCACTAGATGTGGAATTTTACATATCTATATAAAGTAATACCTGTTAAATAATACCACCATCATAAAAGTAATACATGTAAAAAAGTGAAGCAACATCTTGACCCACAATAAGTGACAAAATGCTTAATATTACAAGCACCCAATGGGTCTTCCTTTTTCCTGCAAATATATTTCTATTGGGGCCTCTCCCTACATCTACATCTCTGATCAAACTAGGGCCTAAAGTTCCAATCTCTCAATGTCATTCAAATTATATTACAACAGTTTGCAGATAGACAGTTCAATCAAATATAAAATTAATCTGAAAGAATTAACAAACATACCTTCTTGTACTGGATCCCTGATCACCAATAATTACTAGCCTTGTGGATGTATCACCAAGAAAAAATATGCAACACCTCATGAGTTGTTATCTTTAAAGAAACAGAGACTGAAACATAAACGCCGTGATGAATCTCAAAATTAGGAGAAGGAAACTAGGAACCAGCACTAAATGAATTAAAGTAGTGATAATGGGGCAAGATAGCTAGACTTTTATAGCTTTCAGGGCTTTGTCATTGCAATGTAGGATGAGAAATGGAATTAGAATGAGAATTTAGATAATGAATTCATTCTATAAGAAGAAAGTAACACAACATAATTTCCCTTAGAAAACAAATCATAAATTGATTTATGAATTCTTTTTATAACTCTTTAGAACAATCAGTGAAAGCATAAGATATGAAATGGAATTGAGAAGGCATTCAATGAAATGAAATAAAAAGGAGATACAATGCTATAAATCCATACCACATGAATCCAAAAATTCTTATTGCAACTACCTCTGTATTATCAAAAAAAAATCTCCAAGTACAATAGATCTCCTCTGATATATCAAATATCCAATCCCCGTCTATTACAAAAACATTTCTTTTTTATAGGCCAAATTACAAGGGCCTATTTTTCCAAAACAATAAATGTCTTTTTGCAAAAATAAAAATAAAATGATATCAAGGTGGTAAAAATATAAATACTTGCAAAAAGACTCTGATGGCACATTCGAGCCACAAACTCTGATTTATATGTCCAATTTGAAAAATAGGAAATCCAACTACCACAAAAACATTCAAAATAAAATTAACTTTATGTGTTAGCCATTACTCTGGTGTAAATTTGTTGACTTGAGTGAACAGAAACCATCTTGATTGAACCTTGTGCCATTAGATCCTTGATATCCTTTCTAGCAAGAAAACCATTATTTTAAAAATTCAAGGAAAACATTAACATTAGTGAGAAGAACCACATACTTTTCTTCAAAACATATTCATAAAAAATGAACCAATTATTCTTGCTTTTCGTGATTAAATCGACCAACTTCAGAAGAACCACAGTAGAAGGCATCCAACATAAGTTTTGAGGTAAGGGATGCCCTTATATTCAAATTGTATATATGTGTTGAGGTAAGGGCTACATATAGTTATATAGGTATGTAATTATATTGGTTTTATGGAAGAAATACCAAATTAATGTTTGAATGAAACACAACTACAAAAAGATGAATGGCTAGTGAAAGAAACTTACACCAAAAAGTAGGTAGAAAAAAAAGGTTGAGTTATCTCGAACATTCACCATTTGAAAGTATTCACTAGACCTAAAGCCAAAAAGTAGAAAATTAACACTGGATTCATACAAACAAATCAACAAAAATATAACCAAAAACTATTTATAAATAATCCAACATATGGAAATACATAAGGAAAGAGAACTTAGAATGTTTGGAAAATTAACCCTATTGAAACTTTTCACAAAATCTGAAAAAACTTTGTAATCACTTTCTTCCAATTTGTATGTATCATTCTTAGCATTGTACGATAAGTTTGCGATTGATATAATAGATTCAAGTTGTAAAAAATCATGATCATTCAAATCATACTTATACATGCACTACCCCTTTATTCTACTATACCAACATAATTGAAACTCAATGCCTTCTAATCTATCCAAAAGGTCGATGTCATTATGGTAATCAAACACCCTGTTACCATCCTTCTTCCTTATTCTTTGAACCCTTCCAATGTACCATATTCCAAAAGAAACAACTTGTTTTGTACTTCGAGGAACACCTTTTCTTGCAGTATGTTTAGTGGGGGGAATTGAGTTGTTTTCAAACAACACCCCACAATCTGATCCAATTCCAAAGCCAATTGAAACACCCTTTTGTAGAGTATTCCCATCTCGCCTAAAGTAAACCCCACTTATCACTTTTGTCAACTTATCTTTGGATAATGTTGGATTTCCTTTCAAATGACTAACCAAATATGCTTTGAACATATCCTTACTATCAAGATTCACCACTGGTTTTATAGTTTTGCTTAAATTTTTATCAGTGGAATATAAAATTTCATCCAACTCATGTCTCCACTCACTTTCCATTATTTGTAATTCACTTTCATTCTATACCAATGAAGATGAATATTGAAATATAGAGTTGGAACATCTCAGTGGAGAATCATCAACTACTTCATCCACAATTTGGAATGTTGGATAATCTTTATCCTCTATCCATGGTTTAACCCACGAAGAACATTGAGTGTAATTTTTTGTTTTCATTCCAATAATTGATAAAATGTCTTGTGCATCCTTCAATCCATTCTTAAGGGCTTCTACAATTTTAGCATCTGTGGATATTAAATCATATTATGACAATATGTCAATGTTTTGTATTGTTTCTTGGTGAAATTTATTCCAAATGTTTTCTTGCTTCTTATGGGATTTATTAAAATGAAGCCCTTGGGAATTTGATTATTCTTCAAAAACTCTGTTAAGGGTTCCAACAACATAAAGCAAGTCAGTGAGATCATAGGCCCTCTCTACCCCAACCATCCCACCAGCTTTGCTAAAGAAGTTCTCACATACATCTGACCCATTCAAGTGTAAAACACATGGCAAGTTAGAGTATTGATCTCGAAACAATCTCATCAACAAAACTGCAAAATGGCAAGAAATTCTCACAGCTTGATACGCCTCTCTGTTGATGAAATTTATGTTTACATTAGCATGAGATTGTTTTTGTACCCAACATAGTCATAATGTGAAGAAATGATGAACTACTGAAGCATTTCACACTCTTTCCCAGAGGCTCAAACTATGAGACATAAATATGTCAATGTAGTCAGCAACAATCATTAGGTATGTCTCTGTAGCTATTGTCCTCTCTAACTTTCCACTTGGTGTACTTCTCAACTATTTCAAACACCTCTGAACATGCCTTGAAGCAGGGCGTTGTGTGGAACCCCAATTTTTTCGATCCATCCTCTCTATATCTTCACACTTAAGCTTGTGATAATCCACTTTAAAAGTGTGATAATAAACCATTCTGACATGGCAAAAAATTATGTACTCATTTCCTAAAACCAATTCTCGTTGACCACTAAACAAAGGATTCACTATCTTTTTTTCGTTGTGGATGTAATCTTGGTCATGCAATCTTGTTACATTGCAACCATTGTACAACCCAGTTAGCCTCCATCCTTCCCAAGGAATTTAATATCGAAGAACTGATGTTGATGAATAATCCTTAAACATAAGTTGTCATATTTTGCTATCCCCATCCGAGGAATGACCAACAATAGGTCCCAAATTGTTTTCTACTTGTTTCTTCCACATAGATTCTACCTTTTCCCAGTGTTGAGAAACAAAATTTGCATAATTTATTGCATGTTGGATGAACAACCACAACCAAACGAGGAATTTTTTCATGTAAAGGGTTTTCAATAATAAAATTTGCATAATGCCCAATAACATTGTTTTTAAAATAATTTGTTATAATCTCATAGCCTGCATCTCCCTCACAAATTGTCAACAAGAAATGTCATTAGTATTGATTTTATTCTTTCAAACCACAAAACCCCACCAATGTATCAGTTTTGTTTACACACCTAACATTTTTTTTACAAGTGTTTCATCTTCAGTAAGGCATATAGAAATTGGTCCATATATATACCATGTTTGGCTTTATAAGAAGCATAAATTTTTCCAACTGCCTCAAAAATGTGTTCGTGCTCCCCTAGGGTATATGTCAATGAATTTCTAACTTTCCTTAAAGTTGTATATATTGAAGGACCATCCAGATTCAAGCTAATAGAGATATTTAATATATGGCCTCCCCATAACTTGATCATCTCATAAGGGGATTTTGTGGATGTACTATACCTTCTTCCTGTTTTTTCATGAGTCAAGTTATGAAATATATCCTTCACAAATTCCCAAACTGCATCTTTAACTTCTAATTTTCCTCGCTTATGTGCCTCACAAACATCCTTTCAAAACCTAAAGACATCCTTCCTTTCTTCCAAGTCAAACAAATTTTCCTTTAGAGATCTCATTCTAATAGAGAGTGTAGCAACCTTTGTCCTCTCCCACCAAAGAGCTCACATTGTTGATCTATGGTTAGAATTTTTAACCCCTCCAACATTCTTCAATTCATTTTGAGTCAAATATTCCAATCTCCTACTTTTTCCTATATCTCGTTCACTTCTTTTATTGGTGCACCTTGATTCACGATATAATCGCACCCTGAAGTCATTACATTCTGGAACCAACTTACAAAATCTACATGTTAATGAATCAAAAGGGGTCCCTATTTTAGAACCCCTCTGGCAATGAATATGCCTATATGTACCACCAATACGACATTCAATACCGTCATAACATAACATGATCTTGGTATGCTTCTCTATGGCCCATAATTTTCCACCCCTCTGATCATCCATTAGGACCTTTGTTTCCAATATCTCCCCATTTCTATCAATATAAAGATACCAATACCCCCAACATTGTAGTAACAAGGGAGACAATTGAGCTATAATAAGATGACAACACAATAAAAAATAAATAAATTAGAAGTATGATAAATAAAATAATATACAAATTCATATTCAAGTTTAGTCTAAACTATTAATTAACCACTAATTAACACACCTGAAGTAGAAGGAGTTGCAATTGTAGAACCCCTATGTAATACTAATGGCGATGATGGCACTAAGAACCTAGTCAAACTTTGTTGGGACTTATCATTGGTAGGCTTCTTAGGTCTCCCAACTATGCCACTCCTCAACCCAATCTCCTGATGCGAAGCCTCATTTGTAGTAGTAGTAGCATGCTTCTTTGATTTCATGTGTTCATTTAGAGAACTGACAATATTACCACTTGTCAGTAGTAAACAAAACCATTTATTGCATCGTGTACATTCGACTCTCACTTTTTTCATGTCCTTATAGTCTGCAACTGTTGCTTCCACCACCTTGAACAAATTAGGCTCTTGTGTCTTGTTGAAATCATCTAGAAGTTTGATTGCTTGATCAATATGAAATTGATCTCCAACCACCACTGTTTGTTGTACTTTGTTACATGAAGGAATTTCACTACCTCTTGGCATTGAAAGGCATTGTTGGTGAGACGTTGTTTTCATATGATGGTTTTTGAAGCTGTGCATTGTTCGTGCTACCAAAGATACATCACCTGTTCCATAATCAATGCCACAAATTTCACAATGGATCTTTATTTTAGATTCTCCCTTTTCTGAATATACTTTAAGAGTAAGTTTCTCATTGAAAAACTCTTCCATTAAACTTTTCACTTTATTTTCCCAAGATGCCAATACACAAGGATCAACAATTGTGGCTTCTTCCACTGAAAAAGGCATATTTTTAACTCTTGGTTGTTTATGCATAGGTTCCTCCACATTCTCTTCAATGTTTTCAAAGATTGGTATTTTTTCCACTGCATTTGAACCCCTTGTTTATACATCAAATGTGCCTAGTTTCCTCTTGATGCCTAAAAGTGTTGTATAAACTTTCCATTTATTCTCTTGATTTGGATTTAAAGCTAATCCATCCTGGATAAAATCAAAAGGGTATTCAACGATTCCATCATCCACAAGTTCATCATGGATTTCAGCAAATGTACAACCTTCTCGACACCTGACAATGCCAATGACAAGTTTCTCTTCATCGATAGTAATTTTATAAGGCAATTCCATCTGTTTCTGCACATAAATAAATTAAAACATAAGTAAAATTCCACAAATATATTGGTTTATTATGAAAAAAAGAGCAAGGAAGCAAGGTATGCACTTTCAATTCAAAGCTCCAAAAAAAATGAATAACTCTTACTATTGCGATGAAACACCTTGATTCAAAATGTACTATCGATGGATTCCTCAAATGGAACTAAAACCAAAAATAAAACAGAGTACTAAAATAGATTTCAGAGTTGATTTATTTAGTCAAACATTGACAAACTTATAAGCAAGCTTAGGCCCTAACTCTGCCTCAATCTTGGCCTTATTTATATCATTTTTTTGTATCCTAAAGAGGTCAAAACCATGTCAAAACCAAACCATCGCAGCTTTTACTGTTCGCTGGTATGAAATGGATTTTATTTAATTTATTGTTCGCTAGTATCTAGGGCTTGTGATTTTATTAAATTTATTGTTCACCATTATTCAAGTACCAATATTCTAATCTAGCTTTTATACGGGTTTAGCTACTGTCATTAGTCACATCTACATCCTTGATGTTGGCTATACTGTTGAATTCTTTCTGGGTAAATTTTACTTTAATTATGATCAAGGGTAAGTTTTATCTCTCCTTTAATTAACAATAATATTCATATTAATCATGCAGCAATATTTTTTAAGGGTTAAATCTTAGTTGCGCTGATAGGAATATTCATATAGCTAATCCATTAGTTGTTTTAAAAGTATTTTATATGCATTCACTTTTTCAGAGTTACCTGGTATTTCTAATGATGCTTATTTGTGTTTTATATACTCTTTGTAGGCTTGTCCAATGATGATCTTAGATCCCTATGATAGCACAACTAGGGATTTCATAATAGTGCATCTCTACCCGAAAATATTAAACAAATCAACTAGAGGAAGAAGGATCCTCAACTTCAATAATTATTGTGCAACATGAGAACTTACTAGTGGACCAAGAGGTAAAGTGGGTGCAAAAACCTATGGAATTGTCTCAGGAGCTAAATTCTTATTTTTTACTCTGTTTTTAAAGTTTTTGAATTACTGTCCTTTTCTAGGTACATTAGTCTTAGGCTAGGAAGCAACTCATTCGTTAACTGAAAAAATGTCTTGATCATTTAGTTTAATTTTTATTGTTTTGATCTTATTTAATTTAATGTGAGCAATTCTTGCAAGATATTTGGACCCAATGCTAGATTCATTAGGGAGGGATAGAGTGCTAATCACATTTGAGAACAACGAAGAAACCAAAAATATCAAACCCACTCTACCAACAGAAAAAACCTGCCAACCTATTGCAGACCATATAAGTGTCATATAATAGGAAACTATCCCCACTGTGAACTTCTCAACCTCCTTTTTCATATCTCTGAACTCCCCACTAACAAACATTCCAACTATGCATACCAAAGTAGCAACTATGGATGTGAAAATTTGCATTTGAATAACCACTACAAAGGTCTCCTTCTTTATAACCCCATTGAATACAAGTTGCATCAATGGAAGAAGGAGCCGATAGATTGCAGAAGCTGCAATAGTGAAAATGAAGCATACTATGTACTTGGTAGTATTCACTCCCTTAGGCCTGTCACCATGTGAATGAATGGAAAGCAGATTTCACCCAAAGTCAGAAAAACCAGAGAATTCGGGATATATGGAGTAATTTTCTGCATGTTCAATATCAATGAAAATACAACATTGAAGGCTATTTGGCTTGAATAGAGAAGTGAATAGGTCGAAATAGGTATATAAGAGATACCCCATGAGTAAAGCAGATTATAACTCCATGCATGTGAATTTACATGCACAATCAACTACCTGACCTGGGTTATCTGGATTCTGGACAAACTCACTGAAATCCAAATGTCCTTGCTTAACAGTCTAAAAAAAACATGAGGTTGTTTGAACTTTGTACATGGTGTAACCTTGTGTCACTCTTGGTGGTGTACTTGAGAAAGCTTGAGTACCATTTTTTTAAATTTTTCTTTTAAGTCATGGTTCATGGGAAAGAGAGACCATCACATTGTTATAAATGATGGTAGACCGAAGGAAATTTCATAGCACAACCTTCAGATTTCAAATGAAGGTTTCCTAAATATCTCTGTCAGATCCTATATATATACACACAAAAACACAAAGTATACTTCACATATGTTTCAGGACAACTCCAATGAATTTATATGAAGGTGAATTATTTGCATAATAAGATCTATCCTATAGGCTGACCTCCTTGCCCCGAGGAACCCTCTATTTTACATGCATAAGAAGAAGGGGATTTGTTAGTATGATAAAAATTAAAGAAGGTTCCACATAATGAGAATATCCACCTCATCTAGGGGTCTATTAACTATCAGAACAAAAAATGGCTTAGACACAAAGTCAGAAAAACCAAAGAATTCAGGATATATGGAGTAATTTTCTGCATGTTCAATATCAATGCAAATACAACATTGAAGGCTAGTTGGCTTGAACATAGAAGTGAATAGGTTTAAATGGGAATATAAGAGATACCCCATGAGTAAAGCAGATTATAACTCCATGCACAATCAAATACTTGACCCAGGTTATCTGGATTCTGGACAAACTCACTGAAATCCAAAAGTCCTTGCTTAACAGTCTAAAAAAAACATGAGGTTGCTTGAACTTTGTACATGGTGTAACATTGTGCCACTCTTTTAATTAACCCATGGCGATGTACTTGAGAAATTTAGAGTAAAAATTCTTTGAATTGTTCTTTTATGTCATGGTTCATGGGAAAGAGAGACGCCCCCGTGGGGTCTACTCGAGATCTCATGAATCTACATACAAAGGTGACACTGCTTTTTCTGTAACTTATTGCTTCTGCATGTGAGAACTACAAATGAGGGAGGTGATCATCATGATGTGTGGGTTGATGGGAGTTATTCTAAGTCTCCTCCATTTGAGTTTGTTGTGGGTGGAAAAGACGACAAGTCGAATTGTTCCCTGACTTGATGAATTTGAAACATCAAAGCGTCTTTATTCATCATCACATAAAATCTATTGTTTCAAGTGATATTGTTCTTGAAGTCATATAAGGAAGCCTCTTTACACTGTCGTTGGAAACATGAGAAAATTTATGTTAAAATCCCTTGAATTTGAAGACGAGTCATCAAAAAAGCTATATGAAAAAATCATTTTGAAAATATTTGAATGCAAACTCTAGTTACTAGAAGGAGGATGCATATTATTCCCTCATTCCCTTATGAAAATACATAAAAAAATAATTCCCTAAAGTTTTATTTTTTTCGTTAATAAAATCAATGTTTTTGTCATGGGATTTGATGCTCAGTTTGACCAACAATTGAATCAGTAGTCCAGAGTTAACATACCAGACACTGAAATCGGCCAAAAATTCACCATTAGAAGGCTCAAAATATAGCATCAAATTTTTCATGAACAAAAATAGTGCAAAATTGGTGATTTAAGGGTATTTTCAAAATTGAATACTTGTTACCTTCCTGTTAAGTGATGAAAAAATGTCTCCAAACAGTGAAGAATATGAATTGGTGGAGTCAATTGACTTAGCTTCTGCTGATGAATGTGAAGAGGGTGGATTCTATTACATGCTTTGCTCTATATTGAAGAAGTCCTTGAGTTATGGAACTTTGGCTGCAACTAATCTTGTCGTTGAAGGTATCCTTCATCTAGAATCTGCAGAAAAAGTAGTTGGTAACAATTCGATGATGACTAGTATATCGAGTCTGAAAATAATTCCAAATTTGATTGAGGATCCATCCTCTTTACACTTTGATCACCCTTTGCATCAAACTTCCATGTAGAGCCTTCTTTTATGGAAAAGAAGAAAGATAATTTTTGAGAGTAGCACGAGAGAGGGGAGAACCATTGTTGAATAAGGCATGCAGAGAAGAGGGTGGAGATAGTATTGATTTTGATCGCATACAATCAAGCTTTACTACATAGCTACCCCCCCAAGCAATGGTACAGATTCTTTTCTCTTATCGTTTTTGCTACTCCTAACCATATCACTCTGCACAATATAATAATTTAACATAGGAAAGGTTCTGGTGCAATATTGATGCATGATAGTACTATTTTTGGCATATTTGATTGCATTAATTTGGTGCTACAATCAACGATTGTGTATCATGTATGGTAATGTGTTTGGCCTGAATGCTTGTGATTAGAATTTGGGATCTTCCCATTTTTAAGTAAAAACAGATCAAACATTTTGTTTTTTTTTATGAATTTATGTTTATTTTTTATCCAATGGAGATGATTGGTGACTTGGGTTCCTTTTAATCACGCTTCACCATGTGGCCTTACCTAGTGACATGCAAATTGTCCTTTTTTTTTTTCTTCCCTTATAACTATGTCACAATATTCATGCCATAACGAAAAGTATTGTTGTAATACTAATGGGTGCTTGTACTATTTTGGCATTTTTGAGTGCTTCATTTGGTGCTACAAGCAATTTTGGATGTATGTTACATTGTTTGTCATGACTCATGAGTGTTTGAGATATTTTGTTTGGATTGAATACTTTTGATTACAGTTTGATGCTTCTAGATATGGATTATTTTCAAGTATTGAATTTAATTCAACATCAATTTAGAAACTGATAGAACCCTGTTGTTTATTGCTTCATTTGTGTTTAACTATCTCTTGCAATATCTATTATATATTGATATCAATATATTTTTATCTGTTGGAGGTCAATGAGATTGATTCCAGTGTAGCTCTGAACATGTCTAGGTATTTAGGCTTTGGATATTACAACTTTACCATTAGTAGTTGCAAACATAAATTAATGGTTAGAAATGATGGACAAATGAAGCTACCAACTGAAGTATTTTTCTTCAATTGACCAACGAAATGAATATGCTACAGGGGAGAGTGCTTGTATTTCTTTGGTAGCAATTATTGCTGAATGGTTACAAAACAACCCCAATTCTATGCCAATAAAATCACAGTTTGACACATTAATACGTGAAGGATATGTCGAGTGGAGGAAGTTGTGGGAACTAGAGGAATATAGAGAGAGGTTCTCGGATGGGTGCTTTGATTTGAAATCAAAATTGCAGTCAAACACGTTTTATAATTGGCATTGAACCTCCACATATTTTCAAATTGTGCCAATTGTTTTAAGATTAGATTGGGATGCAGGGGCTCTGAATTGGTTTTGATTGTAATTATTATTTATTATGCACACAAGTGTCAAGGCTCTTGTGTGATGTTCCAGCGATATATTAGTATTGTTTGTAAAGACTTTGTTTTTCCTGTGAAATATGGCATCCCCTAAAAGCTATACAAGATGGTGGATTCAAATTGTTCGCTAGATATGAGACTCGACAGTATCATAATAATATGAAGGAAAATTAGATGTTAGTAGAATAATATTCTAAAATGTGATATTTACATATTAATACTATTGTGTTGTTAAATAATAGACTTTATTAGACATAAATTGGAAGTTAAATAAAATATTTTCCAATGACGCATTGT
Source organism: Pinus albicaulis (assembly GCA_034641835.2). Classification (NCBI taxonomy): domain Eukaryota; kingdom Viridiplantae; phylum Streptophyta; class Pinopsida; order Pinales; family Pinaceae; genus Pinus; species Pinus albicaulis. Next base: position 205,507,633 of record CM076583.1, read on the forward strand.
TGAAATAATTATTTAGTCTCATGTTCAACTTCATTTATTGTGATCCTTTGAGTGGCAAGGAAACTTCTATTAAGAAAATTTTCCTTCATGACATATCATGCTTGTAAGTTAATCATAAATTTGTAGATTGGTTTTACTTACTTTTGATGTTGGGTAGTTCCAATAAATGGAAATGTTTAGTTGGGTTCAATGTTTATCCTCTTTATATAGGATTGAATTCTTAGAAAAGAGTTTTATGCCCTATGTATAAATTTTTCACTAGCATGGAAATTCTTAACGGAGAAGGCTTTGTGTTGTTCTTGTCAATGTGTGTTGTAACTCTTCTTAAAAATATAGAATGTTTTAACTGTAATTTTCACTTAATTGATATATTTCCATGAGTAGAGTGGTACCTGCACCTCTTGATGTGCGGGAGGATGAATATGGAAGTTATGATAATGGTGGTCATCAACACCAGCGCCAAAGAAGTGAAATAAGCGTCTCCTCTGAATTTTTTTTCCTTTTTGGGTGCTTTTTGTTGGAAACAATATATGTTTCTATTTATGCACTGTAATTCATACAGTAAGCTGATATTTAATTTAAGAAATCTGGTCTATAAGAAATGCTATGTTGTTCTCATTGTTGGGTGCGAGAATTGTATTTAAGAAATCTCCTTCAACACTTAATTGTCAACCTGATGGTTTTGTAAACTTAGAGATGAAGCACAAGAAATGCTAGAAGTGGTATGAAATTTCCTGTTTCTATTCCTACTTCTTAATTGATGTCTTGCAAAATCAAACAGAAAAGTCACAAAGGAAATTTACGCCAAATTAATTCTAGTGTTGGACTATAAAATAATCCATTTGTGAAGAAACTAAATAAAAGAACTTTCACACTACTATAAAAAATCTTAATTCCTGAAGTAAACCTCTATGTTTATCCTTAGTATAGGTGGTGGCAGGTTAACAAGTGGGCCCTTGAAAATATCTTCCTTCTAAATGATTTTCCTTCTCACACTAAGTGAACTTTCCTGTACTCCTGCAATCGACTTGCACTAGTACAGGTACATAACTTTATGTGTGAGAAGTATATTTTACACTTCTACTAGAGTCTTACATATTTGTGTAGGGGCGCTAAGCCTCAAGGCTTGGAGCACTTTGTTCCTGGATCAAGACACTATTTCTTGTACCGGAATAGGGCTTTGTACACCAACTTGTCCAATTACTTTTGGAAAATAAAAGGGTGTGTTAACTATGAAAAGAATTACAGAGTGCAAGGAGAATTCTAAAATAACTTGCACATGCAAAAGAATGCTTTAACCAACTGAATCTCTCAATGGAAATAAATCTTCTAAGATAAAAAAATTATTCAAAAATCAAATCAAACCTTCTCCAGTCAATGGAGTTTTGCATGCAATCAAATCTAACTCAAAATGGGGTTCACTTTAATATTGCATATTACTTTTAATTCTTTTCCTCAAATCGTGAGGTGTGGGCATAGATTAATATATTGCAACAAATTTCTCTCCCATTTCGCGAAGCCATCCTTAATCTTTAGGAGTTTGAATTTTAATATTAGAAGTGCTTCTCTTTGATGATAAACGCTTACTTTGCAAGAATATATTAAATTTGTATAACAGGAAAAGAATAAAACAAGTCGTTGTAAATGAACCAAAAAACCAAAGTGCAGAATCCTAAATGCACTATTGCAGGAAAAATCTATCTGCATGATCTGAGTGAAAGTAAACCAAATGGGAAAGAAATTCTAGAAAGAAAATTAACTCAATTAAATTCCACACAACGGATCCATTCACAGTTTGACTCTTAATGAAATAAATCATAATTCCTTTGCAAGAACGAAATTAATATTTAAACCACGCTTTTGCAAATAAATTAAATTAACACACACACCTTTAAGCTAACAAAAGCGAGAGGGTAAATGAGATGGGTTGGCCTGGCCGTAGCCAACCAGCTCATTTCCCATTTTAGGAAACGTAAATATTCAACACTTAATAATGCAACAATGGAATATTAAAACACAGAGTGAGAATAGCATGGTACAACCCCTTGTATTAATTACAGTCGACAAATATACATCATGAGTTCAAGTCCAGCCCAGAATGAGGGCGACAACGAGATTAACATTTGACCAAAATAATAGTTGCATTGTTATCGCTGACCTAGTTTTATCTAAGAGATATGATTTATATAACCCTTTCATCCTATGGCCCTAACTAAAATTGCACAGTCGTTCCAAATCAAGCCTTTTGGATGAAACGAAATAACAAACAAAATTACAAAAATAACCCAGCGGCTATAGTAAGATGCGAACTAATCGTTGCTAAACAACCTTATCTTCAACCATACCCATAACTATCCTCCGCTTGAGTTCAAATTTGGATGACCGCATCTGAACTGGATGACGTGGACCAAGATGCCCGCATTAAGTGATCGAGCTATTGTGTAGATCTCGGAATGGATAGTTGCCAACGGTGCATGGATCTACCTGCACTAATTCAAGATAATATGTTGATTAATAATGTATCTTATCAAATACTTTAGGAAATAAAATATGAGTTGCAATAAATATTAAAGGAAAAAAATATATTAAAATGATAAATTAAGCACTTAGTAAATGTTAAACATGAAATATAAATCTTATGCAAGAATGGGCAGGATTCTTGGACTAGTGCAAGAATAAGGAGGTTTATGAATATGAAACAAAGATTAATGATTGTGGTTTTGTAGTAGGAAGAGGATAAAAATGAAGCATTTCAGCCTACCAACATCCTCCCATCCCTAAATTGTTGTGTGTTCTCACACAACCTTTACCCGCTACAAAAAATCTTCAAAAATGGAGCCTTCTTTCATTCTTGTACTTGGATACTGAACCCTGCTTTCATTGTATTTGTCTTCTTACCTCAGGCTTTCTTAAGTTGTTTGGTTACCTTCTTCAGACGCTTGTAGCTTTTATAAGCCTGAAACATCCATACCTTCAGTTCACGTTTTTGTTCTTTGACCTCTTCTGCCAATTTTGCTCCTTCATGGCCTGGTTTAATGCCTCGAGGTCATGGAATTCATGTTCAAGAACTATTATCGGGTTATTCAGATAGAGGTTGGAGGTGTCCATTTCTAGCCCAATTAGTACCAACACTCTTTCTGCAACTGATCCAATACATGTACCATCATGGCAAAGGTCAAAATTATCTTGGTCATTCAGTGTCTGCATCATAATATCATCAAGGGTTTCTATGCCAGGAACTTCCATGTCACCGATGGTTTCATTACCCTCCACATCCATCATAGCAAGGGCTTCAATACCCTATTCATCAAAATCATTGAGGGTTTCTAAATTTTGCACCTCGTCATCTTCCTGACCCTCTGTTGGGTCTTTGCTTGAACTCGGTGTCATTATTTTCTTCTTCAACTTATGAAGGAAGGCCAAAAAGGATATGTCATCCTCCCTCTCTAAATTTTCATCATTAACCATAATATGGGCTGCTTCATCTCCAAGAACAGAGAGTTTTTTGTCTCTACGTGAAGCCTGGGGTGACTCGTCTAACAAAATCAAGGAGCTCGGCTGAGCGCGACTTGTCCCGGAAGAGACAGTCTTTTTCTTAGTCAAGTTCCTCGTCGCTCTTCCTTTTGCTCAGGACAAAGTTTTTTCAATATATTTATCCTCTTCTATCACCCATTTTTTCTGTCTATTTGTCTCGACAGGGTGCGGGGTCTCTTCCTCTCTCTTCTTACTTGCACTCTCTTTCTCAGCCGACTTCCCTGCACTTCTTCCCCAAAAATATTTCAAGAACACTTCCCAAGTTATTCCTTGGCCTCCAGCTCCCTCTTAACCATGATTACAAGGACCCCATGATGGTATATTTTGTATGAAACCTGGCTTTCATCCCCATTCTGAGCTCCTCTCGCTATTTTCTCTAAACTCCGGAGCAGGTAATAAGGGAAATTGATGCATTTCACTGATTCAAAATGCAACTGAAAACGGATATGGTACACAAACATTAATGAGTAACATCCTTCATAGGTAAGAAATTTATGTAATATTTATAGAAGGTATCGCCATTTCCCAAGCATGGCGACGCGGAGAAGCCCTCTCTTCTAGTCGACTTTAAGTTTTCGGTCGACCACAAATACACGCCATATTTTCTTTTCGATCCTCTACTTTTTAAACCATTTTTCCCCTATGGGTTAGAATCCTATAGCTAGTGCTATAGATTCTTTTGTAACCTCAAATTCTAGCGAGACTACCTTAGCTCAACCTCCCTCAAATGTATTTTCAAATTCCAGTGCCGGAGCCATATCGAACCCATCGAATTTCTACAAAAAAGTGAGAAATCATGATTCTTGCAATAGTGCAAGACTATTTCAATACTTAGCCGTCTTCTCTATCTCCTTCACATATGACTGATAATTCCTCATGGATGACATATCTGTTTGAATCCACCCCAATTCTCTGTCACGACCATAGGAATATTTTACACTGAGGAGTGCAAAGGGCCATCGAGATTTTTATAATGGAGAACCGTCTATCCACCGCGTTATTGACCCCTTCCATCCAATCAAGTTTAACCATTAAAATCATCCCTTCGGGATGGATGCACACATGTTTCAGTCCAGTATAGGTAGGTAATGATGATTGGAGGAGGCAAAGGTTTTTACGGCGGTAGTGTCATGGTCATTCATGATCGGATTGTGAGGTAAGCCTATCATGGACAAGTGATGAAAGATATTTTCAAAAGACAGTAAGTGTGAGGTTTTAGGTAAATTTGTATTATCCCACGTTTGCTTCATAATTCACATAAGATGTGCTTCAACACTCATGAAAAAGATCAGACTTCACAGCCTGAAATATCTTACACTTAAATGATTTCTCCCTAAATTAGTAAATGATAAATAAAAGTCTTAATCATAATTCAAATAATGAAATGATATGATCTATCATTATGGTAGTCATCCATTTGTAGAAAATAGAAATAAACTTCCCAATATGCATTTCTGAACTAGGCTCTCCTACAATGCATTAAACATTTTTTCACTATATTTTCATAGTCGGGCGTGTGCCTGCACTAATCGTGCCTACATTGCAACGTTCTTGTGCCAATCCTGCTTGCACTGCAACGTGCTTGCACTGAACCTGCTTTCACCATTGATGTGCATTTCTGCACCAGGGATTTTTGTAGCATCGAAGAAAGAGGGCATAAACAAAATTTGATATAACACAGTTCTTTAGATGGAAAAACAAATTCATGAATATACAAGAGAAATTTTATTCACCATTCTTTCATGTTTAATAAGGCTTTGAATCTGACTTCATCAGATCCTGCAATTGATCCATGAGGTAAAAAAGAAGTGGGAAAGGGGTAATTTTAGAATGGGAAGGAATATCATAACATTGATTCCAAGAATAATACCACCAAGAGAGGTAAACGAAAATAGGACGTGGGAAAAAAAAATCAAGCAGAAAATAGGGATTTTACGAAATCAGATAGGGATAGTTTCCTTAGAAGAAAAAGGGGGGTAATTCATCATGGGATTTAGAAAGAAAAAATTTATCTAGAAATTTAGAAACGACAAATAGAATAAAGGCATAATTTTACCTTCAAAATCTGCTTGCATTGGTGCCGGAAAAATTAAATGTAGCGGGAATTAAGCATTGCTTGGATACAAATTTCCATGCTAGCTATCCCAAACTTGGGTAAGGGCTTGGTTACCATTTGAAGTTGCTTCTTCTTAGTGACAGCTAACACATCTAAAAATCAAGAAACATTCCCTTTTCATTGAAATTTTGACGTACATGCCAACATGCTGGTTTTCAGGTTGATCCTTCTGCAATCATGTCAGTAAACTGATTTTCATAATTACAGGAAAAAAAGTTATTTTTCTTTCTTATTTTTTTTTGTCATTATTATTATTATTATTATTATTATTATTATTATTATTATTTGGGAAAAAAAGAATCAAGTTTTCAATAGGTTGGTGTTGCCACCTACCATCTTCTTCTCAGATTGTTGTTGGACTTGATGCATAAAATATCCTTTAGTAAGGGGCTCAAAATACAACTTTAATCTATGCCCATTTATCAGGAACACATGATTCCCTCCATCAATATTTTTAATTTCTACCACTCCATTCTCAAACAATTTGACCACTTCATAAGGCCCCATCTAACGTGTATGGAATTTCCATTTAAAACATTTAAATCTAGAATCATAAAGGAGTACTCAATCACCTGGTTGGAGCTTATTTTTCCAGATGGACTTATCGTGCCACTTCTTACGCTGTTGTTGAACTAATATATTATTCTAAACATCATCCCTTCGAAATTCATCTAACTCATTCAGCTGTAGGAGATGTTGTTGTTGTGTTTCAAAGAGATCTAGCCCAAATTGGACTGCAGTCCTAAAAGTCTTCATCAGGAACTCTATCAGAAAGAGGACTTGTTTCCCGTACAGTTTCCCGTACAGTAGCTCATATGTTGTGTGTCCTGTGTTGTTCCTCAAAGTGGTTTGATATGCCCAAAAGGATTCTGGTAATCTGTTATCCAAATCCTTTCTATAGATATTTACTGTCTTCATGATGATGGACTCAATTACCTTGTGTGTGGACTCCAGCTGACCATTTGCTTGCGGGTGATATGGTGTAGATTTCCTGTGCCAGATTTTGTACTGCTCCATCATATCCTATACCAGATTAGAAATAAACTGTGAACCATTGTCAAAAACAATCTCTCTAGGCACAACAAATATAGTAAAGATGTCAATAAAAATAAAATAAACAACAAATTTTTCAGTATCACAAGAAACAACTTTAGCTTCTACCTATTTTGTAACGAAATCTGTACAAACCAAAATATGATTTTTATTTAACGATGTCGGATTTATTGGTCCTACAAAATCAATAGCCCATTTTTTAAAAGGCTCAATCATAACCCGAGTACATAAATTCATTTCATTGGTTTGATTAGGTTGTCCCACTCGCTCAAAACTATCACATCACTTGACATATTGTTTGGCATCCTTAAACAAGAAAGGCCAAAAATAGCCGGCTCATAAAATTTTGTATGAAGTCCACTTATCAGTGAAGTGGCCTCTGCAAGGTTCATCATGGGAATAGTTTAAGATATCAAACACTTCTTCCTCTCTTAACGAATAATAAGATCTGGTCCAGTGTAAAATAGGTCTCCTTGAACCCAAGAATATGCCACACTTTTATGTAAAATACTTCACTTTTCACGAGCGGATAAGTGAGGTGGCATTTTTCTAGCAACTAAATAGTTAGATATGTCAGTGAATCATGGGGATTATATTGACAAAGTGAAAATATATTCGTCAGGAAAATCATCATCAATAGGAATTACTTTGCCAGAATTATTTAATCTTGAAAGATAATCTGCTACTACATTATATTTTCCTCATCTATAAACAATATTAATGTTAAATTCATGTAACAATAATAACCACCTCCCCGGATGCGGGTGTTAGTGCAGTTAATGAGGGTGAAAGGACGCAAGCAGTCGGACAGGAGGCCACATGCCATCCCTCACGGCTGCATTGAGACCACTTGCCCGCAGTAAATACTCCTCTGCATGCTCTTAATGACGTTTGGTATGAAGGTGATTCTCACTATCGCAGGGGAGGTTCGAGGCAGCCTCGACTGCCGCAATAACATCTCGGATAAGATTTGCAAGCCTGGTCATTCAATGCGGCATTCTGAGTGTTGCGGGAAAGGAACGATAAAGGCCATGGAGCCGCTAGTCCCCCAGCCGATGAATTCGCGATGTAACTCAGTTCTGGACAGAGCCAGAGAGCGCACCACCACAGGGAAGTGTAGTCGTCTGACCTGTTGCCTGCAGCCCGATGACAACATTCACATTTCTGTAGCTGGCTCTTGTTTGTCCGCGACGGTGGTTCTGGGCATTCCTCCCGTGACGTGCCCTCAGTCGCTTCAGAGTTCCAGTCCAGTTAAAGCTGCTAAAATGCCAAGGCTTCGGCAGAGGATGAGGTGCAGGAGGGGGTCTTCTCGTTCTGCTAGAAGGCATTCTCCTTCCCTTTCTTCTTGCCCGTCTGACACCTCTGCACATTCTGACAGCCTCCCTCACCTCCTCCGTGGGCGCTTGCTCCGCTCAGGCCGCAGGTTAGATTCGCCTTCAGCGGATGCGATGCCTGCTTAGTCGCATACGGCCCTCTTCTCATTCGATTGTGCTCTCAACAGACCACGCATAACTGTGGCCATCTCCGTGGTCTTCTTGGAGGAGTCCCTGCCAGAGAATCCGCCTGAAGAGCAAGCTCCAGTCGACGACGCTCATTTGGACACGATGCAGCAGGACACGAGGGGTCAGCCTAAGGTTTCCAGGGCATCTTTGCAGGATGAATCAATTCACGTTCAGGCAACTGTCACTGAATCTCCCACTGCTGTCCACCACAATGTTGAATTCTCCCATGCTCGAAGCGAACCAGAAGACTTCGGATGCAGGATCAAGGAGGTTGCTCCTGATGAGTAATCCGATCCTCCTTTCTTGTCTATTTTGTTTTTTCCCGGCCCTCTCTGAGGGAGTGTTTTGCTGTTTCAATGTTTCTCTCAATTCTGGTCCAATTTTTGTCAAAGACCAGTTTCAATCTTTACAGCGGTCTAGTCTTGTTATGGTCCAGTGTTATAGATATGCTCCTAGTTTAAAGTTAATGACATTCCAGCTCGATCCCCTGCATGGGATTTTTTCTGTCTTGGGTTTTTCAAGCTGGCGCCCCTTGCAGGGCAGCCAAAATCTAGTCACTGTCAGCTCAAATTGCCTCTTCGTAGCCACAGTTATGGCCTAGGCCAGATGTACTATATTTTTCACTGTTAATAGATTACTCTAACTTAGAAAAAAAAAAAACAATAATAACCACCTATTCAATATACCGCTATTTAAGGGTTTATTCATCAAATATTTTATTGCGGAATGATCAATATTGATCAGGAGATCATGTCCAAGTACAAAAATGCTCCAAAAATGAAAGTGCTCAAAAATGGTTGCAACCTCAACAACTGGAAAGGTCTCGTCGCTGCGATTTTGGCGCCATGAAAAGTTTTCAAAATAGAGGTTGTATGCAGAAGTTATGAATTTTTGAAAAGCCCAGTAAACTCCGAAAATAAGTTGACCAAGTTTGACTTTTTAAATTTGGGAAAAATAAAAAATAAAAATATTCCTCTGAATATTCCCCAAAATATTCCTTGGAATATTCCATGGAGGGAAAATTATAATCTGACAAGTGGAAAGATATGGTTGGAGGGTTGTTTGACCTCGTTAAACTAGACCAATATCAGGCTGCCACGTGGCCCAGGAGCTATATTATGGAAGTTTTTTGGAGGCCTTGGGATTCGAATATCCGACCTCTCATTCACAAAGCCAACTCCCAACCGATTCGACTACATGTTAGTTTTTAACATTATTGCGCGACGGGTTTAATTTAAATTTCATGGTCTTTGCCACTGGTAGGGGGTAGGGCTAACCCCCATGTGTAAAAGCTTCCCATACGACTCTACCCACGACCATCCGCCAAACCTTCTGATGGTTGTGGTGACTGCAGAACATGTGACCATGTCACAAACAATTAAGACCATGATATAACGGTTATGAGTCATGGTTATGCCAAATGGTTTTCTCGTCGGTTTGGGTGGTGGTCACCATGTCACTGCCCCACTTAATAGTTAATGCTAGCCCTAATGATTCCCATAATGTTGGAGTGGCTTCCACTATTTTCTTATTTTTTCAAATTTTGGCACTCCTAACTAGAGTTCCTCCAGTTTTGGAGGATATTTTCAAGGGATATTGGGTAAAATTTGTTTTTTCCATAACTCCTTCATTATTCGACCAAATTGGCTGCAAAAATAGTCAATTTTGGGTATTATCGACATTATGAACACATTGGCATAGGTTCAAGAGACATAATAGATCATCCTTAGGAGGTTTAGATTTGAGAAAGATCAAGGAGCCACTAGGGCCACCACGGAGTGGGCAGTGCATTGAGCATCCTTTGTCTGTTTTCTACAAATGAATAGTCATCTCTAACTAATTCAAGCATTCTGAAGTTTTTTTTAACATAGAGCATAGCCTATTGAGGAGGGGTGAACTAATTCATCAAATTTGTTGATTGTTATGCTATGTGATGTTTATTTCTCTGTTATTTTCTATTGTACATTGTTATACAAGAAAAAATACATGCTTTAACCTCACACAAAAATCTATTTAACTATGCTAAAACCATTTGTTCAACCTTCAAACTTCAGAGAACCTTATGCACACATTTTAATTACTGTTTGGATACTTATCACAATGAAACTAATACTTTCCATTCATATCAAGTTGGTATCAGAGCTAGAGTTTTACTCTCAGTATTGTTATTGTGCAAAGTTTGTTTAACAGTTTCCAAAGTTTTTCATGCTTATTAGGCTGAAGCTTAAGAGATGAGAAAGTCAACTGGCAAGGACTGAACGTAATCCCCAGCTAAGGAGGAGAAGAGTTCAAGTATCTCCAACTTCAATTTCACCTCGAAGAGAAGTAGAAGAATCCATAAATATGACTTCAAGAGAAGATAAAATTCCTGAAGAATTTGATCCCAAGGAAGAAGAAAGGGTGTTTAGGAAGGCATTACTAGACATGAATAAAATGGTGAGAGTCCTTTATCAAGAAAGGAATGAAAGGCTTGAAGGAGAAGGATCCAAACTTCACAAGGAAGGACGAGGATCGTTAGGAGGCCATAATGATGAAGAGAAATCCAAGAAGGGTTATGTAGGAAATGGAGACAGTGGAAAGTCGCCATCATCACCCTCATATTCATCTTCATTGTCGTCAACCTCTACATCCTCTTCAGTACATCATACTCACAAAGTCAAGAACACGGGTAAAATTCCTTTTCTTAAACTTGATGTTAAGTTTGAATTGCCAAATTTTGATGGTAAAATAAATGCAGAAAAGCTAGATAATTGGATTACGCAATTAGAGGTCTACTTAAGAATTCAAAATTTTCATGTTGGCAAAACTAAAATCCAGCGATCTTCATTGAGAATGGAAGGTGCAGCTCTTGTTTGGTGGGAAGCTAAGACAAGGGAGGAGATCAAAAAATATGGTAAGATTATCTTATCATAGTCTGATTTCATTTCTGCAATAAAACAATAGTTTTATCCATTAGCTCACATGCAGAAAGCCATAATGAATTGGAAAAATTTTAAACAGTTTAAATGACAAAATGTTCAAGTTTATACTCAAGAATTTAGAAGAAGAGCTCTTTTACTAGGAATTGATTTGCATAGCTACGAAACTTTACTCAAGTATATAGGAGGTTTGCATACTTACCTAAGACATACTATTCCCATGTTTAACCCTACAAGCTTAGATGAGTTTTTTGTTCAAGCCACACATTTAGAGGCAAGGGGTAAACAAAATTTAGATGCGAATGAGGAAAATGAGTTTAAAGGAAAATGGAGGAAAAAGAGAAATGCAAATTCTAGGAAAGAGAAGGGAAATTTTTTCTGCAAACACTGTTCTAAAACAAGCCATGATGAGGACCATTTTTGGAAACTTCATCTGGAGTTGAAACCAAAAAGATTTAAAACCAAAGATAAAGCCAAGGATAAAGCCATGATAGTTGCAATAGTTGAACAAGATCTAGGATCAGATTCAGGAGATGAAACTAAAATCATAGCTATCGCACTAAAGAACTTGAATGGGAAAGAGAATGAATGTAAACCCAGTTTTAGTATTTCTAACTGTCACATAGAAGCCCGAAATGAAAAGAAGAGAATTGAACTGTTTCATGTGAGGGTCATTTCAAAACACACCAAGTTTGACACACTATTTGACAGTGGGTCGCAAGCGAACCTTATTTCTGAAGACTTAGTCAAGAAACTAAATTTTGAAACCATTCCACATCCAAAAGCATATCCTCTTGGTTGGATTTGGAAGGATCCAATTTTACAGGTTTCAAATAAGTGCATGTTATGCTTTGCAATAATAGCATATTTTATTGACACGGTTGAATTAGATGTTGTTCCACTTAATATTACAGATGTGGTGTTGGGAAGTCCTTACTTTTATGATAGGAAATCTATCTTCCATCGCCATGAGAACAAGTACCATTTATTCAAGGATGGCAAGGAGTTTACTGTGAGAGCACATCCCAAAAAACTAGACTCTTCTTTAGTGAATGTTGGGCAAATGAAAAGGCATGTCAATGCAAGGAAAATTTGAATTTGATGTTGATTAAACAAAAGGAATTTGTACATAATCCTTTTCATGTTAATGCTGATGTAAATAATGAGTTGTTTCATTCTGAAAGAAGGTTGTATTTGAAAGAAGATGACAAGCAGTTGCAGCATTTGTCATTGGTGTCAATCGGTGCAGAAAACAAAGTGTCAGTGCAAGCCTAGGTGCAAATATCCAAGAGAGGCTAAAGCATCCAAGCAGAGAAGGCATAAATTTTAACAACGAGCATTTCTAGTTTCAGAATGGCAGGGTATTATGACGAGGAAACTTGGTCCAAAATCGACACAAGTACAAGGCTAATTCAGTAAAAAATAGCCATAAGGATAGGATAAAAGGTGAAAGTAATTTTCAATTTCCTTTGAAGATAGACCAATGTAGGAACAATATGTTTACTGCAAATTTAAGTTGATGTTCTGCAAGTTTCGAAAATATGCAGGATGACAAGGTCAAAGTTAGCAAAAGTTGGTCAACAGATTCAAGGAAAAATTTGTCATTTCATGAGAAGCTCCAATTAATGAAATCAGGGAAATTTCAGTGGATTAAGATTGGAAGAGTAGAGATTTAGTCTTGTCATACTCAGCTTCAAAAGTCCAGAGAGATTTTGTGTTCCAAAAGCTTCCTAGTGGGGAGGTGTGATCAGGGGATCATGTCCAAGTTCAAAAATGCTCAAAAAAGAAAGTGCTCAACAATGGTTGCAACCTGAACAACCAGAAAGGTCTCATCGCTGCGATTCTGGCACCGTGAATGGTTCACAAAACAAAGGTCATATTCAAAAGTTATGAAGGTTTGAAAAGCCCAATAAACTCCAAAAATAAGTTGACCAAGTTTGAATTTTTAAATTTGGGAAAAATTTTAAAAATAATACTCCAAGGAATATTCCTAAGAATATTCCCTAGAATATTCCATGGAGAACAAATTATAATCAGACAAGTGGCAAGATATGGTTGGAAGGCCGTTTGTCCTTGTTAAAGTGGACCAATAGCAGGCCACCACGTGGCAGGCCCAGGGGCCACCGCGTGGCCCAGGAGATGTATTACAAAATTTTTTTGGAGGGCCGAGGATTAAAAAAATTGACCTCTCGTTCACAAACCCAACTCCCGACCTATCGGACTACATGTTAATTTTTAACATTATTGCGCGGCAGGTTTAATTTAAATTCCATGGTATTTTCCATTGGCGGTTGTAAAACCTTCCCATATGACTCTACCCGCGACCATCCGCCAAACCTTCCAATGGTTGTAGTGACTGCAGAACATGTGACCACATCACAAACAGTTAATGCCACAATATAACGGTTATCAGCCATGGTTATGCCAAACTATTTTCTTGGCGGTTTGGGCGATAGTCGCCATGTGACCGCCTCACTTAATAGTTAATGGTAGCCCTAAAAGTTCCCCTAATATTGTTGTGGCTTCCACTATTTTTAGATTTTGGCCAATTTTGGCACTCCTAACTGGAGTTCCTCCAGTTTTGGAGGAGGTTTTCAAGCGATATTGGGAAAAAAATGTTTTTTCCATAACTCCTTCATTATTCGACCAAATTGTGTGCAAAAATAGTCAATTTTGAGTATTCTCGGCATTCTGAACACATTGGCATAGGTTTTAGAGCCATCAGAGGTTATATCCAACATTTTTAGCTCCAGGAAAGATAAAGGAGCCACTAGGGCCATGAGGGAGTGGGTAGTGTATTGAGCATCCTTTGTCTGTTTTTTGCAAATGAATAGTCATCTTTGACTAATTCAATAATTATAAACCTATTTTTATAGAGAGCATAGCCTATTGAGGCTTTATTTCAGATGTACTTACCATTTTTTAGCAATAAGATATGAGGGACATGACATTAGGAGTTGGACCAGCAGATGTAGCCCAGGAGGGGTGAACTGCTTCATCAAATTTGTTGATTATTGTGCTATGTGATGTTTATTTATCTATTATTTATTGTTGTACATTGTTATACAAGAAAAAACACATGCTTTAACCTCACACAGAAATATATTTAACTATGCTTAAACCATTTGTTCAACCTGCAAACTTCATAGAACCTCATGAACACATTTTAATTACTATTTGGATACTTAGCACAACAAAACTAATACATTCCATTCAGATAAAGTATGAAGAACGACTTCATATCTTGTAATTTAGTGTCTGAATTTATTAATGGAAAATATTACAACTAAAAGTTATTTCTCAGTAAGTGTGTAATTCAGTTCAACAGCTGACACATTTTTGTGGATGAAGTAAATAACATAGTATTGCCAATGGTAGTATCTAAGGGATAAAGGAAATATGAAATGGCACGGACTAGTTTTTTCCTCTCAAAATTTGTGCCTAATTTAGTTTTTCCTTCAATGTTTGAAAGGACTGTTGGCAAGCTGTGGACCAAGAAAACTCACTATCCTTAGCCAAAAGTTAAAAAATGGGGGTAGATGTCCTAGAGAAATTCTCAATGAATATCTTATAGTAGCTTGCATGTCTTAGAAAACCTCTCAATTCTCTTTGAGTTTTGGGTGTAGGAAGACTCACAATGATTTCTATTTTTGTAGGGTCAACCTAGATACCTTTTTCAGAAATGAAATGACCAATAACTACACCTGCCTTGCACATTAATCTTCACTTTTTATTGCTCAAATCAAGATGAGCTTCTTGGCAATGAAAAATCACATTTTCTAGATTTCTAAGGTCATATTGAAATGAATTATCAAAGAAATAAATGTCATCCATATAGATTTCTACACATTGAAGGTCAGCCTAAATAGCCAGGACTACCCTTTAAAAGGTAGCCATGGAATTACATAGCCCAAAGGGAAGAAATCGGTAAGCTGAGGTACCCCATGGACATGTGAAAGTGGTTTTATTTTGATTTTCGGGTGCTATATGTATCTGGTTATAACCACTAAAGCCATATATAAAAGAGAAGTACTTCTTACCAGCAAGGGTATCAAGCACCTGATTGATGAAAGGAAGGGGGAGGTAATCCTTAAGAGTGGCTTTGTTCAGTTCTCTATAATCAATTCAAATGTGCCATCTCCTATATTTTTTTGCGACTAAACCCAATGGGGAGACCCACTGGCTATCGGAAATAGGATAGATAAAATCAACATCCAAGAGTTTTTTCAATTCTTCTTTTACAACATCCATTAGTGATGGGTTCATCTGCCTTTGGGGTTGTTAGACAGGCCGGGCTCCATCCTGAATATAAATATAATGATTAGAGGATTCAGGAGGGATTCCTTTCATATCATCATAACCCCATGCAAAGGCATCAAGATTGTTTTGCAAAAAATTCACAAGATGCTCTTGCTGCGATGAATCCAAGTATAAACTAATATGCAAGGATTTTCCTGGAATAATCTCAAAAAGAGTGGTATCGGACTTGAGGGTACTCACTGGCACTGCTGGAAATGGTGATGAGGGATTCTCAGGATTATCTCTCTGCTGAAAATCCAGACTAAAAATTTGGTTCAATGACTGAAAATTAGGCATGGTGTTGTGATTGTTCAGGAAATCATGTATCTCACTCTCATATGAGGACTGAACACAATGATGTAACATTGAGATAGAACTTACTATAATCTAGCCACAAGGTGTCTAAGAGCTCCTGAATCGATCTAGCAGGTGGGTATAATATGACCTTCTTCCTAGAATCTCCATAGGAAATATACATGTCACCAGAACAACATCCAATGTAAGCATGGGCCGTAGCAAACCATGGTCATCCCAAGATCAAGGGATGTCCTCCCACAAGATTCTTTGGCTGAAGCACAATGAAGTCGGCATGATATTCCCAAGTTGATCCATGGTTTTCTTTGTCATCACAATAATGGTTTCCCCTAGGTCTATAAGCACATTAGAGACAAGGACATCGCCTATCTTAACATAGACAACATGGTTTCTTGGGTCAGTATACTTTTCCATATGCATACACCCTATCATTAACTCTTCTACTCTACCAACAAATTGAATAGTTTGAGGTTCCAGTATTCTCCTTCCTGGCTTCTTGAGACAAAGTTACTTAATTATTTTTGTACGGATGGGGACTTCTTTGATATTCTAGAGCAAAGGCACCTCTATAAAAATATTCCTAAGCTCATAAGCCAAGCTAGACTAAGGAATGGGGTCATTGCTCTCCACAGCTAGCCTCTTTGGATATGGAGGTTGGTCTGAGGAGGATGGGAAAGGCTTTGAAGGTACGTAGATTGGATTAATGGTGACATATCTCACAAAATGGTTAGAAGCATCCTCCTCACCCTTCTCTTCAATAATCACCATAGGCTGCTTCTTATTTTTTGAGGTTGCTATCTTCCCCGATCTCAATTGAAGATCATTGAAACCAACTGGTATAGACTGATTTCTGGATGGAAAAAGTGGTTTCATAGAATGGATCATTTTTACCTCTTTGTTATTTGGGTTTGGTACAGGTTTGGTAGGCAGTTGAGGAGGTCGAAATAGAGGAGGTAAAGGTAATGGAGGCATAGGTTGACTCAGGTGGGGTAATGATGGTTGTGGCATTGGGTAAGGTGCGTATGTCAGAGGGTATGATTGCATCAGTGCACGATAGGAATGTTGTGAATGGTTTGGCCCTCTCCATCCTTGTTGCCAATATTTGGAGGATTTTCCATAATGATATTGGTTCCCATGCTACCAATTTTGAGAGTGACTAGTGTCAGGATATGAATATTCATGTTCATTATAGCCAAAAAAATGTAGTGGAAGGTCAGGAGCCATACCTGCATTTACCTGAGGCTAGTTTCTTTATGCTCCCATAGCATGCAATGATTCAACTTCAGGTTGTCCTCCCTCAAATACAGCTTTCTGCCAAGGTATGGGAGGAAATTTCTCCATGGCATGGTTCTATGCACAAATTGCACATATATTAGTTCCTTTAACATCGAGAGGACATTCTCTTAAAAGATGTTTTTTTCTACATTTTGGACAAAAAATAGATAATGACTCTTGTTCCTCTACAAGTTTTTGCTGAAATTTCAAAGAGTCTATATGTTTGCTAACGATGTTCATTATTTAAATTGTCATCTAATCCTATTTTGATCTCCAATCCAATGATCATAGCATCAATAGATTTGGTTTTCTTACTTCTGTTTCGAATTCCTTTACTGAATCTATATTGATTGCTTGAGAATTTCCTACGCAAGTCACAAATTTGATCAAAACGTTTCTGGGGAATTTCTCGTTGTCCTAATAGATTTAAACTATCCCTAGAATCATTAGTAATTCCACATAAGAAAAATGTCGTAATGGTAATCATATCAAATTTATGCTTTGTCATTTGAAGGATACACAAGAATCTCTCTAAGTAGTCCTCTAGAGTCTCATCATCATTTTTCACAATAGTAAAGATTTCATCTTGAATATTTCTAGTTTTACAATATTCCTGATATTTTGACAATAACACCTTCTTCATCTGTTCCCAAGAAGCTATAGTGCTTCCCCCTAGTCCCATTAACCAGCAAAATGTTGTATCATTGAGAGTTATGGGAAAAAACTTTAATTTTTGAGCATCAGATGAATAATCATAGCTCCTACACAAAATATCAAACTCAAATCGAAAGGATTTTGGGTATTCATGTAAATTACCATAGAAATGAGGAAGATTTTATGGTGGTATATTATTCATTTGCATAATTACATCAGGATCCATAATTGGGAATCCGAAAATAGATTGTTCCTCATTTACCTGACTTTCACCAGTACCCTCGGCATGGTTCTCGTGATCTGCCATTGTTGTTGCTCCAATCGAACTGCTCTCAACAGGCTGAGAAGGTTGACTATGGTTTCAAGTAGTCTCCTTCTTCCCCTTCATGGGTTGTCACCCCTGGACTACAGTTGTCAGAATCCAAGTGGACAGTTCTTGCGTGATGAGTCTTGGTTTGTTTGGAATTTCTGCCAGCAAAAGAAGGCCCATTATGAGATTTGATTTCATATTTGTTAGTGTTTCCTTGTCCTTTAGTAGGATTTAGACCCATACCTATTCTAGAAATTCATTTTAAAAAATAAAAAAACAAAAATTCAATAAAATGCTGCAAACTAAAAAATAACTCAGCACCTATCAATTTCTTCAATCAAAAGAAGCACGCTGCAGAAAAAAATAATGGAAAACTTACCCCTATTGCAGAAGAATGGAAAATTCTTACCAATTCAAAACACCTCCCTGGCAACGGCGCCAAAATATTGGATGCATGAATTTCACTTAAGCAAGCTCCTTCAAGACTTAATTATTCACCCGGTGGGTTCGTAAACTGAGAGATGAAGATCATGAAATGACAGAAGTGGTATGAAATTTTCCTTTATCTATTCCTACTTATTAATTGAAATCTTGTAGAATCAGACAGAAAAGTCACAAAGGCAATTTACACCAAAGTAATTCTTTTGCTGGAACGTAAACTAATGCAATTTCAAAGAAACCAAGTAAAGGAACTTTCACTTTGCTGTAAACAATCTTAATTTCTGAAGTAAAGCTCTATGTTTATCCTTAGTATAGGTGATGGCAGTTTAACAAGTGGGCCCTTGAACATATTTTACTTCTAAATTATTTTCCTTCTCACACTAAGCAGCCTTTCCTATACTCCTACAATCTACTTGAACTAGTACAAGTACAGAACTTTATGCGTGAGAAGTATATTTTACACTTCTACTAGAGGCTTATGTCTTTCTGTACGGGCTCTAAGCCTCAAGTCTTGGAGCACTCTGTTCCTAGAGGAAGACAATAGTTCTTGTACCAGAACACGGCTTCCTACACCAAGTTGTCCAATTACTTTTAGAAATTCAAAGGACATGTTAACTATGAAAAGAATTACAAAATGCGAGCATAATTTTAAAATAATTTGCACACGCAAAAGAATGCTTTAACCAACTAAATCTTAGAATGGAAATAAATATTCTAAGATAAAAATAATCTTTAAAAATAAAATAAAACCTTCTTCAGTCAATGGATTTTTGTATGCAATCATATATAAATCAAAAGGGGATTCAGTGTAATATTTCAGATTACTTTTAATCCTTTTCCTTAAATCGTGAGGTGCAAGCATGGATTAATATATTGAAACAATGTTCTTTCCCATTTCATGAATTTATCCTTAATATTTAGGAGTTTGACTTTTAATATTATAAATGCTTCTCTGTGATGATAAATGCTTACTTTATAGGAATATGTTAAATTCTTATAAGGAGAAAAGAATAAAACAAGTTGTAAATGAACCAGCAAACCAAAGTGTGGAATCCTACATGCACTAGTGCGGGAACAATCTATCTACATGATCTAAGCAAAAGTAAACCAAATGGGAAAGAAATTAGTGAAAGGAAATTAACTCAATTAACTTTCACACAACAAATCCATTCACACTTTGACTATTAATGAGATAAATAATAATTCTTATGCAAGAATAAAAAAAATATTTAAACCACACTTTCGCAAATAAATGAAATTAACATGCACACCTTTAAGCTAATGAAAGCAAGAGGGTAAACGAGCTGGGTTGGGTGGGCCCTATCCAACCAGCTTGTTTCTTATTTTAGGAAGCGTAAATATTCGACACTTAATAACACATCAATGAAAGATAAAAAACTAGAGTGAGAATATCCTGGCGCAACCCCTCGTATTAATTCCAGTCAGCAAATATACATCATGAGTTCAAGTCTAGCCCAAAATGAGAGCGACAACAAGATTACAATTTGACAAAAAATACAGTTGCACTCCTATCATTGACCTAGTTATATCTAAGGGCTATACTTTATACAACCCTTTCGGCCTATGGCCCTAACAAAAATTGCACAGTCATTCCAAATCAAGCCTTTTGGCTGAAATGAAATAACAAACAAAATTACAAAAATAAGTCAGCGGCTATAATAAGATTCAAAATAATCGTTGGCCGGTGACCTTATCTTCGACCATATCCCCTAACTATCCTCCACATGAGTTCAACTTCGGATGACCGCAACTGAACTAGATGACATGGACCAAGATGCCCACATTAAGTGATCCAGTTGTTGTGTAGATCTCATAATAGATAGTTTCCAATGGTGCAGGGATCTACCTGCACTAGATCAAGCTAATACGATGATTAATACTTTAGCTTATCAAATACCTTAGTAAAGTAAATATTAGTTGCAAGAAATATTAAAGGCACAAAATCTATTAAAATGATTAATTAAGCACTTAGTAAACCTTGAAAAAGAAATATAAATCTTATGCAGGAATAGACAGGATTCTTGGACTAGTGTAGGAATAAGGAGGTTTATGAAGATGAAACATAGGTTAATGATTGTGGTTTTGTAGTAGGAAGGGGATGAAAATGAAGCATTTCGGCCTACAAAAACTCATAATTAGTTGTAATTATGTTCACTGGAATTACAAACCACCGGTCATGTAGAACACCCCTTTAGCCATGGTTCTAAGGAATGGGCAGAAGACTGGCATCATGTAAGAGGAAATTGTTAATATAAGATGTCAAGTCTAATCTGTTAAACCGTGAATAATATCCTTGTGACAGTATGTTGTAATTTTATGTTTCAAAAGTATTTTGAGATAGCCACAAAGATGGAACATGATGGAGATTGTATTTGTTTTTCATTCCTTATGATCAAACCTTAAGAAACACAACATTCATAGGTTATGGCCTTCAAACTCTCCTATAAAGTGAATAATTTGTGATTCAATTTTTTACATCTTTTAATTTGTTACTTCGTACATTTTAATTTTACATCCTATATATATCCTCTTGGATGATTTTTTTCATCTTTTATTTGGATAGTAATAGATGGTCAGGTGCATATAGGAAATATTTGAATGCAGGAAGTTGGCCCATCATAATACTAATTAAAGCAAGGATGTCAATCCGAAGGTGTAGTTGTTGCAATGGACTCTGATGAGAAAAGGCCAAGTATGGATATTAATCATGCCCCTTTGTTGTATCAATGGATTTTTGAGCATAGTGTAAAAGAGGGACAAGACAAAACATTGTCTCAAGTAGGAAGGGGTGAGCTGCAAACTCTGTAAGGATGATGG
The DNA here is from genome assembly GCA_034641835.2 of Pinus albicaulis. Classification (NCBI taxonomy): domain Eukaryota; kingdom Viridiplantae; phylum Streptophyta; class Pinopsida; order Pinales; family Pinaceae; genus Pinus; species Pinus albicaulis. The sequence continues at coordinate 205,528,888 of CM076583.1, forward strand.
GTTAAGGAATTGGATACTTGCACTAAAAAATGTGACAAAGGAGGATGATATATACTCTCTTTGTATAATACCAATTAGACTCTAGTAAACTAGTTACCCAAACCTTGGAACCATTTATAACATTGGGTTGGGCCAAGGGTGTGCATGAGTGACATCTTGGTAGATATGTCCTCAAAAATGTTCGAGAAACACTACCTCTGAATAAGTTCCAAGGACCCATAGCCTTTGTTGAGTCAGGGCTAAAGTGCATGCTAAATCGAGGTCTTATGAATAGTAATCCTAGATAAGTATATGATTTTGTGATCTCGATCTCCTCTCCTTCGAGAAAGAAATGGTCATCAGTGAGAATTTTCTTCAACACATTGAAGATGATGGCTTTGGATTTTACCTAGGTTGATAGACAACTGATCAAGATCATAGAAAAGGGCTAGGGCATCGAGTTGTCTTTGAAATTTTTCTGGGGATGAGACTAGAAGGGCCACATCATCTGCAAACATCAAAATATAAATTAAGACATGGCGTATAAGGAAACCATTGCCATCTTGGTTGTGATCATGCAAGGATTCCAACTTGTCAATATAGTTCCAAATAGTGTAGGGGACAAGGGGAAACGCCATTTTACCCCAATGGTACTTAGGATAAAATCTGATAGCCCATGTGTTGGTGCATAGATGACCAAGGACTGACTCAAATAAAATGCACAATTGTTGCAAAAGGGTTTCTGAGATTCCAATATCTCTGAGTATGTGGAACAAATGTTCTATGGGGACATATTCAAAATCCTCTTTTAAAGTCTACAACACAACAGTAAAATTTTCCGGAACAATGTTGGGCTTCCTCAATTATGTTATGGAGTGTAAAAATGTGATTAATAGTCTAGTGCTCAGGTTGGAATCCAACATTTCCTCTAGCTCTATGTTTCCTCTTCCCAAGATCCCTAAATAGTTGCAGGTGGAGGGATGTAGCATAGAGCTTCAAGAAGAAAATCACAACAAATAGGCTTAATGGACTGCAAGGTACATCAGAAACAATATGTAGTGGGAGCATCAGTGCAGCTCCTCTAAACGAAATATCTAACTTCTGAGGTCCAAGACCTAGAGGATCAAATTATTCATCTCAGATATAAAATGCTACAATCTGAGAGTCCAAGAGAAGAAAGGGTCCCTCTCAAGAACTTGAGAATCGGGAGAAATATCTTGATTGAAGGTTTCCTACAAAAAGTGATCAATGATTGGAGGAGCTATCACCTACTAATTAGGGAGAAGAAGAAGAAATTTGTGGCCTCTAAAACTATATTACTAGTAGGTGAATCTATCCTACCATCTGAAGCTCAAGTGAAGAATCCCCTGATCAAGGACTCTATATAAATTGGAATATTTGATGTTTTGGAAGATATAATCTTGCGAACATAGGTTTCTCTTTGTAGAGACCTTGATTAGTGGGAAGGAGGTTTCCTTATGTGATTGTAAAAAGGTCGTGGACAAAGACACTAGTGTGAGGGTCTCATGGGTGGATGTCAGGGGTCTCCTCGAGATCCCATGAATTTTCATATTGAGGTTGCACTGCTCTCTACCTGTATCATTGCTTCCATGTGTGAGGAATAAAAATGATGGTGGTGATTATCTTGTTGTGTGGGTTGATGGGATTTATTTTAAGGCTCCTCCATTTGAGTATGTTGTGGGTGGAAAATTTGACAAGTCGAATTGTGCCCTAACTGGATGAATTTGCAACATCAAAGCTTGTTTATTCAACATAACAGAAAATATATTTTTTCAAGTGATATTTTTGTTGAAGTCATATAAGGAAGCCTCTTTACACTGTCGCTGAAAACAAAAAAAAAATCATTGGAAAATTCCTTGAATTTGAAGAGGAATCATTGAAAAATATATATGCAAAAATCATTTTGAATTTTTTTTGAATGCAAAATGTTTATCAATAGTTTTCCAATATCAAAAGTTTATATATAATTTTTTTTGCAAATATCAACAGTGTATACATCCCAATTTCTTTTACTGGTATACAACCATGAGAAAACAACTAGTATTCTAGTTTCATTACTAAACATAAAATTTTATGAAAGACATGACAACTATTGGCTTCTCTTAGCCCAATGTTTGAAGGAAGAGTCTTGATTTCCAAGATCCATGTCTTCTATCATTTGGTTAAATATGTATTCCCTGAATTCTGGAATTTTCTGGAACTGAATTTGTTGATATCCTATGATTTGAAGAAATAGAATGAGATACTTTTCTGAGATTAAGGACCATATTTCTCAACATACTGCATTCTTCCTCCACGGAATCTTTTTTCTTTTTTTATTGGATTTTTTTTCTCAATTATGGCATTTTGAGAAGTCCACTAGTGGTAGTTTTCGTATAATTTTGTAGTTACAAAGAAGAGGGAAGTTCTCTTGCATTGAATGGATTATGTCTTCAAATAAATTCTTGAACTTCCTAGGCTTATATAATCCATGTATATTATAGGCAGAAAGAAACAAAGCTATCAACTAATAGTTCTTAAGGGGTCTGAACTTCCATTCAAGACCGCGAATTCAAGATATAGGAAAAACCATACCACATTGCATACCACAAAACACTAGAAGAGAGCCTAAGATCCACATATTTTTGAAGTTAAGAAAACTTGAAGGACCAAATCCATGTTGGAATCACGATTTTCGTTAGACCAAAACCCACGAGCGTTATTCTCTACTACAATCCCCAGAGTTAGTTTCCACGAGAGGCAGTTAGTCCATGTCATGAAACACATAGGGAGCGTTGAACCCAATGTCCAACAATCTCCCCCCCCCTCCCCCCCCAATGCGAGTCGGGTGAGTTTCGAACTTGAGACCTGACTCTCTTATTTTACTTGTTGGAATCATGAATTTCGTTAGACCAAAACTCACAGGTGTTAGTATTTTCTACAATCGCCAGAGTTAGGATCCATGAGAGGTAGTTAGTCCATGTCACGAAACACATGGGGAGCATTGAACCCAATGTCCAATAATCCAGATAAAACCTAAATACCATACCCCCAGAAGAAATTTCTTGCAACACCAACAAACAATAATTCATTGAAACTATAAATAAGAAGGAGAGTAAGACTGAGGCCAAAATGTGGGCTGAAGATCAAATAGCATTGATAAACCACACACAAAAATAACATATAGAAGCCAAACCAAATGAATTTCATGCACAGAGCATGCCTTGAGACTATAACCATTGAACTGAAATTCCAGAATACCACCCAGAGGCTAAGAGAAACTCTTAGTAGAAATTTTATGGTAGATTAGTCTTGCGCTAGATGGTGGTGGTTAGTCCAAGATTAATCAATTTGGTGGTTAGTCTCAATTTGCAGTATATGCGAGAAAAAATTGAATTGCTCCTATGGAGTCGAATGGCATGCATCAAATGGGAAGCATTTAATGGGCCCTAACAATGATTCCACCTCTCATCACCATGAAGTGATTAGTATAGAAACACATCTTCAGATGGGATCCACCCTGTATCCAATTGAGCTATACATGTTTCCTATAGATATACTCTTGGATGTTTTTTTTCATCTTTTGTTTGGTTGTTAAGAGATGGTCGGGTGCAGATAGGGAATATTTGAATGGAAGAAATTGGTCCATCATAATACGAATTGAAGCAAGGAGATCAAGTTCAAGGAGTGGTTGTTGCAATGGACTCCAATGAGAAACATGACAAGTATGGATACTAGTCATACCCCTTTGTTGTATTTATGAAGTTTTGAGCATAATGTAGAAAAGAAACGAGACCAAACAATGTCTCAAGTAGGAAAGGGTGAGATTAAAACTCTATAAGGATTATGGGTTGAGGAATTGTCTACTTGCATTGAAAACTGTGGCGAAGGAGCATGATATGTACTCTCTTTGTTGAAGGCCAATTAGACTCTAGTAAACTAGGTCCCCAAACCTTAGAACCATTTAGAACTATGGTTTGGGCAAGAGTGGGAATGAGAGACGTCTTGGTAGATATGTCCTAAAAATGATTTCTAAAACACTACCTCTCAAGAAGGGCCAAGAACCCATAGCCCTTCTTGAGTCATGACCGAAGTTCATGTTGTAAACTAAAGTGAGTTATTGTGAATAGTACCCCTAGATATGTATATGAGTTAGTGATCTAGATATTCTCTCCTTTAAGAAAGAAATGGTGATCCGAGATTATTTTCTTCAACATGTTGAAGATGATGAATTATTTTTACCTAGATTGATTGTCAAATAATGAAGATCATAGAAAAGGGTCAGGGCATCGAGCTGTCTTTGCAATTTGTCTTGGGATGAGTCTAGGAGGGCCACATCATCTGCAAAAATAAAAATATAAATTAAGACATGGTGTATAAGGAAACCATTTCCATATTGGAAGTGCTCATGCAAGGAATACAACTTGTCAATATAGATCCAACGAGTGTAGGGGACAAGGGGAAAACTTGTTTTTCCCCAATGATACTTAAGATAAAATCTGATAGCCCATGTGTTAGTGCATAGATGACTAAGGATTGAATCATATAAAATGCATAATGGCTGAAAAAATGGTTTATGAGATGCCAATATCTCTAAGTATGGAATAAAGGCTCTATGGGGACAGAGTCAAAAGAGTTTTTGAAAGTCTATGAAACAACAATTTACTTTCCAAGAGCAATGTTGGGCATATTCAATTGTGGTATGGGGTGTAAAGATTTGATTAGTAGTCTAGTGCTCAGGTTGGAATCCAGCCTTTATTCAAGCTCTATGTTGCCTCTGCTCAAGCTCCCTAGAGAGTTGCACGTGGAGGGATGAAACATAGAGCTTCAAAAAGAAAATCACCACAAATAGGTCCAATGGACTGCAAGGTACATCATAAACAATATTTAGTGGGAGCATGATTGCAGCTCCTATAAAAGTCATATCTAACATTTGAGGTAAAATACCTAAAGGGTCAGATTCTTCATCTAATGTATAAAATTTTACAAAGCTAAGAGTCCCTCTCAAGAACTTGAGAATCAGGAGAAATATCTTGATTGAAGGTTTCCTGCAGAAAGTGATCAATGTTTGGAGGAGCAATCACCTACTAATTAGGGAAGTCTAGGAGAAAATTCTGGCCTCTAAAACTGTATTACCGGTAGGTGAATATCTCCTACCATCTAAAACTAAAGTGAATAATCCCTTGATGTAGAAATTTGGATAAATTGGAATATCTGATATTGTGCACATAGGCTACTCTTTGCAGAGATGTGGATCAGTGGGAAGGAGGGTGTCTTATGTGATTGTAAAAAGGGCCTGGAAAGAGACACTATTTCAAGGGTCTCATGGGTGGAGTTAAGGGGTCTCCTCGAGATCTCATGAATCTGCATACTAAGGTGGCAGTGCTCTCTGCTTGTAACTTATTTCTTCTATGTGTGAGCTCTACAAAGGAGGTTGTTGATCATCCTATTGGGTGGGATGATTCGAGTTCTTCTAAGGCTCCTCCATTTGAGTCTGTTGTGGGTGGAAAAGCTAACAAGTCGAATTGTGCCCTTACTGGACGATAATAAAGCATGAAAGCTTCTTTATTCAACATAACAAAAAATATATTGTTTCAATTGATACTATTTCTGAAGTCATATAAGGAAGCCATTGTTGCCTGCATATTAGATAAAACCTTTGTATAGTGAAAAAATTTGTAGTGATATCTTTTGTTAATATTTGAAGCGTTTTCTTCCACTTCTAACATCCACATCTACAATGCATATAACCTATAAAATTGTAATATAACTTCATACATTGTGGTGCTCATTCTATAAAAGGTTCTGAGAAATTCTGAAGCTCAAAAATATTTCCTTCAGTGAAAACTATCAAGTCTTTGCATCTAAAGGAATTCAAAAAAGGACAGTTTTCATTCCCATAAAACATATCAGTCCCTCTTTTTTTTACCATTTTCTTCAGCTCATGGATCTATTTGTAGAAAAGCATGGATTTATAATAATGTTGCAGAATCTAGATTTGCATGACAATAATTTTGCTAGAGTTCTCTCTTCATGGATTTTTGTGTAATTGGTATGTTTAAATTTGAATATTATGTTGCCTTCATGATCACTCATCAAACTCATAACCACTAATACACATGGTATCATCACCATTAGCTACATAGACATCATTTGGCTGATAGTCCGAGGACTCTTAAAACTCCTCTCCAACCTCAATATTAGTTCTAGTAGTAGCATGAGAAACAACACTACACTTAGCAGAACTAGAACAATGTGTTTTACACACTGCATGGGAACTAATTCCCTCACAAGTCACCATGTTTCATTCTTGGTCTCGGTGGTTCTTTGCCTTCATCTCCTGGTTAAACTACCATATATTGATTGGAACCAACACCCCCAACTCTACTAGACAACGATTCAGCATTTTGTACTAGTGATTTGCCATTCGTACTGGTGATTCACCATGATTTTAAAAGATAATATAATATCATGAGAGATTCAAAAGAGAAATTATATATACATATTATATTATTAATAAAATCACCTTCCATTTTCCCTCTGTATCATGGGGATTCGCCCATTTATTATACATATAAATTTAGGGGGGTTCTTAAAATTTTTCCTGTTTGTTAGTAGTTATAGTAGACCAAGTTCTACTAATGATGGAGTTTGAGACTTTGTTTTGTCAAATAGATAGGAAAACTTTGTCCATTCTTGAGTTAAAGAATATCTCTTGATCCCTCACAAAAATTCCTTAAGCATACCATCAAATGAATAAGTCACGTCTATGTTTTGGCTTGTAGTTTTCTTGGTTTTCCTGCAATATTTATATTTTTGTAGTGCTAGAATAGAAGGCCCATTAATGTTCTTACCTCCACACATATCGTGTACTATTTCTAAGTTTATTCTATGAGATTGATAATTAATGTCAACAATTTAAGAAATAAAATCAATCGATGACTTCTAGTAACAATTGGTGGCATATGGGAACGTCCTCTCTACATGGGAAAAGTCCTTTGATGGTTTGGTTGGCTATAGCAACTTTAAAAGAACAACCCAACCCTTACATATCCAAAATTAATAGGAAAGCAGAAAAGGGGTCTCTCATGAATTACCGAAGATCATGGGAATAGTTGGAATGGAGAACCATTGAGCATGATAAGGAAGAGAGATGAGGAGATGAGGGATTTAATACAAACAATCTAGTCATGGGAAAAGAAAAAAGCTAAGAAAATGCTAAAACGATATGACCAAATAAGTTTGTAAAAATACTTCAAGAAATTGGTTTGAAAATAATACATTATTTTTTTTATAATTCTTAAAGAATGAATGAATTTATGGGCCACATAATAGCATCGAGGATTTGACAATTTTCCATGTAACCAGTTTTGTCAAGAAAATAAAATAAAATTAAGGATAGATTACATTATAAAATCTACTAGTTATAACCATTCATATAGAAAAATATAAAACCTTTGAATATTTACTAAATATTAAGTAGATAATATAGAGTATTAAATACAAAGGATATTTAAAATGACTCCTAACTTCCTTCTTTCTTGTAGTCTAGCTTATGAAATTTCACAACTCTTACAGAATCATTTTTTCTATAGTCCACTAATACTTGCTTCAACAACTATTGTGAAAGAGACGAAGGGATATGTAACTCACGTAGACCCAATTGTGTCTTTCTTCACCAATTACTTTGACTTTTTCTAATGGCATTATAGGAATTTACAGGGTAAGTTCCTTAGATCAAACACCAAAGGTCACTGCTCACAAAAATATCACACATCAGTAGACCAATATTTGACGTTGTTAAAACCCTCAATGAGGGAAATCGTCCAAGGTCTAAGCCAACTCAGAAACTCAAAACAACTCTGATACCATGTAGGAATTTAGAGGGTAAGTTCCTTAGATCAAACACCAAAGGTCACCGCTCACAAACATATCACAGATTAGTGCACTAGTATTTGACATGGTTAAAACCCTGAAAGAGGGAAATAGTCCATAGCCTGAGCTAACGTGGCCAATTCATGGAATTTATTAATATAAAGAAATAAAATTTACATAATCTTCTCTCATAAATGGTCACGGGACAAATGACCCTCCATGCTCTTTAAATAGAGATGATGGACCAATCGGGTGTTAAGCCATAGATCAAGTGTCGGTAATACCAAGGAGAGAATGAACCATCAGATCACTACATATTCCGACCGTTGGATTATAAGTTACAGAAGTACATAGTAAAGAAACACACTTTAGCTAACTCTACGCTAGGCCAAGTTATACTTAACTATTTCCTATGGGTCAGAATATCCTAAAAATTATATATATCAAGCTCATCTTGTGACTTGTAACAAGGATTGTAAGCAATGGTAGTCCCTACCGATTTGATAGGAGATCGAGAAAATTTGATAAAGACATCTAAGTTGATCATTATTTACTAAAATTTTGTGTGATATTTATATATTATGTGTGAGAACAATGCATTGAAAGCACACTTTTTCTTATCTGAAGCAATGTTCTGGATGCCAGAAATTAGAGCTTAGTGTGCCTGTGAGGTCATGGACTTCAATAAATATTATTATTCCTCCAACGCACGATAAAGTTCACTACAACAAAATAATTATTCACATCATGTTGAGATGGGCATAAAACAATTTTACTATTTTTTTTAAATGTTCAAAGATTCATCTTTATGTAGATATTTTAAAAATCATTTGGTAAGAATGTCTTTTCATTTTTTTTTAGGGAAATGTATTTTTTTCATGGAAATGTCTTCTTAAGGTATAGTTAATGTCAGGGTGTGTAGGCTTTGAGCTTTGTATACATTTTAAATCATACAAAATTATTGTTTTCACTTGAATAAATATATAAATGATAAATATAACATACACATGATAATATAATATACAAAACTTACATAAAAATAAAAATATAATATAAAAAACTTATATAAATTTCATTTCAGTATTTGTATTAAATAATGCACAAAATCTATGTAAAGAACATCTACTAAATTAACTAAATATCGATCCAAACTTATAAAATTTTATTTTATCACTTGCAAGCTTATGTAATGAGAAAAATGTCGAAGCACAACTCCCAAGTCATAACATCGGGTGTTGGGTGTCCAAGAGTAGCAACATAACAACTGGTTCTACCTTGAAAACCATGCCATTCATCTTTCTCTTTCGATAGTTGGAAGTTGCATGCTACTCATTTTAACTGATCACTTATTTCCTCTGCAATCATTGGTTCAAATGAGTACTTGATCTGGGACTATTAGGACGTAAGTAACAACATATTTCAGAGAAAAGCAAGTACATACAATCACAACAAAGACTCACTTCTACAACCAAGTTAATCAATTGTATAACCAGATTAATAATCTATTGAAGAACCCAACATATTGCTTATAGAGACTCGGTTGTATAACCAGGTTAATCAATTGTATAACCAAGTTAATAATCCATTGAATAACCCAACATACGACATATATGATCAATCATTGATATGTTTTACCATGTTGTTCATAGAAGCATGGTAGGTGGCAAGGGTTAGGCACGTCAACCTAAGAGTGTAATTAACAGCCGGAGCGTTGCCTTTGTCTTCATCTCCTGGTGGTATGTTGGATTTGACGACTGATATTCTTGGATGTTTTGAATGCCATTGATTCAGGGGCTTTTTAGCTAGGGAATTGCATCAATGAAATTCCAGTAAGAAGTACCTCTCCCTGGTCTTCTTCTAAAAACACTTATCAATTGAAATATCACAGTACTAGCAATTTCCTGCTAGTACATTCTAGTAGAAATTAAGATAATCTGCCAAACAAGTGGCTCCATATATGAACATAATTATGGAATAGCTCCTAATTAATTATCTTTAAGCCTATGTATATCTATTATGTAGGTTTTAACCCTGTACAGAAATTATTTTCCAACGAATCTTAAAATATAAAATAAACAATAGCGAGAACATAAAACATAAAATAGATATACATAGAGATTTTCCCCTGGATCCCAAATCGAGACGACCAGCTTGATTTTTCATTATCTTCCTTTTAGTGTTACAACACATATATATACATGCCAAAGCATAGATAAACCCAAATCCATTAAACCTAGATTAGAACATAACACTAGTTCCCTCGACCAGATCTACAATATACCAGGGGTCAAAAACCATCATACCCCAAAACCATGTGCAAACCCATGCACAACACCATGGGCAAGTCCACCCACCGAAAAATAAGGACCAAATTTTTTTTCCTGTGGAGCTACCCCAGACCCCAACAAGGGGGGCTGTCGCCCCCCCTGTGACCCCCACATGTGTGACTATATGTGGAAAGAATATAAACATACCAAAATTCTCCCACTTGTTGTTTTCTTTCTGTAGGGTGCCACAGGAGAGCTGAGTCATTAGCCCAGCCTTACAACACCCATTGTTTCTCTACACCAAAATAACTTTTGAGTGCTCACAGACTTCATCAATGCATCTCCAACATTCTTCAAGGTTTCCACCTTTACCAGCAAGACCCTTTTATCCTCAACCATATATCTCACAAAGTGATATTGAACATCAATGTGCTTTGTATTTGAATGATAAGTAGGGTTCTTAGCCAAGAAAATTTCACTTTGGCTATCACAGTCTATCCTTATAGCTTGCTGCACCAACCACATATTTGAACACAATATTTTCAACCAAAATTATTCCTTGATTGCATGAGTGGCTGCCATGTATTCTGCCTCTATAGTTGAAAGAGCCACTACAAACTCTCTTTTACTCATGCAACTAACTGCACCTCCAAATAGGCTAAACACATACCCACTTGTAGATCTTCTTTGGTCCAATCTCAAGCCCAATCTACATCAACGAAACGACGAATGTCGAACACTCTTTCCAATCTTGGTCTTCGCTAGTAGAACAAGCCATAATCACTAGTGCTACACAAATATCTAAAAACCCATTTCACTACTATCCAATTCTCCTTCCCTGGGTTTTACATAAACCGGCTCAATACTCCCACTGTATGTGCAATGTCTAGTCTAGTAAATACCATTTCATACATAAGGCTACCCACTACACTTGCATATTGAACACGGGACATATCCTCCTCTTCTTCTTGTGTCTTGGGACACTGTTAAGCAGACAACTTTACACCTACAGGAATCAGAACATTCATTGGTTTACTATTCTTCATATTGAACCTCTACAATATAGTTTCGACATACTTCCTCTGGTTTAGCCAGAGCTTCCTCTTTGCCCGATCTCTCTTAATTTCCATGCCCCAAATATAGTTTGCATCACCAAGATCCTTCATGTCGAATTTTGAGAATAGTTGGGTCTTCAAATCTTGGATAATTTCTTTTTCATTTCCAATCAACGACATATCATCCACATACAAGAAAAAATAAATAACACGGTCACCAATTAATTTAAAATAAATATAGTGATCCTCCTTGCTTCTGATGAAGCCAAGTCCCCATATATAGGTATCAAATTTCTGATACCACATCCTTGGTGACTTTTTTAACCCATACAAAGACTTCTTTTAAACCTGCATACTAGCACTTTCTACCCCTTCACCATAAAGCCTTTAGGTTGTTTCATGTAGATCTCCTCTTCCATATCCCCGTGAAGAAATGTTGTCTTCACATCCATATGTTCTACCTCAAAATCAAATGCAGTAGCGACAGATAAAAGTAATCTAATAGAAGTAACTTTGGCAACAGGAGAAAAAATATCACCAAAATCAATTCCCGACACCTGGGAATAACCTTTTTCTACCAATGGAGCTTTGTATTTCTCCACGTTGCCTTCTACATTCATATTCTTCTTAAACACCCATTTGAACTCGATGGGCTTCCTTCCAGCCGACAACTCCACCAGATCCCATGCCTCATTTTTATGCAAGGATTCCATTTAATCAACCATGGCCTCCTTCCAGAGTTTTCCATCCTCTGAATCTACTGCCTCCTTGAATATTGTAGGATCACCATCAGTTATAGTTAAAGAAAAATTTGAACAAAAATCATATGGAATATACCTTTTTGGTTGTCTTCTTTCCTGAACTGATCTTCCCACAGCTGGAGTTTGTGGCTCTTCCTCTGCTCAGTCTTCTTCTGTTGTAGATTCTGATTCATCCTCCTTTAGCTCAAACTCTATCTTTCCAGGTTCCTTTGGTAGGAATTCATGTTTAACAACATCTTTCACCTCTCTAAACACCACATCTTGGCTGTACACAACCTTCCTTATTTCTAGGTTCCAAAGCTTGTAACCCTTTAAACCATCCTTATACCCAATAAAGATGCACCTTTAAAATTTATTATCCAACTTGAACCTTTTCTCCTTTGGAACATGTACATATGCATCACATCCAAATACCCTCAGATGTGAAAGAAAGGGTTTCTTACCAGTCCATACCTCATGTGGAGTCTTATCCTCCAATGCTAATGAAGGTGATCTGTTAACCAAGTAACATGCAGTCTCCACTGCCTCTGCCCAGAATTTTTATCCTAACGCGATACCACTTAGTATGTTTCTTGCCTTTTTCATCAGCGTTCTGTTCATTCTTTCTGCAACTCTATTTTGATGAGGTGTGTATGGAGTAGTATTCTGTCATGCTATACCACACTTCTTACAAAACTCTTAAAATTCCTTATTACAGAACTCCCCACCATTATCTCTCCTCAACACCTTTATCTTTTTCTCTCTCTGGTTTTCCACCAAAGCCTTAAATTATTTAAATATGTCAAAGAATTCATATTTCTTCCTCAAGAAATATATCCATGTATTCCTTGAGAATTCATCTATGAATGAAACATAGTACACAAACTTACCCAGTGATGGAACCGACACGGGTCCAAACACATCATTGTGCACAAGCTTTAATATCTAGTTTGCCCTTTTAGCACCAGAAGGAAAACTCACCCGATTCTGCTTCCCATATACACAATGTTCATAGAAATTGAAATCCATAGATCTATTAGACATACCTTATACCATACCATTTCCATGCAGTATACGAAGGCCCTTCTCTCCAATATGTCCAAGTCTTTGATGTCATAGCATGGTCTATTCTCTAGAGACTGCTAGGATTTCTGCTCCACTTTCGGGAACCATAGAACTATTGCACCCATCAATAATAGTGTTGTCCTAAAGCTTGTACAGAGCTCCAATCCGAACTCCCCGCATTAATACCAGTGCTCCCCGAACCATCTTACATGAATATTTCTCGAACACTATTTTTACACCTGCATCATCCATCTTTCTTACAGAAATTAGATTTCTGGCCAATGCAGGAATGTGCAGAACACCAGGAAGTGTTCTAATCCTTCCACCTTGCAGCTTCAGCTTGAATTTTCCATGTCCGACGATTTTTGCCTTCCTATCATCACCTAAGAAGACATCACTGCCATCATATTTCTCATACTCGCAGAACCACTCCCTATGGGGAGTGAAGTGAAAGGATGCACCCAAGTCAATCAACCATGGCTCATGATATACATGTGTATTTGAAGAAGAAGCAAAATACACATCCCCACCTTCATCCGAGGTGGTTTTTGCCTCTGCAGAAGGAGCATCATCAGATCCCTTTCCTTTCTCAGGAGCTTTAGATCTGTAGTCCTTTTCGTAGTGTCCTTCCTTTCTACATTTCCAGCACACCTTCACAAACTTTCCAGGAGATTTAAATCTCCCTCTAGATTTAGATCTCCCACTCGAAACCTTATTCTTGTTTCTGTTCTAGGACCTTCCTCGTATAGATAAGGCATCTCCATTTTGACCCTCCATATTTCTCTGTCTCATTTCCTCTGACAGCAAGGCTGAGAGAATGTCATCAAAATTCAAGGTAGTTGTATTGCTACCTATTGTAATAACGAGACTGTCCCATGAATTTGATATAGAACACAACAAATTGATGCACTTATCTTCATCTAATATTTTAATATCAACAAATGATAGCTGACTTACCACAATATTGAAGGCGTTTAGATGCTCTGTCACCGAGTCTCCATCCTTCATCCTCAGGTTATACAACGTTTTCCGCAGGAACAATTTATTCACTAGAGACTTAGATTGGTACAAATTCCCTTGCTTGTCACACAAGTTCTTCGATGTAGCTTCCCTAGATACATTCAAAAATACTGAATCTGAAACAAACAACTGTATTGTGCTCTTTTCCTTCTGATGTAGCTTCTCCCAGTCTTCATCTAACATTTCCGTTGGTTTAGTACCCGGATCTACTATGATCCACTAATCTTTATCCACTAGCAGATCCTCCATTTTCAGTTTCCACAACTCAAAACTCTGACCATTAAATTTCTCGATCTCTATCTTCCCGCCGCTCGCCATCTTCTTTCACTGCAAGAATCGATCCCACAGATCCCCCACTGAACAGGGTCTACCTCAGGCCTGAGCAAAAAAAAAACCCTCAGCAGCAAAGGCATCCCCTTAAAGCTGAAACAAATCTGATACCAAATGTAGTTTTTAACCCTGTACATAAATTATCTACAAATGAATCTTAAAACAAAAAATAAAGAATAGCGAGAGCAGAAAACATAAAACATATATACACAGAGATTTTCCCCTAGATCCCAAATCGAGATGACCAGCTTGATTTTTCATTATCTTCCTTTTAGTGTTACAACACATATATATACATGCCGAAGCATACATAAACCCCAATCCATTAACCCTGAATTAGAACATAACCGTAGTTCCCTTGACCAGATCTACAAAATACCAAGTGTCAAAAACCATCATATCCCAAAACCATGTGTCAACCCATGCACGAAAACATGGGCAGGTCCACCCACCAGAAAATGAGGACCAAAAAAATTTTCCCGTGGCGCTACCCCGGACCCCGACAGAGGGGGCTGCACCCCCTTTTGATCCCCTCATGTGTGACTAGTCATGGAAAGAATATAACACATACCCAACATATTATAAAACTTAATTTACATTATCGAGCAACTTGGCTTGAGGGTTGTAACAAATGTACGCCTTCCCTCTGTGGTTACAAAACTATTCCTTGAAAAGTAAAGGCGTAAAAGGATCCAACACCTAGGCTATAGCACATTGAAGGTTATTAAGAGTAAAGCGATTGCTCTTTTCGGTAGTCAAATCCAATGGAAAATAAATACACACATGATCGTTCAGTCGTAGGGTATCCCGGCGGGGCATAATAAGCACTGAAAAATGGGTCATAGGTCTCCCGAACGACACCCATATGACCCTACTCTTACACCCCCCTACGTTGAAGAGAACAAAATTATTTATATATATTCTTCTGATTTCCATTCACTTTTTTCTATCTCACATAATTGTCTATCATTTTCTTTGTAACGATAATTAAATACATGGTGGCAACATAATTTTTCTCTCAAACGTTAGGGAACTACTTCAAATATCATCAAATTATGTGGCCCTTAGACTTTTCGTGGCCAATTCGAAACTCATAGACTCTTGTGAATTCTCTCCAAGGTCTGATAGGTTTTCATTCATTTGATTTTGTGTTTCAGCGACAATTTTCTGGAAATTTCTATGGAATAACTCTTAAGAGGTACATAATTTCATGGTTGAGCATGATATGTTGTTTTCTATGAACACCAATCCTATGAAATTGGAGCCCCAGATTCTCGTGATGGATGACGGGATCATATGCGCTCTATGTCTATACAACAGCATGCAAGCGGTGTTGTCCTCTGATATTCATGGCCGTGAGGTAGGGCCTTGTGAGTCGACGTTTCAGCTATTCGGCGCTCATCTTTGGTCGCTGGTGGAAATCAATGTTTCGGTCGGTTACGAGAGGCTTTGGCCACCTCACATGGTGCCAATGAAAATCACCATCAAAGGATCCAATAATATGGGTTATTAATAGTAATATTTTCTCCATTCTAGTGTATATGAAAGAGGAAAGAGGTCAAATAGGTACTTGATTCCCGCATAGTTAAAAATACAATATTTAAGCATACAATAAACAAGCTTGAGAGAAAAATTTACTTAATCATACAATATACAAGCTTGAGAGAACATTTTAGATGAACTAATAATAGTATTTGTGCATTTTGTTTTGTTAAAGTAGAGTGAAGCTAAATTAATATGCTTGTTGTAGCAATAGGTCTCCTAATCTGGGTGTCTCAGCTGTTGCAAAATGGTTATGACGTTTGTGTGTCTCAGTTGTAGCAGAATGGTTGCGATGTTCAGGAGTGAGACTTTGTGCTTGTCTATGTTAGTCCGCTCTCTCCCATTCCCCCTTTCTCGCGATATTCTGCATTCACCCCATTCTGTTAGCTTTATGTTTCTATGATGAATGCCCGCTTTCTGATCAAAATTTTAATCACCATTGTAAGGAACTTTGCCATATGCAAATACTACGGGACAAGGAACACTATAACATGGATGGTGGTTAGGAGGGAGGGGGGAGGACCATACTTGGGTTGCACCTTTGTCTCATTTACCAGCAGATCTCCTAGTCTGGTTGTCTCGGCTATGGCAGAAATGTTATGAATTTAGTGAATGAGACTTTGTGCTTTCCTTTGTCTCATTTACCACCATGTCTACTAGGCTTCTCGGTTGTAGAGGTACCTAAGCATCTGTTCTTGTTCATCGAGTTGTTCCTTCTTGAGCAGATGTAGAGGTACCTAACCATCTATTCTCGTTTATCGAGTTGTTCCTCCTTGAGCCTTTTGTACCATTATATTGTACAATATAAAGTTGCATGCTAATAGCCATACGGAAAGGGCCTTGATAGACATGTGGAAAGGCCTTCATGACATGTGGAAAGGGCCTCCAAAAACTTTTCATATAAATAAAGTGGTGGTAGCATATAAAACCACCAAAGACTTTGGATAAAATGATATTTCCAATTTTCATGCTTGGGGCTACATGAAGCCTTTAATAAGAGGTAGAATGTTTTCCGACCGAGAAACTTTATTTAAAATCTGGGTGAATAAAATTGGAAACATTAAACTTTAGCTAAAATGGAAAAATGAAAAGAAAAAGAGATTAATGGATGAATTAATGGGTAGTCACATGCTCTAACAATCGCTATAGTCCCGCTGAAAAGAGGGACTAATAACTGCATAAAATACTTTATGTTTCACCAATCACTTGTGAAACCGTCTTTGTCAATCTGCTTTAAAATTCATGTGTTAAAAATTACTTTTCTATTGATAAGAGAGAGGCACCACTATCTTATCTTGCCACGTAAGAAGACAATGTCACCCATAATAGTATCCATCGCAGATTGTCTAGGTCTTAGGTATGGAAGTTAAGTTTGTTATTTCACATGTCAAAATAAGAAAGAGACCATTCGAGAAGATTAGACAAATATGAGGTGACATGTGTGGCTTATTATGCTTGAAGGGAATATAAAAATTTTGTGAAAGGAGATATAATAATCGGTTAAGTTATAAAATTCCATGAAATAAGATATAACAAACGATTAAGTCTTCGCGCATGCATGTATTTTCCTTTCTCTTATTTTGTTTTTTTTAAGTAAATGAGCAAATAAATGGATTTAAATCTTATATATTTTAAAGATAGAGAAATATGTTTAACATGATTTAGACTTAGTGACATAGAAGGGCGGTATTAATCTGGAATATGCGATAAGGTAAGGCTTTTAGGTTAGTCTTGATTCTAGACTTTGGTGTCATAGGAATGTAAAACTATTTTGGAATGGGTGATAAAAGTAAGTTTTTATTTTAGTGTTAATAAATTTGAATTTTATTAAATTATTTGAATCTATATATATGTGTTGAATTTAGTTAAATGTATTTGAAAATTTGAATAAAAGAGTAAATAATTAATTACTGTATATAATGATTTCTATAATATAGGATTTACTAAATTTAAATTGTAGTTTTATAATTATTAAAAAAATCTACAAATTAGAATAATTCTATGGTTATGGTTTTGGGTAGATTTTGTATGAAGAATATGGAGAATGTTTAGCAATTTCTATTTAATTGTGTTTAAAAGAAAAATACCTATATTAGTTTAATATTAGTTTTAATAAAGAAAAAAAAGACATAAAATAAAGATAATGTTTGGTTGTTGTTATAGTAACATAGAGTAGATGTTGATGACCAATATATCCGTTTCATATATAAATATAGGATGTACCAATTAATATATATAGGTAGATAAAAAGTAGATGTGATTTTTTTTTTTGTTATAATAGAGTAGATTAAATGTAGATGACTAATATATTCACTCCAAATATAAATATAAATATAGAACATGTCAATTTATGAGGACAATAGGTAAAGGTAAAAAAGTTATTTTATATGAATATAAATTTTGTTGTGGTTGTTTGATGAGTAGTATAATACCAACCTAAATCCATCTTAATTCTGAATTTACTGATAGGGATCAAATCTCTTTTCACTCTAAAAGAGGATTCAATATTAATAAATTTGATCCATCTAGACATTTGATAGATCTGGAGTTAAGATGGATCTAGAGTAGTTTAATTATTAATTAATTATAATTATAATTACGACGTAAAGCGTCTTATTTGAAAACAACTCCCCTAAATCATAGGTGTACAATTATGTACCATTGATGATAGTGTTAGACGATTGAAACATTCTCCACCTTGAGATTAAAAATAGTTATTATTAGTCAGTTACATAATAAAACAATTTATGCTGGAAGAAAATGGCCCGAAAGCAGATGAATTACAAAAAAAATAACGCAGAATGCGTGGGAGGGGAGGGAAGGCCAAGCGGCCAAGAGAGGGGAGGCGGGGGCCGATTGCAGGTGAGGGGTGACTATGAGATGGGAGGCAAGGGCGAGAAGAAACTGGCTGAGAGAGGAAATAGGAGGCTATGGTTAGAAAAACGTATCCCAGAGTGAAAGATGTTGGTTGTCATAGCAAGACACCGACAGAATGGTGGTAAGAATAGAGGATTTTAAACCCTTTCAGTTGAGTTAGGGCGTAAGCTGAGTGCAAATCCTTGCTGGTCAACTGTGTAATCTATTCTTCTTCCCGTTATTTCAGGAGAAGTTCAACCATTAGATGTTTTTATCCAGCATTATTGTTGGTTTTTATTATCTAAAATGTGCTTTCAAATGTATAAAATGTGCAGTTTACAGAGTTCAAATTTATCATTCCACAAATTGGACAAGATCCACAGGGATTGCAGGTGAGGGGTGACTGTGAGAGGGGAGGCAAGGGTGAGAAGAAATTGGCCGAGAGAGGAAATAAGAGGCTGCGATTAGAAAAAGGTATCCCAAAGTGAAAGAGGTTGGTTTTCATAGCAAGACACCGACAAAATGGTGGTAAGAACAGAGGATGTTAAACCCTTATAGCTAAGTTAGGGCATAAGCTGAGTGTAAATCCTTGTTGGTCAACTGTGTAATCTATTCTTCTTCCCGTTATTTCAATAGCAGTTCAACCATTAGATGTTTTTATCCAACATTATTGTTGGTTTTTATTATGTAAAATGTGCTTTCAAATGTATAAAATATGCAATTTACAGAGTTCAAATTTATCATTCCACAAATTGGACAAGATCCAAAGGAAAATATATTTAAAAAATATCAAAAATGTCTAATAATTAGATTACATGGTTAATTTATCACTGTAGTATTTACTCAAAAGGGGTTTTCCTTCGATGATCAATCATTGCATTGATTTATCGTATGAATGTTTGTTTGCTCTTTTAATTCCAGTGTATCATTCGGGTTGTTTGCATAGATTTTTGAAACAATGATTATATTTCAGTGGTAGAACTTGGTGACAGGAATTCCTAGTTTTAACAATGATTTTTCAGATAGATGAAGGGTCCATCATGCCCTTTCAATAAATATGTATTGTTTTTTCCCCAACAGTGAAAGGATGTTGGCTGCAGTTTTGAGTACCACATTGATGTTTGAAAAAAATTTAGGATCAGCTGAGAATCAAGATACTCTGTAACTTATCTAAATGGTTCTACCCAATTCTGGGCTTCTTTTAATGCAAGTTTAGCAGACTCAATTCCTGTTACAACTATTGGATTGTCAAAACATGGTTGTATTGCCTGGTGTGTCGGTGACACAACTGCAGCTCCCTGCTTGTGGTCATTGTCACAATGTTGGTTAGCTATTTGTCACAATTGCAGAAGAGTAGAAAGGCAATTGAAATGAGGAAGGAAATATGGTTCACAACCATCACTACAGACTCCTTGTAGATACCCATTAAAATCAAGAGGAAGAAATCCTCCAAATTCCTTTGCTAGTTCCGAGCCATGGCAATCCCTAAAGTGATACACAGTTACTCTGATTTTCCAAACCATAACACCTAATAAACCTACAGTAATCTAAACTCTGTGAACCCCTTAGCAGTCTATCTGTATGGGTGCCAGAAATAGCAATGTCAACCACACTACATATGTATTATATGATATGTCTACTAGGTGGTTTGAGTAATAGTAATTTTCAGATAGATAGTTTCAAGTACCGCATTGGTGTTTGTAAAACAGTTGGGATCCGCTGAGAATCAAGATACTCTGTAACTTATCTAAATGGTTCTGCCCAATTTTGGGCTTCTTTCAATGCAAGTTTAGCAGGCCGGATTCCTGTTAAAACTATTGGATTGTCAAAACATGGTTGTATTGCCTAGTGTGTTAGTGACACAACTGCAGCTCCCTACCTGTGGTCATTGTCACAATGTTGGTTAGCTATTTGCCACAATTTCAGAAGAGTAGAAAGGCAATTGAAATGAGGAAGGAAATATGGTTCACAACCATCATTACAGACTCCTTGTAGATACCCATTAAACTCAAGAGGAAGAAATCCTCCAAATTCCTTTGCTAATTCCGAGCCATGGCAACCCTTGAAGTGATACACAGTTACTCTGATTTTCCAAACCATAACACCTAATAAACCTATAGTAATCTACACTCTGTGAACCCCTTAGTAGTCTGTCTGTATGGGTTCCATAAATAGAAATGTCAACCACACTACATATGTATTATATGATATGTCTACTAAGTGGTTTGAGTAATACTCATTTTCTGCTACTACCTTCATGTTGCCTCTGCCTCTTCCATATTTTTTATCTCCTATCAATTCTTCTATCCTTACGTTACCTATCATCTCTGCATTACTCTCCTTGAATTTTCAATACATTTCATTTCCTTAGTATTACAAATACACCCGTGGTGCTTAAGACACCTTTTGAAGCAGACTTGAGGAATATTAGAGACACCTTTTGAAGCAGACTTGAAGAATATCAGAGCATAATTTTTGTGCAAACTTTAAGATATTTTTAATTAGATATTTGAGGAATTTCTTGAAGCAATACTTTTACATCTTTTGGAGCAGACTTTGGAATTGGTTTTTGAGATAAGTTTGAAGAAATTTTTGAGTTGCATATAGGACCATCTTTGGAGTTGTGTTGAGACCATATTTGGAGCGTTGTTGAGCACTCTTGGAGCAACCCTTTATCAGTAGACTTGAAGAAATATTTATGTAGTAGACTTTGGAAGAATTCTTTAAAGGCTTTGGTACAAAACTTCTTACCATTTTATGTACCCTTGTTTTCTAATTTTCTATTGGGATACATTTGTTGTATTTCAATAGATTTCACTTTGTCTCTGCATATGCAAAATCCAATATTTTATGTGTAGAGTTAAAGCATAGGTTTTTATTTTATGAACTGATAAAGTTGGATCAAAAGACAACCATCTGACCCTGAAAATTCAACAGCCCACAACTTTGTAGCATCCTCAGCCCAACAAAAGAAAATTGCCATAGAAAATAGGTTTTTATTTTATCGTAGAGTTTTTTTGGTGTGGCTTCAAGATTTTTTTTGGGGGAAGGAGTGTTTAGTTCAAACGGTCCTAGAATCATTCTCATCATGATGCAGGGGAATTATGCAATAGCCAGCAATGTAGGAGTTTTGTCCACATGTTGTGGCTATTGAGGGTTCGAAATTCATCAGATTGTAATAGCCAGGTGTCAATACCTCGACTGACTGTTTTAGTTAGACTAGTTAGAGTTGTAGAAGTCGAATAGTTAGTTCAGTTATTTGAATTATTGTAATTAAACTGTTGGTTTTCCAACCGGTCCTCACTAGAGAACCGAAGAGCCATAGGTTTATGTATATAATTGAATTCTTCGGATGTAGAAGCAAAGGAGGAGGAGGAGAGGATTTTCTGTAATCCAACTGTGTATGCAGTGTTTCTTCCAATTAAATGATTTTTGTGGGCATTTCCTTGGGATCGTGTCGAATCATAAATTGTCAAGGGGTTGTTTAATTCCGAAGTAATAAAACTCTGTGCAATTGTAATCACAGGACGGACCTGGTATAGATTCTGTATGCCCAAGCTATGGTTACCTGAATTTAATCGAGGAGAAAAGCCTTGGAACCGTGGTCATTTAATTTTTTTAATGGTAGCGGAATCCCGATTAACAAAGAAAGTCGCCTTTGATTATTGTTCTTAATCGAATCGAAACCCGGAGTTAAGACATACGACCGAAGATAACCCCGACGCGAACCACAATTGCGCACTGTAGAAAACCGGAAGCGGATTTACTAAAGCGGATTTCCCCATTCCGCCCACCCTTGGCACGAAGGCGGTGTCGCTGGGTCGTGGAGCGATTCCACTGATAATATGACACGTGGAGGATGGGATATGCAATAAAACCACCATTTCGCACGTTAAAGAACCGTCGTGGGACACACAGCGGAATGTATACAAACCATTGGTTCGAAAGAAGGTCATCAGACGGTCCTAGTTCGACAGAAATGCATGGTATTTAGTCGGGTACGACGCCACGTTGATTGGTCCACAAGATATAGGTGGGGCCGGAGCCACATGCCATTATAAAGGTAATTGTTATAAACTGTTGATAAAATATCCCGTCGGCTCACTGTATTATTTAGAAGGGAGAAATTTGATTATATGGTGGATCACAGTTGGAATATGTGTATATATATAAGACGGGACTATAACATAACATTATAAAAGCTGCATTTATATTTATTTATCAATTTTACCAAAATTGATAAATAACATTTGCGAAAGTGCGAAAGAGGACCACGTGGAACAAGGGAAAAAGAAAAAAAAAAACCGAGAGTGTGTTGACTTCCAGTGGAGTGACTGCGTCATTTGTGGTATCAGAGCTGGTTGACGTTGTTTTGCTGACATGGCAATCTGAGTTGGAAGAGGTGATGGCAGAAGGAGACCTGTAGCCAACGCATAGGTGTTGGGAATGTTGCAAAGGGTCGAGGCCAGAATAGATGCCATGGAGAGAAGACAACCCAGAGATCCTGAAGACATCAGCGAACCTGAAACAGAGGAAGCTGAAGAAAATGTTGAGATTCCTCCTGACCTGAGGCTCCTAAGAACTGTTCTGGGGTCTGCAGTTAAGCCCAGAATCGAAGTATCAAGTTATGCAGGGGGACTGAATCCAGAAGAGCTGGTGGACTGGATAAATGAGCTGAAAAAATGCTTCGATTATGAAGAAATAAGTGAAGGTAAAAAGGTCAAGTTTGCAGTAACAAAGCTGAAAGGACACGCTGCACTTTGGTGGGATGGAGTTCAGGTAGAAAGGAGGAGGATTGGCAAGCAGCCTATCAAGAGCTGGACCAGAATGATGGCCAAGTTGAAAGGTAAATTCCTGCCTAGTGATTACCAGCTGACATTGTATAGACAAATGCAGAACCTGAGACAGAGGTTGCTGACAGTAAAATAATACACAGAGGAGTTCTACAGAGTGAGCATAAGGGCTGGGAAATTCCAAGACACACCAGAGAAGTCTGCCAGATATGTGAATGGTCTCAAGTTGGAGATCCAAGATGAGATTGGTCTTCTGTCTCCCAAGACAGTGGAAGAGGCCTACCAAATGGCCTTGAAAGTAGAGGAAAAACTCCTCAGGAAACAGTCTGCCAAGAAGAAAGGTACTTCCCATGGGAAGGGAAGTCAGGGTGGTAGAGGGAAGCCTACACCCAAGGATGGAGCTAACAGTAGCTCACCTCAGAATGCATCTACAGAGGATCATGCAAGGGGAAGAAGGGGTTCTTACAGAGGAAGAGGAAGAGGAGGCAGAGACAGAGGCAGAGGTAGAGAATTGAGGTTTTATAGATGCCAGGAAGTGGGACATAAGCACTATGAGTGTCCAGAGAATGTGGGTGCTGGTCCAAGAAATGCTGTTGTTGCCCAAGTTGAAGAAGAAGCAGAAATTGAAGAAATTTTCTTCCAGAAAGGGGAGAGTCCTTGGTTGTTAATAAGGTCCTGTTAAAACAAACCAAAGAATTCACTGAACCTACACAAAGGAAGACTTTGTTTAGGAGCATATGCAAGGTCCAAGGGAAATGTTGCCAGCTAATCATTGATAGTGGCAACACAGACAATTTGGTTTCCACTAAGGTGATATAAAAACTGAAGTTGAAGACTAGGGAGCACTCCACTCCCTACAGGGTGTCCTGGTTGCATAAAGGGCACCAACTGGTTGTGAAAGAACAGTGTGAAATAAAGCTGGAAATGGGAAAATACAAGGACAAGGTTTTGTGTGATGTAATGCCCATGGATGTGTGTCATATACTGCTGGGTAGACCTTGGCAGTTTGATAGAGCAGCAGTGCATGATGGCAATAAGAACACTTACAAGTTCTTCAAAGATGGGGTACATCATATATTGATTCCCATGAAAGAAGGAGAGCCATCCAGCAGAGTGATTGATCCAAAGACCTTGTTGCTGAGCGGGAAGGAATATCTGCAGCATATAGAAGAAGAAGAGGTAAGCTTTGCTTCAGTTTGCAAACCAAAAGTAGTTATTACTTCTACAAAGATTTTTGATTTACCAGTAGAGATACAAGAAATGTTAGACAATTACTGTGACATTGTTGTGGATGATTTACCTGATGAGCTGCTACCCATGAGAAAGATCAGCCATCAGATAGATTTTATCCCTGGTTCAAATCTGCCAAATAAGGCAGCCTACAGAATGACTCCCAAAGAAAATGCGGAAATCATGAAACAAGTACAGGAACTGGTGGACAAAGGAGTGATCAGAGAAAGTCTGAGTCCTTGTGCAGTACCAGTAGTTTTGAGCCCAAAAAAGGATGGAGGCTGGTGGATGTGTACTTATTCCAGAGCAATTAACAAGATCACAATCAGGTACATATTCCCTTTACCCAGAATTGAGGATTTGATGGACTGTTTGAGTGGCGCTAAATATTTTTCAAAGATAGATTTGAAAAGTGGATACCATCAGATTAGAATAAGAGAGGGTGATGAGTGGAAAACTACCTTTAAAACAAATGAAGGACTGTATGAATGGATGGTAATGCATTTTGGGTTGTCAAATGCACCAAGCACTTTTATGAGACTTATGAATGAGGTATTGAAAGAATTCATTGGTAAATTTGTGATAGTATATTTAGATGATATATTAGTTTTCAGCAGAACTAAAGAAGAACATTTAAGGCATCTTAATCATGTGTTGAAGAAGCTGCACCAAGAGAAACTGCTGATAAATTTGAAGAAATGCTCATTCATGAAAGAAGATTTGGTGTATTTGGGTTTTGTTGTTTCTGTAGAAGGATTGAAAATGGACCCAGAAAAGGTTAAGGGAATAGTGGAGTGGCCTTCACCCAGGAATGTTTCTGAGGTAAGAAGTTTCCATGGACTTGCCAGTTTTTATAGAAAGTTTATAAGAAACTTCAGTAAGATTAATGCACCCATAATTGAGACAATAAAGAAAAGCAAACCGCCATTTAAGTGGACTACTGAAGCAGAGAGAAATTTTAAAGTTTTGAAGCAAAAGCTAACAGAGAAGCCTGTTTTAATTCTGCCTGATTTCACCAAACCATTTCAAGTAAAATGTGATGCCAATGGGGAGGCCATTGGAGCTGTTTTGAGTCAGAATGATAGGCCTGTAGCCTATTTCAGTGACAATTTAAATGACAACAGGAGAAATTATTCCTCTTATGAGAAGGAATTCTATGCAATTGTTCAAGCACTGAAGAAGTGGAGACATTATTTGATGTCCAGGGAATTTGTATTATATTCTGACAGTCATGCTTTGCAGTATATTGTATAGCAGCCCAAGTTGAAGCATAAGCATGCTAAATGGGTTGAGTACCTCCAGAGTTTTAATTTTGTTTTGAAACATATAAGTGGCCAAGCCAATAAAGTGGCTGATGTTTTGAGTAGGAGACATTTGCTTGTTCAAGAGACTAATTTTGAGGTTGCAGGATTCGATTTTCTCAAAGAATTGTATAAAACAGATCCTGATTTTAAAGAGGCATTTGAAGCATGTAGTAACCCCGTTCTAACAGATAGAAGTCAGTGGCTGGATTTTTTTCTGCAGGAAGACTTGTTATTCAGAAAGAACCAACTATGTATACCAAAATGTTCCATGAGAGAAAATTTGATCAGAGAAAAGCATAGTGGTGGACTTGCTGGACATTTTGGTACTGATAAGACTTATGAGCAGCTGAGTCACTTTTATTTCTGGCCCAAGATGAGAACAGAAGTGAGCAAGTTTTTGAAAAATTGCAAGATTTTTCAATATGCCAAAGGAAGGAGCCAGAATGCAGGATTGTATACTCCCTTGCCTATTCCAGACAGGCCTTGGGACATAGTGAGTATGGATTTTGTTCTAGGACTGCCCAAGACTCAGAGAGGAAATGATGCAGTCTTTGTTGTGGTAGACAGATTCTCCAAAATGGCACATTTTATTCCATGCTATAAAACTAGTGATGCCACCCACGTTGCTCACTTGTTCTTCAAAGAAGCTGTTAGATTGCATGGGTTGCCCAAGAGCATTGTTTTAGACAGAGACACCAAATTTGTGGGTCATTTTTGGAGGACACTATGGAAGAAACTTGGCACTAAACTGAATTTCAGCTCAACTTATCATCCCCAGACTGATGGACAAACTGAGGTAGTGAATAGGAGTTTGGGAAATTTGTTGAGGAGTCTTGCAGGAGCACATCCCAAGCAGTGGGATCATATTTTTCCTCGGGCAGAATATGCATATAATGATTCACCAAACAGGAGCACAGGGCATAGTCCCTTCCATATTGTTTATGGAATGCATCCTAGAGGAATATCAAAATTAAGAAATCTAGGAAGGGCAGAGCTGAGAAGTGCAGATGGTGAGGAATTTGCTTCAGAGATCCAGGCCATACATGGACAAGTGAAACATAAATTACAAGGCATAAGCATCAAATACAAAAATAGAGCAGACTTGCGCATAAAAGAAGTTCACTTTGAAGTGGGAGACTTGGTTTTGGCACACTTGAGGAAGGAGAGGTTCCCAAAGAAGCAGTACAACAAATTGAATTTCAAAAAGATTGGGCCATGCAAGATACTTAGGAAGTTTTCTGCAAATGCTTATGAGATTGAATTGCCACCTGATGTTGGAATATGTCCCATTTTTAATGTTGTAGATTTGTACAAGTATGATGGTGCAGAAGAAGGATCAGCAGACAAGGAGCAGATTGAGTGGAAGGAGCAGCTACCTCTGGCACAGCCATTGCAACCAAATAAGATATTGGATAAAAGAGTGTTCAAAAGGACCAGAGGACAAGAGTACTTCCAGTACATGATCAAATGGAAGGATAAATCAGAGGAAGATGCCACTTGGATGACTGAAGGAATGTTGCAGAAGATAGGCAGATCAGTGGAGGAGCTCATGGACAGGAGCCCATGAAGAAATTGCGCTCAAGAGTCTGATGCAAGGGCATTATGAAATAGCCAGCAAGGTAGGAGTTTTGTCCACATGTTGTGGCTATTGAGGGTTCGAAATTCATCAGATTGTAACAGCCAGGTGTCAATACCTCGGCTGACTGTTTTCGTTAGACTAGTTAGAGTTCTAGAAGTCGAATAGTTAGTTCAGTTATTTGAATTATTGTAATTAAACTATTGGTTTTCCAACCGGTCCTCACTAGAGAACCGAAGAGCCATAGGTTTATGTATATAATTGAATTCTTCGAATGTAGAAGCAGAGGAGGAGGAGAGGATTTTCTGTAATCCAACTGTGTATCCAGCGTTGCTTCCAATTAAATGATTTCTGTGGGCATTTCCTTGGGATCGTGTCGAATCATAAATTGTCAAGGGGTTGTTTAATTGCGAGGTAATAAAACTCTGTGCAATTGTAATCACGGGACGGACTTGGTATAGATTCTGTATGCCCAGGCTATGGTTACCTCAATTTACTTGAGGAGAAAAGCCTTGGAACCGTGGTCATTTAATTTGTTTAATGGTAGCGGAATCCTGATTAACAAAGAAAGTCGCCTTTGATTATCATTCTTAACCGAATCGAAACCCGGAGTTAAGACATACGACGGAAGATAACCCCGACGCGAACCACAGTTGCGCACTGTAGAAAACCGGAAGCAAATTTACTAAAGAGGATTTCCCCATTCCGCACCACCCTTGGCATGAAGGCGGTGTTGCTGGGTTGTGGAGCGATTCCACTGAGAAGATGACACGTGGAGTATGGGATATGCGATAAAACCACCATTTCGCGCGTTAAAGAACCGTTGTGGGACACACATCGGAATGTATACAAACCGTTCGTTCTAACGAAAGTCATCGGATGGTCCTAGTTCGACAAGAACGCACGGTATTTAGTCGGGTATGACACCACGTTGATTGGTCCACAAGATATAGGTGGGGCCGGAGCCACATGCCATTATAAAGGTAATTGTTATAAACTATTGATAAAATATCCCGTCGGCTCACTGTATTATTTAGAAGGGAGAAAGTTGATTATATGGTGGATCATAGTTGGAATATGTGTATATATATAAGCCGGGACTATAACATAACATTATAAAAGCTGCATTTATATTTATTTATCAATTTTCCCAAAATTGGTAAATAACATTTGCGAAAGTGCGAAAGAGGACCACATGGAACAAAGGAAAAAGAAAAAAAAAACCGAGAGTGTGTTGACTTCTAGTGGAGTGACTGCGTCACATCACCAATGCTGGATTGTGAATTTTTTGCAAGTTTGGAAGTGAGGAATTGGCCATGTGTCTTTTTTGCAGAACCTAGTGGTGTATTTATATATCAGACACCCATATAGCAGTTGTACCTACAAGTAGTTCTTGTGGTGTTATAAGAAACTTGTTTGAATGTAATTTCCAAAATCATCGATGTCATTACATAGTCCAGTCCAAGCAAACGATTGCACATTGCTAATTAACGAAACTTTTTAATTTTTGTGTGTTTCCATGTGTTAAAAAATTGTTGGATAGAGGAAGACGAAGTTAAGTCTCTATTATTGGTTGAATCTGCACAACCAAGCCTATCATAGAAAAACCTTCGGTGTAAAAATAAAATAATATATAATTGATTTATTTTTATTTTAAAAATAAATTGGACAGATTACATAGGATTAATAATCTTGAAGCAGATGTCCTCCAAACAAGAGGACTTGCATGTGTTATAGTATACAACACATTTTTTCACACCATCCATCACACACAGAAGCGAATGCATTAATATCACTAGATGACCCTTCCACGTGATCAACAACCATGAATAATTATATGTACCAACGCCCCCTGCATGTCCCATCCCCATTAATCTGTAGTGAAATAGGCTCTCAACTAAGGCCAAGTTCATGTTTGTAATAAGAGCCACTAGAAGGGCTATGTGCATCCTCTCTCTCATCAGAAACAGGGCCTGAAAACAGCATTCAAGCCATAACAACAATCACCTTCCATCACAGACACAGTTGTGGCCAAATTGCAGAGTATCATGGCATGTGCAAACACAATTGAATAAATAATTGACCCGCAGCAGTAGCCCCAAACATCCGTACTATAGGCAACCCCAATACAGATACCCCATTAATGATTGCAGTCTGCAGACATTAACACAAAAATTGGGGCATTGAATCCTAAGACCAACAGACAAAGCGAGATATATCATATATGTTACCAAAAGGCATTTCCAGAGTTTGGGCAGCTATTTAATCAACCTCTTCCATGAAGGCCTATTTCCTGCATAAATAGAGGCAACTGTATGGGCCACTGCTACTCTTGCCCAAAGTGAAAAATATGACTAGAAATGGTAGGCAGAGAGCATAATAAATCATGGTCTTAGAGAGCTTGTGATATATGAGTTTGGTGAGATGGGAATCAGGATGATCACATGAGAGCTTGGAATTGTCATGAGTTGTTGGCTACAAGGAGGCGATCGAGCAGCGCTTGGGAGAGGAAAATTGCAGAAGAGTAGAAAGGCAATTGAAATGAGGAAGGAAAGATGGTTCACAACCATCACTACAGACTCCTTGTAGATACCCATTAAAATCAAGAGGAAGAAATCCTCCAAATTCCTTTGCTAATTCCGAGCCATGGCAATCCCTGAAGTGATACACAGTTACTCTGATTTTCCAAAACATAACACCTAGTAAACCTACAGTAATCTACACTCTGTGAACCCCTTAGCAGTCTGTCTGTGTGGGTGCTAGAAATAGCAATGCCAATACAATTGATAGATAACTAATTTGAATTGTGAGAGTGCGTGGGAATCCAAGAGCCCGCCTAATGAAGATGAGTTCGGTTTTGCATTGATTGAAACTGGCAGAAAAATTAGTGGGTACAGGACTAACTCCATTAAATTAATTCCATTCCTATTTAATTTAACTTGAAGAAGGGGCAACTTGAAGCAGAGTCTGATGAATGCTTTTTCACTATTTTGAGATTGGTGATGATTATGGGTTGTTGGAGCCTATGATTTAAAATGGTAACATTTAGTTGTTGGTTTTACATTGCAAATGCTCATGTAAAAAATTATTTGTATTGTTAACAATCTCTTTTTTAAATTTTCACAAGGGTAGTGTTCTCATCGTTCTTTACAATTTTAAGAGCCCCAACATGATCTATAACCACCTTAAAAGGGAGGTATTTGAAAAAAGGGTTGGTAAGTATGTCCCCTATCTTCACCCAAGGAATTATTGCTTTAATTACTTCAAAGTTTTTCCTTAACATTCCAAGCATATGTGCCAGAAAAATGTCATAGTGCATAATCAGACCACCAGTCTATGAAAGGCTTTACATCATTTCCTTTGCAACATATGGTGTAATTGCTAGTTATATTTATAAATACAATTTTATTTTAAATTTATTTTGACCAAATTACGATACTAATATGACACCATCTCTACTATAATAGACTAAAGAACATCTTGACGCAATAAGTAAATGTTTTCAAATATATTCATTTTAATTATATTTGAGCCATAATTAAAAATATATAATTCTTATTAATTTTTTTTTTAATTTATAAATTTAATAATAGTTTTAATTAGTGAAAAATAAAATCTATTAATTATTAAAAAAAAAAATTAACAAATAAATATAATGGAATATTTTTTATTAATTAAAGAAAAAAATCAAATGAATAAAATAGGTTGTAATATTATTGATTGAAACCAATATTGGATTTTAAGTGTTATTTGTTTTCTAATTATTAATCCATTTAAATTTATTCTAGCTTGTTTTATCATACATTAATGGTATTTTTTGAGATATTATCATAAATATATATATAATTTTAAAAATAAATAAAAAAACATTTACATTAAGAAAAATCCAAGATAAAACTTAATAAATTACTTTATTAAAATGACCTGTTCACTTCACAAAGCATGTGATTTTACAATACTATATCAATGAAACATGAATTTTCTTTATTTTCAATCTCAACTAAGATTAAGGTGAACTTTCCCTATTTACATGGCGCGTCTACCTTTCTGATTTGGGAGAATAGCACGAGACCCTAATTTTTTTTTTTTTTTCTTTTTTTCTTTTTTTAATTGACGCATTTGGTTCTATTGTCTCTCCATATGCTTTCCTCGTTATTATATGGAAACCTTGAAACGAATGCGACATCCAAATTTCAAGATGAAATCGTGTTGGAGTAAATTTGTTTGTGGAGATAGTTTTTCCTACGCAGTTTGCATTTAATATTCTTAATCACAAACAATGAAAATGCCAGGTTTGAGTTTCGAGGGATGAAATTGAACTTATGTTTTTTTTACAAATGGGATATTTAGAATAGAGTAAGCAACTTGGTTACGTGTTTAAGATATGTTGAATAATAACAATTTTGTAGATTTAAAAAAAAAAATAGATGAATAAATTTGGTTATAAAGATAGTTGATATTTGTGTATTTTGTATTTAATGTTTTTAATTACTAATGAAAATATTAGTTTCGGAGTATTGACCGCAAACAAATTGTAATGTTATATTTACAAATGTTTTAATTGTCAAAATATAATTGGATATTTAAGGTACTGTAAGAGAATTGAGGAGATGAGATAGAATAAATAGACTAGTGTATGTTAAATTGTCATTAAAAAATTACAAATTGAATTATTATATATATATATATATATATATATATATATATATATATTAATTCAATTATAATATATAATATTTTATGAAGATAAATTTTAAGATATTGATAATTTGAAATTTTACATATAAGTAATATGTAGAGATATTTTATATGATATTTAATTTGAAGATATATGATATATATATATGACATACTCTAAAACAATTTTTTTTTTTTCATATGATAGAAAAACAAATAACTATATACTTTGTTTTCAAATTTGTTACGATAATTTATTAATATTTATCATAAATAGAGTTAAAATTATAAAATAAACAATATACATTTATAATATTTAAATTTATAAGATATATAATAAATTATTTATCATTAAATATAGATATACATATATATATATATATATATATATATATATATATATATATATATATATATAAACATGTGTTCTTAGCTAGTAGACCCACATATATATATATATATATATATAAATATCTACTTTGTAATTTTGATAAAATAATATAAAAAATTAAAATTTTATAAAAATATAAAAGTTTTATTTACATCTTTACATAAAATCTATTAATTTATATAATATATAAATTTTCTATCTATAAATATATTTATTTTACAATTTTGTTTTATGATTTTTCTAAATAAAAGTATTATTCAAAATTTTTTAAAACATTAAAATTCAAACATGTTTGTTTCATAAAACATATTATCTTGTATAAAAAATTCATCTTGCAAATATTGCAAGACAAAGCCACTTTATAATTAAAAGTTGTCATTTGAATGAGTAACAACTTGTCTTACAAATTATTTTTAAAATATACAATACGAATATGTGTGGAGGTAAGAACAATAATCGGTCTACGATATCAATGAAACAAAAATAATCTCAACTAGGATTAAGGTAATGTTTTCCTATTTACATGACCCGTCTACCTTTGTGATTTGGGATAGTAGCATGAGAAACCCTAAATTGAGAGTTGATATTTTTGTATTTTGTATTTAATATTTTTAATTATAATTAATGAAAATAATAATTTGAGAATTGTTACGAAAACAAATTGAAATATTATATTTATTTGACAAAATATAGTTAGATATTTAAAATAGAGTAAGATTATTGATGGAATGGGATAGAGTAAATAGATTAGTGAATGTTAAATGGTCATTAAAAGACTACCTTCATATATATTTTAATTTAATTATAATGTATATAATATTTTATGAAGATAAATTTTAAGATATTGATAATTTGAAAGTTTACATATAAGTCAAGTCACATGTAGAGATATTTTATATGATATTTAATTTTAAGGTATATGATAGTAGATATATGAGATACTCTAACACAAAGAAATAATTTTCTATATGATAGAAAAGCAAAGTAACTATCTATTCTTTTTCCTAATTTGTTATCATATTTTATTAATATTTTTCATCAATGTAGATAAAATTAAAAAATAAACAATATACATTTATAATATTGAAATTGACAAAATATATAACAACATATGTATCATTAAATATATGTCTACATATACATTTAATTATACAATTTAAGTGGCTCTAATAATTAAGAATACATATTTCCTTATAAAAGGTATTACTTTATATAATATATAAAAATTTTATTTTATAATTTTAATATAACAAAATTTTATTCAGAATTTTATAAAACACTAAAATTATATTTATATTTATAACAAATTTGTTTGAGAAAAATCTATTACATTATATAAAAATTATTTATGCAATTATGACAAGGCTAAAGCTACTTTATGGTTAAAAGTTGCCAAATAAATAAGTAACAGGTTTTCCTACACATTATTTTTAAAAAATAGAATACCAATATGTAACCTGGAAAAACTTCAACACTTCCAGTGTGAACGAGAAGACAAATAGTGATCACTGCTATTCACATTCTTCAATATATTGACTTTTCGAGGATAAAGTTGCCAATATATACTTTGGTCGGAAAACTCCAATGTTAAAGTGTGAATGTGAAGACAAGTGGTGATCATTGCTTCCTATTTTCTCCCATAGATTGACTGCTTGAGAACTAAGGTGTGACCCACATTTGAGGAAATGCACCAAATATATAGCAGATACACCTAACTTCAAGACAGGAAAGGAATTGTTATAAGGTAGATTGAGGCGAGCATTCTGAACAGAAACGAGATAAAACAATGGAGGAATTGTCGTTCTTGGAAAAAGGGAGGATTTCCCAACAGCAGATCCTCGAAGATGGCACCCTCTTTCCCATGGTTCTGCTGCCTCCGTCTGCAGCTGAAAGCCCGTCAATTGGGTCCTTGGTCGACTCCATCAAACACAACAGGGAATGGATCGACAATCAACTAAAACGGGTTGGCGCTCTTCTGTTCAGAGGATTTCCACTAAGAAGTGCATCAGATTTCAATGCAGTTGTTGAAGCATTTGGATGGGAAGAACATCCATATCTGGGCTTAGCTTCAAGGACCAGGGTTGAAGGAAGAGTTTACACTGCAAACGAAGCTCCTCTGGATCAACCAATCAAATTCCATCATGAGATGGCTATGGTAAGTCCATCCTCTTTGCATTCCACACTACAGTTTCCTTTTCTTCTTTCGTGCGCTTCAAACTGAATCTTGGCGTTTTTTGGTTACCCTTTCAGTTCGATAGTTTTCCTACCAAATTACTTTTCTTCTGTGAGGTTGCCCCTCCGGAGGGAGGGCAGACATCAGTTGTTTTAAGCAATAAGATCACCCAACGAATGGAGCAGAAATTTCCACAACTTGTTAAAAAACTGGAGGAGGGGGGCTTGATTTATTCCTGTAGCATCCCTCAGGACGACGATCCTCAATCCTTTTTAAAGGGCTGGCAGTCCCGTTACGAAACCACCACCAAGCAGGAAGCAGAAAGGAAGTAAGAATAAATTGAAGTTATATGCGTTATGTATATCTTAGGCTTTAGTATTATTTATAGAGAGATACCATTTAGATTGTGTAGATGTAGATTTCCAAATTTATTACTTTTCAATGTAAATGGTCTATGATTAAAACAGTCACACTGCTTTCGCTCACACAGTTTGATATATAAATCTTTCCTACTTCAGCTCAGATTGTGTAAACCCAAGTTTTCACCTGTTTTATTTCTTCTTGTTGTTAATTGTGTATGAACATCTTTTGTCTTTCACGGTGGGTAAAGTATCCATTCAAACCAACCACACTGCTTTAGCTGATACACAATTTACATACAGAAATAATAAACTTAAAATCTACATTTTATCTTTAAATAAATCTGTATAATTTGTTTTTAAGCTTAAATCTATATGATTTGTTTATGGGTTATTGGGAATTTGTATTAATTTTCACAGCTATCCAGATCTGTCCCACTTCATCTCAGCTTTACTATTTTATAAAGTTGTTTTGAAAAAAAATAACTATTGTGTAAAGAAATTAACGTTTATGTGCTGAGGTTGTTGGTTCCAGGCTTGCAACATCAGGTGTTCCAGTATCCAAAATAACTTGGGCAAATGATGGAGCAATGTTATTTGAAATTGGGCCTATTGTTTCAATCAGAACTGTTGACCAGGATGCAGACAAGAGAAGAGCATTGTTCAACCCTTCTGCACTTCGACAAGCGACCCCAACACTCAAAGACGGTTCCCTCTTTCCTGAAGAGGCAATGGAACTATTAACCCAGATAACTGAAGAAGAATGTGTGGACATAACCTGGGAGGTTGGTGATGTTCTGGTGCTAGACAATCGCTTTGTACAACATGCCAGAAGGCCTTCAACCCCACCTAGAAGGGTTCTCGCAGCCTTCTGCAAATAGTATGAGTGTTTTTTACTGAACTGTTAATCATTTGCTGTGATGTTTCTTTCCATTATTAGGCATTGTTTTTGTCAATTAATCTGAAAGGTTAACCTCTTACCGCCCGTCTTGGAAATACCGAAACAGGATTCTCATGGTTTATTCCTCTGCAAAATTTGTAGTTTGACGCAAAACAAAGTTTCTTTAGTAATCGTTGCCTAAGTGTTTTAGAAAAGGTCTGAAAGGGCCCAGATAGTCAGTAATCCATAAAGAATCTAATAAAAAAAATGGCTCCTTTCACCTTAATGTGATATTATTCTCTTTTTAAGAGGTAATGGCTCCTTGATTTCGCAATCTTCGATGTCTGGACATGGTTTTGTTTATTTCACATTAAAGTGATGTGATTCTCTTTTTAAGAGGTTTTTAGAGTTATCAGGCATGCATTTGTTGGAGTAGTGTTTTTTTTAGTTATAAATTTGATAGGTAATTTGTAGTGTTTTTTGATTTTTTTACAATTTTAGTATTTCTGGAGCTTTTCATGAGGGTAAAATTATTATTTATTCAAAAGTAAGTTATAAATGTTATGAATTGTTTATTAATTTTTTTATTTTTTTAAAGAAAGAGAAAATTTATCATAATTTAGTTTATCAAATTAGTAGTGATGACATTTATTATTGGTAGCTATTCATGCATGCAAGTTGACTTATTATTATTATTAAAAAAATCCATACCACCTAAAATTACCTATAATAATTTATAAAGAAGAAAATTTCAATTTCTCTTTAATACCTTTAAAATTTGAGGCATTAATCTATCTTCTTATTTATTTTAATAATATTTATATTTTTAAAATTTGTTATAAAATAAAATCTTATTGACTAGTTTAAATATTCTAAAATAAATTTATTTTCATTTTCAAATTTATCTATTTTAAAAAATTAAAAAAATATTTTCTTAAATTACATTTTTTTCTAAATTTTCAAATTTCTCTATTTTGAAAAGGTAAAAAATTTAATTATATCTTTAAAATTTATTAATTTCCCTTTTTTTCTTAAATCATCAACCATGTTTAGATATTCTTGATATTTTAACTATTTTTATAAATTTTTAATATATCAGTGTTTTCCTTTTTTTTTCCAAATATTTATATAATTATCACGGCATTTTTCTTTTAAAATTAAATTATCATTATCCTTTTAATACCATTAATATTTTGAAAATCTCTTATTTTACTATTTCTTATCTTTTAAGAAAACAAACCATATTTTAATGAAGAATTTTTTTCAATTTAAATTAGTTATATTTAAAAGAAGTTTCTAATCCTTCCTTGATTTTAGTAAATGTAATCTTATTCTTGTCCATTTGCATCTTCTTATAATATTATTTTATTAACTATTTAATATCAATATCAAAACAATGTCCTTTTTATATATAAAAGTTAATAAAAAATTTAAATTTGTGACAACTTCATTTAAGTTAACTACTGTTAACTAGTTAAAGACAATTTGTTTATTTTTCTTTTATCTGGCAAGAAAAAATTAAATCATTACTGTTGATAAAACAAATTATTTAATTTGCTGACTTATTAATTAGGAGAAATTAATTAATGAAAAGAAATTTATTTATTTTTAAGCTGATGGTAAAAGTGTTTCCAAGAATAGGAAGTGGTTGGTGATAGTTGGAATATAGTTACCTAGTCCTCTAAGGATAAAGCTGAATCCCAGAGGAGGAGTACAGGTTCTACCTACTCCTCTGAGGATAAAGTTGAATCCTAGAGGAGGAGTACGGGTTCTGTGCAAAATGGTAAAGGGGAGTATTTTCTAGAGCTGGTGGTGATCAGTTGAAAATAACTCATAGCAACCCTTGTAAAACCAGATTTTCTGAGTTTGACTGGATTGGCCATCGAGAGGTCATAGCAAAAAAGGGATCTATTCCGCTGTTAACCTATGACACTGTCCAGATTCTAGAGCTAGGGGGCAAGTGGAGGACATAATAGCCTCGCTTGATGGTTGGGAGGACCACAACTTAAAACTACCTAATCCAGATAAGTATTACTGTGACATTTTAAATAGGTTAATACTAAATTGGTAGGATTGTTCTATAGTGTTACAGTTGAGTAGATACTGTTGTAATATGAAAACATGTAAATATGTGTATATTTGTTTATAAATGCTTGAGACAGGAAATGAAGTCTGTAGGAAACTTTACTCTTTTTGTTATTATGATAGAACATAAGTAATTAATAATAATACTACCTTTTTCTTATTATCAATACATGGTAGAGTTACTACCTAAATCTCTATATGTTGTGTGGAAAGATAACAGAGAACTGAAAATTGTTATTATGGTTAATCTACAATAGAGGAAAAAAAGTAAGAAGTATTACTAAAATAGAATATGTAGTAAAAATATTGTAAAAGTAATAAACAATATTAATCTATTATATTTCTTGTTACTGTGGAATTCACAGGTATAAACATATCTTTACAGGAATGAAATGATGTACCATAAAGTAAAATCATATGAAATTCTGCGTGTCTAAGCCAAATTAACCAGAATAAGGGGTAATAGAGCCGATGGACTGTCAACCCTAGTTCTGGGTATGAACCCAAAATAGAGATACATCGTCAATGGCCAATAACCCAAATTAAATGCAGGAATTATCTTACGGTGGCCCAGACACCGTAGGGAGAAACCTACTAATTAATAGAGGAGAAATATAGTTAATAAAAAACTCAGTAAATCGAGCAACTGAAAAGAACGCTGGTATACATTACCACTAAAACTTGACATATTGTTTCTTATCGATAGAAAAGAAATTAATAAAGAACAAAAGTTGAGTGTAATCCTGTAGATTCAAATATCACATCATTTCTCAATAATAAAAGACGAAAACCCAGAAATTCTATTGGTAGCTTAAAGAAAAATTACATGCAAAATAAACCATGCCGAGAACTAGGCAAGAAACCCTTTTAAACTTGAAAGGCGTAGATTTGAATTATTACAAAAATAGTAAACAGACCAGTTCTTTTAAAAGTAAATAGTCTATAATAGTCCAAACATAATCACACATGGTAAAGCTTAGTTCGATATATATATCAATGACATGCAGCAGAGTTAAAAATGTGCTTTGTATTCCAATAAAACTCGAGTTAAACCCTATCAGAATCTTTATACAAAATATTAACATTGTTGTTTGAAAACCTAGTTTGGGGTTTAAAACCCTCTTCTCTAAAACTACTCATTAATATAGAAGAAGTCGAGCACTTTAATGAAGAACCGAAACAGCACATTGAAAACCTAGGAATTCGGTCTTCCTTTGAAGACATTTAGGGTAACTGAGAAATCAAGAGTGGAGATGTCAGCTGGGGCCGAGGTGAATGCATCAAGAATCCTGAAAGAAAGCTTGCTACTTGAAGAATGGCGGATTAGAACCACAAACCTGCATAAAAAACAACCAGCGAAGAGATGTCAACCATTGTTTGCAGAAAAACCATAGATGAGCTAGAGAAACTAAACCCCGTAAATTATGGAGCAAATGTTACCTGAAGAAGGTAAATACTCCAATTTGGATGCACTATAAGAGCATCGAAACTCATAAATTAGACCTCTAAATACAAAAACGAATGGTCGGTTAAATCTAAACTCTGCGGTAAGTAAAGGGGAAAGCTAAATAATACCTTTGATGTTTCGCAAATAACACATCCTCCTTGCATCTACCATAGCTGGACCAATTTTGTAGCGCTATACCTCTCTATAGAGTTTAATCAACATAAAAATAGTACTCAGCTAGATGAGCCGGTGGGCAGCTTTACAAAGGAAAATAAAACCGAGGATGAGTAAACAGAGTAGGTTAGCAGAGAAATGGAGCAATGCGTAAGGAGATTTAAAACTGATAAGGGTTTGAGGCAGAGTTCGCAAGGAAGGAGCCGAGCTCTGGAAACCGCCGAAAATTCTTAGATACAATCCTTCGCTCTCAGTTAACTGCAGTGACTTCTGGAGTTTTCCCTTGAAAAAAAAAAGAATCCAATGAAAGTAACAGTTGTATCATGGAGATTAAAGCGCAGTACTATCAAATAATGAATGGAGTCGACATATCTCCACGGAGGAGCATCGAGAAAGCCAAGTGGAGTGCGGAAATTATCTCCATAATAGTTTTCATAAATCTCCATATCAGAACGGATATGTATTAATCATGTGACTTTAATATTATTTGTGTTTGATTAAATATCATAACATCAAACCTATGTTAGAATTCCAAGATATGACAGGCATGTATACATGCATAGAGGTTAGAAAAAATATTGTTTAATTCGTGTACTAAAATAACCCTAAGTTTGCACAAGTGTTCTACGAAGATTTCATATTAATCATAACTGTGGTATGAAATGATATCGTAATAATAATAATAATTGTGCATGGAATATGTACTAATCATGCGACTTTAATATTATTTGTGTTTGATTAAATATCATAACATCAAACCTATGTTAGAATTCCAAGATATGACAGGCATGTATACATGCATAGAGGTTAGAAAAAATATTGTTTAATTCGTGTACTAAAATAACTCTAAGTTTGCACAAGTGTTCTACGAAGATTTCATATTAATCATAAATGTGGTATGAAATGATATCATAATAATAATAATAATTGTGCATGGAATATCACACAGTGATTGAAATGTGTATTGTAATAATAAAAATGATTTTTATATTGATAAGTATTAAGGTAACTGAATTTTTATTTTTTTATATATAATGGTAATAATCTAGGAGTGAAAGTTAGAAAATTATAATTTTAAAATGTATACCAATTTTAATTCTTAAATAGAAATAAATAATAAATCAACAAGTTAGTTCAATTAATTATTTGTTTAATATATATATATATATGAAAAAAGTGTAAAATTATGATATACATAATTCATATATGAATGTTTTAATATGTACAATAAATATACCAATGTTCCAATATTGAGGTATAGACATAAGAATAGTTTAATGGTTTTGTTTAATTAGTTCTCGATAAAATTGTTATAGGGCATGTCAGGTAGCTTGATGTTAACATGTTCACAATTTGAATTTGATTAGATTATATTTTTTAGTTTATGTCAATATATTTACAGTTCATAACATCCACAAATGTAGAGAATCATTTTTTAAGTTTATTTGTAGAATTTTTTGGAAAAAAACATATATATATATATATATATATATAAACATATCTTTTAAAATTCCAGAGCTAATCATATATAATGACATAAGTATTTTTATTTATAAAATTTTAAAGCCTCAGAAAATAACATGTTTAACAGGTTTTATAATATTATTAAAATTATAAATATTGATTAATAAAAAGGAAAATATAAGTAGTGTTATTTCTCACTTAACATAAATACAAATATCTTCATATAAACATAAATATAAATATTATTACATGACAAATATTTTGACATAAATACATATTTAATTATTTTTAAATATTAATTCAACATAAATACACATATTCATTAATTTACTAAACTCCAATAAACCAATCATGCCTGCCTTGTTTGGATTTGAACAGCTCAGAAATTACTTATTTGGAACGAATTATATCATTTATATCATTTAGCTAGAAAGTGGTATTGCTCAAAATTAATCCACTTTATAAAAAAACACAACTACCATTCAGTTTTAAATTTTTTGAAATGCATGCGTCACATGTTTACATAAAACTTTATCAGCATGTAACTATATTAACAAGGATGGCTGCAAGGCAGCTAGTCCCTGCCTTGAGCCAGTTGGAGTTGGAACGGTCGAAATAAAAACCCAGCCAGCACTAAAATCTTGGGATGTCGAAATTTTTCTGCAAAAAAATTATAATACCCGAAACAACATATATTGACATTTTTAGTACAAGTGTTTGGATTAGTTGTCTTGGGCAAGGAAACAAAACCAACACTTGCGGGTTTCATCTCTTGTAAGTGGCGTCTAAATATTTATGTTAAAGGTTAAGTGCTTTGACCAACTTCCCAACCAACGGTGCTATAAATAAGTTACATGTGATGAATTTTCCCTGGTGTGTGACATATTTGTACCAAAGCAACTTCATATACTTTTATCTCTCCACCATTTTCATTCATGACTACGTTGCATGCATGCATACAACACTCGTAAACATTTAAACTTTTTGAATGACATGTGGACTTGGAAAACGCGATAGCTGTTTGTTTTAAAATTGCTTCACAAATTAAGTTTTTGTTTCTTTCGGATATGGAAGAGAAAAAACGGGATCCATTTGCTACACTGAGGATCGCTACACAAGATTTAAGACAACTTGGATCGCATCATCCTGCTTATTGCTTCGCAGTGAGGACCGGATTTGTAGCCATGACATTGGTCTCACAGTCTTCGGAGACTCGACCGAGCT
Organism: Pinus albicaulis; assembly: GCA_034641835.2. Lineage (NCBI taxonomy): Eukaryota > Viridiplantae > Streptophyta > Pinopsida > Pinales > Pinaceae > Pinus > Pinus albicaulis. The sequence continues at coordinate 205,571,394 of CM076583.1, forward strand.
TTAACTAGAGGTGGGAGCACCACCGTGCGAGCGCCTTGAAAGTTTTTTCTCTCGAGCTTCGGTGGTGTACTCTCCTCTTCTTTCTTGCTCTTCATGGATTTTGTTTTGCGGGCTTCACGGATCGATCCATGGAGAGTATATTATATGCACTAATTTCGAAGAAGAAAAGCTGCATTCTAGAATGTCGCAATTTTGTGTCATTTACAAGTAAAATTTATGGGGCCGTAGGTGCATCAGAAACCTCACTGCTACGGTGTCACGCAGAATTTTGATGCGTTTTGTGCGAAAGATGAGGCTGAAATAGGCCTGCCTCGCTTCTATGTAGATTTTCTTATTACGGTACGACATCTACGTTGCGGGGTTCGACAACGATCTACAAACCCTACGTGACCTCGAGGATTTGCTGGTTTTGGTTAGAGCTATCATTATTCTTTTTCGGTCTTGTCTGTGGTGTCGACATATGACCGGTGCTTTGGTATAACGGGCGGTGGCGGTGAGCAACAATTGGCACGTAGTACTGCTTTGTTTCGGGTCGGATACGAGGTTGAATGTGTAAAGAATTTGAACAATGCATTTTTTTAGCTTCACCTATGTGATTTGGAGTGTAATGAGATTCGAGTTTGAGTGCTTTTCGATGTCGGGACATACTGCTAATTGATTTGACAAGAAAAAAATGGCCAGTGTGAAGAATAATCGGGTTGATTGCTCCCAGAGGACAAGAAAGAGTGGAGCTTCCGGCTCGTTCTTATCCGAGCTTGCGGGCCGGGAGCGTGTTGGAGAGATTGCCTCCTATGCAAGGGTAAGTTGTGTAACTTCAAGATTATTGTCAATGAATTGTCTAGCATTATCTGTCATAGTTTTGCAAATTGATATCCTAGAGAAATATAGGAGAACAATTCTAATCTATTTAGAAGCCTATATAAGGATAGAAATAGAAAAATGAAAGATAAGGAACTAATCATTGAGCACCGAATGTGCTAACTTGTTGTGCCGAGACAGTGGCACGGCGAGGTTCCATGTATGTTTCTTTGCGGAAATGCTCAACAATGCTAGGAAGCTGGATGCTCGTCTTTAAATTCATATTTAAATTTTACGGTTCACTTTGACAATTTTATATTCCTAGAAGAAGATAAAATGTCAATATACGATATATGTAGTTCATTTGCCAAGTTATCTCGCTTGAATAAATGCTAGCAATATAACATCAATTTCAGATAATGTGAACAACAAGCTCGCAACACCATAATTCCGAAGTGAACAAAAAACAAATGATTTTATTTGAGGTTTGTCCAAAAAGAGTCGAGTTCAAACACCTGTCAAAACCTCTAGTATACGAGCTAAAGCGGTCTCACGACACTTGGAGTTGGAATAGCAACGTATGTTAGAATGAAACAAAGAGGGAATAAGTTAAACATTCAAGGTTCCAACAAGAATACACCAAGATTGTAGTTCTAAAATGAATCCACGAAAATGAAATATTCCAAGGTACCTCCGATTTAGGATGATGCCAAATTTCTTTACTCCCTTAAATTCACTTTTCACGCACCACCTTATATGCACAAAATCAAACAAAAAAGTGTTAGGCGCAATGTGTGCAAATAACTCTACGAGTTTTTGAGAAGAAAATAACTCTACGAGTTATAAGCGCATACGGTTATAGCATTAATGCAAATTTTCATGTCATATTAAACTCGAATAGATCATACTTTAGTATACGAGTATGTTCATTTGTTGTTAGAATAATTTTTTTACCTTGTCTCACTCTCATCCAAAATTGTGCAAGAACACTCACTCACAGTAATTTTCTTTAAAGAACGAAAAAGCTCCATGTATTCTTCTGCGAGAGACGATGATAGATGCAGAAATTCATATTATTTCTCGGTACGTTCTCGTGCATCGAGGGCCGGGATTAGTGAAGCGATGCCGAAAATTACCTTTCATGATATTTTGTTGCTTACATTTGTTCCATCGGCCTTCTGCTGTCGAAACTTGACAAATCCAATACGGATTCTTCAAACCTTCCTTCTTCTTTCGTTTTGAGCTTAGATCCTTGTGTATCCTTTACTCCCAAGAGGTGCTTGGGCCGAGGCTCTACGCTGAAAATCGTCCAATCTGTTTATACCGGAATATCACGTGATGGGAGGCCATCAAAAGCGTCCTCTTGCACATGTCAATTGTGGAAGGTGGTTGTAGAATAATTGACCATTGAGAGACGAGAATCCTTGATGAATTACAAGGTAAACTATACATTGCTCCAGAATCAACCCTAACAAGCCCAGAGCGTGCGTTAAACGGAGACGAAGGCGAGCATACAACGTAGAGACGAAGACGAGGAATCGGGAGAGGTGATAAAAATGCCCAACAACTAGCAAATGGCAGTGAGAGGCTCCGGTTCCTACTGCAGAGGCACCGAGCGCCATTGTAAACACCACGACTTTGGCACCACATGACATCGCAATAACATGCACTAGATGGCACCTAAATAACATGCGAGAAGTTACTTTCGTCGAGCATTATAGCATTATTGTCCCAACTCTTCAAATATATGTTTTAACAAACATTAAAATGTCGGCTAAGTAATGCTAAGTCGGTCACAAGTTTGGACGAGTTTAATAAACAAGATTTGTAACAAACATTAAATGTCGTAAATGTAATGCTAGCATTACTTCACTTGATCTCATATGCTCATACATGGTAATGCCAATGCCATATGCTTCCGTTGCACTTACCCTAAGTTTGGAAAGGATCCGGCCTCGATATGAGGCCAAATAAGACTCTCCGAGTGTTGATTAGCTCTTACAAGCGGCGAGATTAAAAAAAATGATCTAAATTAAAAAACATTGGGATAAATTGAGTTTATAAGCTTCGGTTAACGTGCAAGACTAATGAAAAGATCCATTTCGATTACAATAGTCCCTGCCATGCCGCAGGCGGCAGGGACTAATAAAGGGTTTAATGCATGGGACCATAACCCCAAACTACTGCTTGGACTATACAAAAGGATTAGGACTAATTTTATAAATTGGGTCCATGTTCTACTTGTTAGACACAAATTCCATTTGTAACATAGTGTACACCGATTTTGTACCAAAAAACATGAACTAGAAATTGCATCGGATGTTGCAAAGGAAACGCTGTAAGGAAGTGGTGTAGGAAAGAGTAGCATTAAATTGTTATTCTTCCATGATGACAGTGAAATTTTCATGAGATGTTGCCACAGGGTCTTAGTGGAATTTTGGATCTTAGTTAAGTACATAATTTTTCAATGTCACTGAACATTTAAGGAATATAATGTATCCTTCTTGTCTCTCTACACATTCTCTTCCCATGTGTGTACATTTTGTTGAAGAAACAACCTGACTTTGAATGAAAACAAATTTTTTAAGTGAAGGGAAAGGGAGGACAGAGGAAAAATATCTCTCGTATGAGTTTTTTCTCTATCAACTTTGCCCTCCCCACACAAGCGTTATTTGGCATATCCTATAATGAATGTGAGGTAGAGGCAAGGCTTTTCCTTCGGTTGTGGAAGCATCACGTTACCTTTTAGAAAGAATCTTGATGAGTTGTTAAAGCTATAATCTTTTGAGAACTTTCTCCTTTTGATGGATGGGTTTTCCTATAATTTTTCATATCTTCATTGGTTGTGGTTTCAAAAGGAAGATCCTAGCTAACCTTGTGCTTATTTATAGCGATCGGTTGGCTAAGCTGGGAATTATTGGAAAGGAGAATCTACATATGAATAGGATTCCTCCACTAAAATTGGTGCTTTCCTTAATTACTACTTCCTAATTTATTTGTAATAGCTTTTAAGTTTTCCCTTGAGTTGTATAACCATAGTAATTTAGGTGTGGTAAGGCCTAAATACCATAAGGAAAGAGGATAATCACATAGCGACTTTATCATTAATTTATCATTAATTTTACAACGCATATCCCTATTTATGAATAAGGTTATTAGTTATATTTTTATAATTTTATCATTATATATGAATAGGGTTATTAGTTCTATTTTTATAATTTTTATGTGATTAGTCTATATTTTCTATTATGATATTTTTCATGGAAATATTTTAGTTAATTTTAACCAAAATCTAGGAGTTTAAGTTATTTAATCTATAGAATGTAGAATTTGAGTGCCACATGTGTTGAATCCATTTTTACATTCAAAAATGTATTTTAAACATAAAAAAATTGCAATTTTTCTTGTAACTGTACGAGAGAATTATGTGTAAAAAGACCATTTCACATAAAATTTAGATTGCACCATATTTTAATCCCCATTATTGATTCTTTTAATTAATTATTTCATTAAATTAATTAATTAATATGATTTAGATAAAAAAATAAAGCTACCATTGTTATAAATAATTTTTTATATATAATAAATTTCTAAATAAAAAATAAAGCTATTATATAAATAATATTTTCATTTAAAAAACTAAATAAAATACAATTTTAACATCATATTTATAATAAAAAAAATATTTATTAATTTTTTTAAATGTAAATTGATAAGGAAGAGGATAGCCACATAGTAGCCTTATCATTAATTTATCATTATTATTAATTTATCATTAATTTTACAACGCATATTATTATACATGAATAGGGTTATTAGCTATATTTTTATAATTTTATCATTATATATAAATACGGTTATTAGTTATATTTTTTAATTTTTATGTGATTAATCTATATTTTCTATTATGATATTTTTCATGCCAATTTTTTAGTTAATTTTAACCAAAATCTATGAGTTTAAGTTATTTAATCTGTAAAATGTAGAATTTGAATGCCACATGTGTTGAATCCATTTGTACATTAAAAACTGTATTTTAAACATAAAAAAAATTGCAATTTTGCTTGTAATTTTATGAGAGAATTATGTGTAAAAAAACCATTTCACTTAAAAGTCAGATTACACCATATTTTAATCCTCTTTATTACTTCTTTTAATTAATTATTTCACTAAATAAATTAATTAATATTATTTAGATAAAAAAATAAAGCTACCATTATTATAAATATATTTTTATGTATAATTAATTTCTAAATAAAAAAATAAAGATATTATATAAATAATATCTGCATTTAACAAAACTAAAAAAAATACAATTTTAACATCATGTTTATAATTAAAAAAATTATTATTTTTTTTAAATGTTAATTAATAAAACTTACAATATTTTTTTCATAATACAAGTGCACAAAAGACATATTATTAAAGCTGATAATAAAAGTGATTTGAAATTGTAACCTATTACAACGAAGCACATACCCTTAACTACACATGCATAAAGTTCTAATTGGTTTCGTTTCGTTTTCAAGACAACTTAATGAATATTACTCGTTGAGAATAGTTTTGGGAAAACTATCTCATATTTTTTTGCTTAGTGTTTTATTGATTTATTCATCTAAACCCCATTTCTATCTAATCCATTTATAAATCATAAAAATAAGTTACATTTTGCACAAAAAAATCATATTTCTTCCCATTCTTGAAGGGCATTAGGTAATATAATTAACAAAATAAGAATGAGATTCCAATTGATAAAAATGAATATCACTCGTTAAGAATAGTATTGGGAAAACGTAACATACACCATTAACTTCACAGGGAAATGTAAGGAGTTAAAAAAAAATTTATACGACTTACTCATCATTACATAGAATGTTTAACGGTTCACAAATGAGAATAGTAAACTCCTTAACCCTTAACAACCTCCATTTCTATATATTAAATTATTACTAAATGATGTAACCATCCATCCATCTCTTTACTCTTATAGTCATCACATAATTGCCATTACGAACATCATAACAAGAAAGAAATGAATCACATCATCTCGGACACAATAATCAAATCACACCATTGAACACCAATATACCCGAAATTCCGTAGGGTGAAAAACCAGCAAACGTTTAATTTTATTATTAAACGCTCGTGAGGGTGTTCAGACCCATCACTCAATGGCTTATAAGGGAGACCATCCCTTAACCATCGATCTATATAATCTTACAAAGAAATATGCAATTATCTAGCTTAAAGCCATTACAATAATTATCACACCATTTACCCTCTGGTCTTCACACCTTTAGATTTTTCACATCTTAGTGGCATGGATGTACCTACAATGGTCCATTGTACAATGGACCTTCTTGTAAATTCGCACTCATCGCACATGTCACCATCATTCCCCTGCTATGATGCCTCATATGTGTTGGTTATAGGTCATCACCATAGTTAGTGCTTACGTCGCATAAGCACACATTCCTACAAGACAAAGAGCTACATCTCCCAAACTTCTTTAGAATAAATCGATACATCGGCTAAGATATTTATACATGTGATTTACATACATGTAATAAAAAATATCTAACCCTTAAATTATTACCTTTAGTGCATGGAATGCAAGTTAACATAATGATTGTCTCTTCCATGCATGCGAATGCATACTTGATTCTAAAAGACTCTCCCTAAAGGAGTGCTTACACAACGAAGCTCATAATCTCCTTCACGAGTCTTCCAAAGAAAACCTCAATGCTAGTGAGCATGTAAACATATGTAAAAATACACAACTATGAATATAAATACATGTCTCATTTTCAAGATTATATTAACAATCATATGCAATGTAGTTTTAATACTACAAGCTATCTTTCAATAAAAGTTAATATATAGGTTGCATGGCTATGCATGACCTTGTTCCAAAAGAACTAACATATCTAACATATTAGTTTGATATCATAAATGTATTCACGTATTTTCCTAAATATTAAGGTAGCACAACATTTCTTTATACATGCAAAGACCACGCCTCTATAACATAATGGCTATTCTTTGTGCATACAAGAGAGATGGCTCTTCCTTTACTATAGGAAGCACACATTTTCTTCTTAGATTTCTATCATCATGAAATACTATTTCTCATGTAAAAGGAAAGATTATCATAATAGCAATCTTTAAAACAAGATGGAATCTTTTTTATGAAACTTCTTAGTATACTACCACTCTTAACTATTATGTAAAAAGATTGGCATATTAGCAAAGAATAACATAATAGAAATATTCTCAAGAAAAAGACAACATGAATATTTTCCAAAAAAACCCACCAATAGGTTTCCCTTTCCACCACTCTATCTCTCTAATAACATTATCTTTCTGAAATATTAAAGTAAGAGTCTTTTCAAGAAAAGACAACAAAGATTCTTTTTAGAAAATAACCACAAAATCACGTGGTTAATCATCTTTTAATTAAAAATTCCTATCTATATGCATTAATATAATGTATAGAGAATATGAAAACATGCATATATATCCAAACATGCATGAAATAAATTCACACTAATAAACACATGCATATTTTAAATATGCATGCATTTCAAACATCTCCATATAAGGTTACTAAGCCCTCACCTCAATAAACTACGAGATATCATTTCCTTGATATAGGTAACTCATCTCAAGAAAGATCATTAGTATTTTTTTCTAGTTTCTAATAATCTTTTTAGCGGACAAGCAATATATTATATAATCTTTATCTATATCTTTTAACTCACAAAAAGGAAGACTATATAATAATAAAAAAGAGTAAGCCAAAATTCACCTTTCTTGGCAATCGACTCTCATTCAAAAGGCATATATTTAAAATATAAAACATGCATCTTCCATTTTTATTGCCTATACAAAATTATATAAACATTTATATATATAATCTTTTCTCTATATCTTTCTTCTCAACAAAAAAAGATTATATAGTGAAAATTAGCCAAAATACTTATCCTGGAAATCATGATATATATATAATCTTCTCTTATACCTTTTAACTCACAAAAGAGAAAGATGATATCATAAAGAAAGTAAACCGAGTCACTTACCTTGGCGATCGACTCTCTCATTCCAAAGAGCATATTTGAATGGGTCCCGTAGGTCGAAAAATCTTGTTAACAAAACACCGTGGCGTATCTCTGCCATGTACACGCTTACTCTTTGATCATAACGCCACCGTTGCGACCACTTCCTTCCTGGAATCCTCATCTCGCCCAAAACCCGATCACCGGAATCGAACTCTCGATAAATGCGGAAGGGCCAGAAAATTCCAAGGGCGGGAACTCTATCGACGACAGAGCCAAGCTCGCTCTCTACCACCGTCATTGTTCCTCCTCTTATTTCGTCATTGAGTATCCGCAAGCTCATTTTCCAAGCGCGTTCACTTTCAGATCACGGAGTGCAACCCGGCCATGGCGAGAAAATTCTTTCACAAATAGGGCCTTCTCCCTATTTTAAGGAAACGCACAGTAATGACAGGGCGAGCTATTGAATAATAGCCGGAAGGAAAACGCTCTTGAGTGTTTGAGGACTTGAACCCTAATCACCTTCTTGACTCTCCTTGGTCGTTCAATTGAAACGAGAAACTACCCAGCCTCCTAGTATTGATCGAACCCGTTCTGCTAGCACTGCGCATGCTTGGCGGCTTGTGCATATCTCTCCCCTCAAAACGGCTGGAGATCCCAACCTTAATATGCATCACCTATTTCTTTCAACCGGTTCAAGAATCCGTTCATCCTTTAACCGATTCTTGATTCAATGTTTTTTTTGTAAATCATGGTAAAACTGTAATTTACGGGAGCTTACGTGGGCGTTACAAAAACTATCTCAATCTTTTCAATTGTATAACAATTCAAAAGCCTCCATCCACTAAGCCGGACTATTCGCATCGTTACAAGGCAACTGCGCGTAGTTTATAAAGAGAAAAAACCTGCCAAAACTGGTCATGGTCAAAACTGGGCATGGTCAGAATATCATACGCTAGTTGTATAAGAAATGAAAAGTACATAACAGTTATAAGAGTTAATTAGTTAGCCAGAAAAATAATTTTCGAATTTAGCTGTGTAGGATTCATACTTGAATTATTAAGAAATTTGTTTGGTAATAACTATATAATAGAAATTTAATTTAATTCATTTATTAATATCTGGTTTTTACACTTTTTTAATACAACTAAATTAGTAAATAGTAATTGATTATAAATATGTCATTTACTTCAACCTGAACTATTTTAAAGGGTTTTAATTATTTTAGTTTCTATAAAATTGAACAATAAAGAATTTGTAACTATCTAAATTGTACCGAAGTGTATCTAAATGGGTTAAGTTTGTTTTAGTTTTGGGCACACAACATGGAAGTTTAGTTTTTATTAACAGAAATTTGCGCTTAAGTTCGGAAGTTCGTTATGTTCTCCTCAATGTCCGAGGAAAGACTGCCCATTCAAATCCTGCTTTAACTTCTTGCATTTGATGTGATGTGGCTTCTGAAACCCTAACTGACCAAAATTCACCTTAACTAACAAAAAAATTGCATTGGATAATTGATAATGTTTCAATATTCTAACACAAAATCGAACGGTGGCAAATGGTGTAAGGTGGCATTTAGGAGAGTTGTTTTCAAATAGTGACACCTTATAGCGTAATTACAAAGTAAACCTATAGTTTTTCTACTCTAGCCATGGGTTTGAGCCCAAAAGAACAAAATATAAAGGGATAAAACCCTAAAACATTTTCTTAAATAATGGCTTTCCCATAAGAATGATTCTTCTCGATTCTAATCCATTTTCGAGGTTAAATAAATTAACATGTTTACCTACAACCAAATCCTTATATTCATAAAAAAAAATCGAGATCATGACCATATAGTTAAATATATTTTAAAGTTTCATGTTGATAAGAGGAGGATTATGGCCAAGGAATCAATTAAGGGTCCATGTGTGTGCACAATGCAGCTAGTGACACCCTTCTCACCCTTAGCATTTACATGGAATTCTTAAAGGTGTGTGGATCGTTCATAATGGTGGTCATTATGATGTAATTTTCTCTATATGCATGAATTGGAGAGACGTACGCTCTAAGTGGACGATCATATCCTTCCTTAAAATGTTCGCCATTAATTTTCAATTGGACAAGATGATGGAGTAAATCTCCATGTTATAAAATGGAAACTTGTGAACCATATTAGATAGTGTTTCATTTTTATATGTCGTTGAATGTATTTTCCAGGCGAGGATGACAATGATCACATAATTTTAATAATTTATCTCCATCTCAATTAGTTATTCCTAGCATGGAAAAAAACTTCAATGATGTTGATTATGGTAATTCCTAGCATGGAAAAAAACTTGAATGATGTTGATTATGGTAATTCCTAGCATGGAAAAAAACATGAATGATCTTTATTATGGTAAGTAAATGCTTAGGATCCTCAAATTCCTTATGTTGTGTGGAAATATAAATAAATTTTGAGTTTCTTGAACACTTTATCACTTAGATCAAGGGATATATTATATGTGGTAAATCTAGAAAAAAATCTAGGATACAAATTGGTGAGATCTTTGAATATATGAAGCTTTGTTAATATCTCTAAGGCTAGTCAACCATGTATCACTTAGACCCTGACTAGATATACATGTGTTGCAATCTCATCAATTATGTTTCCCAAGTATTATATTCTTTCTATACAAAATTATTACTTCTCCATAGTGGTGTGAAATTTCTGTTGTTGCAAAGTTCATAGTTTTTATTGAATGTGCTTCATGCGCACTGCCCTTGTTCATTTAAATGAAGTTATTTTTAAGTAGAAAACTATAAAATAGTTATTCAAAGGCTATAAAATTTCCATCATTATCCTCATGGTTGTTATTGGTACATTAATTAAACCAAAAAAAGTTACCATATACTCGTAGAGGACTTCCTTGTATTTAAAGGTGGATTTCCATATATTAGTTGGCTCAACACATACCTAGTTATAATTTCAGTTGATATCATTCTTATTAAATTATTTTGCACCTCTTATTTGGAGGAGAATGTCAACAATTTGAGGGATTGGGAACCAATTCATCTTTGTTGTGATTTTACTCAAGGATCTATATCAATATAGATTCATTATATGTTTTTTTAATTTTGTATCCACATAAGTAGGCTCCCATAAGGTGGGGATCTAAATCATTTGTAGCCCCTTGATCTTAGCTCTTGAATTTAGTATTTGATCTCCTTGTTATATATAATAAATTATGTGTATGCATGGCCATTGGGTAGAGGGGAAACCAATGTAAATCAATTATTTTCTATCTCAAAATTCATGGTTGGTCATATAGGTGAGGTATTTGTAAATTGCATTATATATTCCAATGTTCAGTTCATCCAAAAATTTGAGGCTGAACCTATGATTGACTATGCATTTAAATTTGTGTATTTTTCATTCCTTTTGTTAACAAGGGTTTGTGTCCCAACAACATTCAATGGTGCTCTCAAGTATAAGGCCCCAACTAGACCTCACAAAATTTGTGATAACTAACCAATCCAGAATATGGCCCAGTAACCATTCTCAGTTTTTGGAATGCTGTGAGATATTGGTTATCATGAAAAAAATGAGAATATGAATTCTAAGTTAAAAATAATTAATGAACTAAGAGAAAGAGTAGGATATCTATTAATGAGAGAAAAAGAATAAATGGGAAGCAATGAGCCACTAAACAAACAATTTCACATGTAATAAAACAGTTAGTTGCAATCCAAGACAAGAAAAAGTGATCAATTTCCTAGAACAAATGAAAAATTGTGAGAATTTATATCTGACAACTGATCATAAATTGAAGCATGGAAAAAGACAACAAGTGTGTGAGATAAACCATCTAATTTATGAAATAGTCCATAACATAGCAATTTACATTATAGAAAGCGCGCACACACACATGAAATGTTCAATAATAGTGAAAAAAAAAGAACAACATGCATGTAATAATATAGTTCAAGAAATGGAATTTCAAAGCTTCTAAATATTAGAACATTAAGTACAGAAGTACCAACCTCCTAACTTTAGTATGCGTTGAAATTAATAAAATATCCAAAAGTTCCTACAAACACAGAATTCTACAATTTTATATGTATAATTTCTCAACTACCATCTATGATTGTTGATATTATAATAAAATCAATTACAACTCTTCAAATTCCCCTAGTTTACAAATGAAATAAAGGAAAAACGTTTTAAAACTCTAAATAAATGGCTAACATCTATTATAATCTGAGTGTATCTTCAATTAGGAACCTCATGATGTTTTCAACACATTTCACATAGAATCACATGATGGTGTAATCACTTAACCCTACTAGGTGGAAAGCTCTTCATGCTACCATGATCTTCGATTTCGTGCTACGAAATTATTGATTTTTCATTCTCTAATGAAAATAAGAATGTGTTCATGGTAATGTGCAATTGACAATATTCCATTGGCCACTCCATTTCCTTCTCCAATTTTTCATGTACCTTTAAATTCTTGCGATTAGTAATGGATGCATATATTTGTTCCTCTGTTGATTCAGGGGCTTATGTTACTACTAATTTACAACATTCCATACTCATTGCAACTATAAATATAATCCCTCTTTAAACGCCCAATCTGGAGATTTCTCTTGGAAGATACACCAATTAAGGCATTGGACGATCAATCCCTTGCTCTCAACAACTCTTAAAATATTTTTCTCCTTTTTTATTGGGATTAACCTTCTCTTAAGCTTCAATTGATTAATGTTACTCACTCTACTGGTGTGTGCCATTATTTTATCTAATTTGCGAAGTATAATACTTTTTATAGTTGAGAGATTCCTCTCCGTAGTTGTCCTCCAAAGTGATAGTCCCTACATTGAAATTCCGTCCATAAACACTAAAAAAATTAGATACTAATTATACATATTGACCTAACATGTAAGATTTAAACACCTAGGGAATTAATTTTTAATTTTTAGATAAATTTGAACACAAGTAGTAGGGTTTAGTGGTAAGGAGATGGAAAGGGTGACAATTTTAACTTATGGGTCATCCTTAACTTATCACAATTTAATATTCAAATTATTGAATGCGATAGACATGAATTTTCCCATGGAGGACCCCTTGTGTGCTTATATAAGGAAAATTAATGTTTGTATTGAGGAAGAAACATTTTTAGATTCCAAATAATGAATGGAAATGAGTCATCAAACTCAGTCGCAAAAGACAAGGAAATGGCATTGAGGTGTTTTTAGAACATGAAGCCTTAGGGATCTAGAGATCAAAAACTTCATAATATAAGGGGGGATAACATATGGGATATTTTGAGTCCATAATATAAGATATTTCATGCAATTCAGATACTTTAACCATAATCCCTTTTCCCTCGATTTTCTCTTTCGGTTCACACCAATTTTAATCAAGCAAGGCATTAGAGAAGGCCCCTTCAATGATGGAAAAACATAAGTGAGACATATGAGCTTAATTATAAAGCTTAGTAAAAGTATATATCACTATATTAATGGTTAGTGGAGTGCCAAAATGGATTGTGAGGTAAAAATATTAGCTTAAAAGTTGAATTTTGGGGCTCTAGAACATGAACCATATTAGTTCTAATGTGGGGAGACCCTAGGAAACGAAAGGGAGAATAAAATTAGGTTTTTTGAGGAATAATAAGACAATTTTAATGTGATTTATATTACTTAAATATTACTCCTTTTTCCCTTTAAATTGACCTCCAATATATATCATTTTTCCACTAAGAAAACCTAAGAAAATGTTCATAATTGAAGGAAAAGTCTAGGAAAATCACCAAGCATAAATTTGGAAGCCTATGGAGATTATGTATCTCTTGAATAATTGTTTATTTTGTGGTATAGCACTATAATATCCATGAAATTTTTAATATTCCCAATTAGCTATAAACTAGTTGGAATATTAATTTTTTTTTTTCGCTTCATAGTTTGATGAATAAGAGGGTATGGAGACCCATAAATCTCCTTAGTAGGAATAAAATCACTCCTAATGTTAATGGAGATCATATTAATATATTTATTTAGCACCCTAGTGTGTCAAAATGGGTTGGATCATGTGGACTGGGTTAACTTTGTGGGACAACGTCGTTTTGGAGGGAGACTCCATGCATGTAAGTAGTGGCTTTAATTAGTGGGGCCGAAGGTGAGGAAGCTCACCAAGCATATAAGGAAGGGGATGGAAGCCATAGAAGGCATGTTTTAGATTATTATTTTGATACGGTCTATATGAATATTTTATCTCTTCATCTATTTAGCTAAGACTGCAGTGTTGTTTAGCACAAGGGTGCTGCCGAACAGGAATCCCACCTTATCTCTAGGGGACTTCGAATGAACTTAGGAGAAGTATTTGCACCATATTTCCACATTCTAGCATCAGGCCAAGCTCCATATTTTATCTACAACGTAGTTTCTAAAGAGGGTTGTGCTGTGTTGCAGGGTGCAGCAGTGGAGAGTTGATTTGGGTGATTTTTGAGCTATATTTCAGTGGAGGAACGTTTCCTTCCATTGGGAGGCTATTAAAGAAGGCCCTTGAGCCTTATTGAAACATTTTTCACCTATCCACATTATTATTAGCCCCTACAGCGCAGTTTCAATCTTAGATTACGTTATTTTAGGGAGGAGTTGCAGCGATCGTTTCAGTACACCGTTTGGGAAGATGGTTTTTGAGTGAAGGGATCATCCTTTCACCTGGAGAGTCTATTTGGAGGAGGCTTAATTATATTTTACATCAGATAAACCACATATTCCTAGTTGTTTATGTGCAGTGAATCTTCCGCCCTAGGGCTTTGGTTCACCTTTTGTATATTGGTGTATTTTCTAGAAACCCTCTTGGGTTCTTTTGGGAGGTTGTTATACAGCCTTGATATTTATGTATAACATCTTTTGAGGCATGTATCAACCATTTTCTATTGTTTTATATTCATATGTTGTAGTTTTTTTCTTTTTGACTTCGATGTAGAAGCTCTTCGGCATTTTTCCTAGTGGAAGCACCTCACTTTGGGAGGGTTTATTCATTGGAGGCTTGTTAGATTATGTTGTATGGTTTGAGCCTCATTATATTACACTATTTTTCTACTAATATATATAACAAAATGGCTCTATGCTGGTCTCCATTGTTGATGTAATGATTTTCACTACTATTTCCATTTTTACGTCCTATATTACTGCTTTCCCCATTTTGGAATATTACAGTGGTATCAGAGAATAATATTGGCTCAGTTTGTGCATATTAAGCCAATATGTCATCAAAATAAGTATATCGTGTCACAGATTGAGAGAAGAGGTATCTCAAAATAAAAGGGGGATGTGATTATAAATATGGTAAATAAGACAAGGGTAAGACCACTTTATGAGGAGAAGATGATGAGAAGGAGTTCCCTAAGCTTCTTCTTCGAACTATGAAAGACATTGCAAGAGAAATAAAGGAGATGAGGATGAATAGACACAAACAATCCCCTAAAGTATTTCTACATAGAGAAGGCTCTGAAATTTCTCATCACTAGAATGCTCAACCAGTGAAGCAATAGGTTTCCCAACACTTTAAAATGCCTACATTTTTAGTAGTGTGAAATGAAGGGTTTCAAGAACAAGAGACTCTTGAAGACTACTTTCTTGAGTATGAGTCTCAATCTCAGAGATTCAAGGACCATTTGAGCTTTCAATAATTCTCTAAGATCAAAGACAATAGGACACTCTAACATCACAATGGAAGTGGAGGATTTATACAGAATCATGATATTCACCAAACTATGGGTATATTTTTCTTACCAAAATTTTATGGGTCATCAAAATTCACTGCCAAATCATGGGTAGAGAAGCTAGACATCTACTTCCAGCTGAACCAATTATCGGAGATGGAGGCCATGAAAACAGAAGCGCTGCACCTTGAGGGTGAAGCACATGATTGGTGGTCTCATGAGCTTTCTACATTGGGTCATGCCAATGTGAATGCATATTCAGATTTGACAAGGAGTTTAGTAGAGAGGTTTGATCGAAGAGACTTGGAGGTACCTTTCATTGGGCTAGCTAATCTCAAATAATCAGGTAATCCAGAAACTTATATTTCTAAATTTCTAAAACTTTTTGTTATGGTTCCTGATTTATCTGCAGTAAGGAGGATCTGTATGTTTATTGATGGGATATAAGAGCCTCTACATGGGTTGGTTAAATCTACAAAACCCACTACCCTTCAAGGTGCCATTAAGAGGGCTATAGATCTACAAGATTCCTTTCTAAGAGCAAAGGAAACATTTCAGAAAAAGCCCACTTTTCCATCAAAGGGAAAAGATGAGAAGGCTCATCCTTCAAAGGAGGGCCAAAACAAAGAACCTCTTAGTGATGATGTCCAAAGAGACTTGAGGAGAAGAAATATTTGCTTCACATGCCAAGAATCATGGGCACCGGGACATAGATGTGCAGTCGGAAAGGCACACTATATACAGGTATTTTAATATGATGATGAGGAAGAGGAAGAGTAACCAGTATGGGGTCACAATGCTGGGATAGCAGGAGAGGATCCACCACCACCAGGAGGTGGGAATGGAGCCTTTGCTCCAATTGGAGGGGCCCTTACATCATTGAGAGGGGTACCCAAGTAATTGAATTTGAGGGTTCGAGGTTCCATTCAAGATCAGAGGGTTTCATTTTTGATTGACGGTGGGGCTACCCACAATTTTATTGATGCCCAAATAGTGCAGAGGAGGGCAATACACACTAATTATTTTGAGGGATTTTTTAGTTTTGGTTCGAGGAGCTAGAACTATGTTATGCATGCATTATGTTCCATATTTATCTTTCACCATGGGAACATATACATTGACTGAATACTTATTTTTGGTTGACATACATGACACGAATGTAATATTGGGTGTGGAGTGGTTGATTACTTTGGGGAAGGTCACCACAGATTGGGAGACTTTTCATATGGAGTGGGTGGATGGAAAGAGTGGAAAAAGTTGGATGATTAGGGGCATGCACACATATTCCTCACAAACAACTTCCACACAAAAAAAAAATTTGGATTTGTGAAGTGGAAGCAAAGCCCTAGCAGTCCCATCATGTATGTAGATAATCTTGGCCCATGAGACATTATTTTTTAGTGGAAAAGGAACTGGGAGGCCAGCTGATCAGGGGTTGGTGAGAAATGTCTCACAACATGTTTCGCCACTCATAGATCCAGGAGGAGTGGGAACATTGGGAGGTCATGGTACAATGCAGAGAGTCTTGGGTAGGCTCAATGAGGAGGGATAAATTCTCCTACTATCGTCATTACCCACTCTCACACTGCATCTTTCACTGAGAGAGAATGCTATAGGGACAGAGGATGGCACTATCAATGCGCAAGGAGACTGTTCCTTGACTTTGGAGGCTTAGAAGATGTTCTCACTTGGGGAGAAATATTCCACACATGGTAGAGGATGGTGGCCACTCATGCATACATTAGCCAAACTCAACAATTTTTGGATAGGTGATAGCTTCCCATGGAAGACGAACCTCCAAAATCTTCAACCTTTACTTGAGCATCGACAGATACAAGAGGATCAATAGAGGGAGGATAGCGGCATCCCAGTATGTGACTTTGGCATAGGATATGTTAAAGAAGGGGGCTGCAACATGACAAATGTTTTATATGATAGATTATGAGCACTATCACTATGGAGGATAGATCCTTATTGGAAATCCCAGCTATTGGTGGATTATTCCAAGGATATTTTTACTTGCATGATACTTGATGGCCAACTATTAGATGAGGGATATTCAGTAAGAGATGGGGTCTGTTGAGCGTTGGAAAAGGTATGAATTCACCATGTGTTTTCTCATTCTTTTACTTTAAACATAACTCTTTTTACTTTAGAAAGGTGATTTATTATAGAATTATGGTAGAATTGTAAATATTTATGTTTATTATAAAAAGTAACTAAAAACTTCCTTTTATTGTCAAAAATAGGAATTAAGCTAGGTGAACATCTATACCAAAGGTGAGGCTAAAGTAGGAGAAACTGCTATTCCTCCAGTGATAGACCATATCCGGCCAAAGAGAAGAAAATCAGAACGCATTGCCAAGAGAAGGCAGGGGACAACTCGGCTGCAGTCAAAGGAGTTCGAGTGACAGCTAAAAAAGAAAGGAAGCAAATCCCTTAGGATCCTTCAATCATGAGGGATCGCTGTTCAAATATTATCTCATTCCTTCTCTTGTCTATCGAAATTGTTATATAAGGCAACACCTTTAGAGATTGAAGGAGTCGAATCATTGATTAAAGACATTCCTTTTGTAATTCTACACTTTATTGACTCTCGTGACCACAGAGCGGTCATTGTAAACATTTTTATGTTCAGTTAATACAAAGATGCATTTTCGTTCTATTCCTCAAGTTCTGAAGTAGCCCAGCAGTGTTTCACGGGTGCTAAGGGCCCAACCCTAGTGGAATTAACCTACTATTTGTATTTCTATCCTTTAATTACTTTTGTGTGATAATTGTGTTTGGCTTTATTACGATTTCAGAGTTAACTAATTATTGTTGAGTTGCTTATTGATATTGATGTGCGTGCTAATGAATTGCATTGTTGTTCCATTTCAACAAAGATCTCAAATTCCTATAACATTCATCTTGTTATTATTTATAAAGCTTTGATATTCAACATTTAACTTTCTTCGTTGTTCCAGTGGATTGTTGTTCCTTTCGATTAATTAATAACGTTTTCTATTGATAAGATTGGTAGGATTAGCTATTTGATTCTTTTAGTACAGAGTTGTTGTTCAGATTCATTAGTTAATATTTGTTGTTCAATTCCAGAGTGTTGATCATCTCCGATTCCTTAGTTTCAGATTGCAAAAATATTTTTTATTTACATTACTACAGTTAGTTGTTTATGCACATAGCCATTCAATTACAGATTTTTGTTCATTTCTAATTATTTCTTTTAAAAAGAGTTCTTCTTCATTTAATTTCACAACAATTAGTTCAATTTCGATTTCCCTTTGATTTCTTGAGAGCAGGACTGTCAACTGTAGAGAACACTGGTTACTGCTTCCTCGTTCCCAGACTGATTGCCTTGTTCTAGTTTGATTTCAATGCATCAATTTCTAAAAGAATGAGTTGTTGCTACTGTATCCTTGATTGATGTTTTGCATAGTGAATAGTTAAGTTTCAGAGGATTTGAGTTATGTTACTATAATTAGATTTCCTTTGAAGCATTTGTTTACTCTTGTATTTAGAATCCTATACTACATCCCTCACAACATTACTCTTAGCTCAAATTGCAGCCTCAAGTAGGGTACAATCTTGAAACAAATTTTTTTTCTCATATTGATAATTAATGTAGGATAAATAGGTGTTAAAACGACACCTAGAAAAATTGGGATGGATTACATACCTTACAAGGCTACAAAAACCTTATGAAACAATAGCTATCGAGTTTTTACAGAAATTGCAGGAGGGTTACTCCATGGTTAAATGTAGACAGATAGCAGTAAAAGATGATATAATCGCAGAGGTGTCTGGTTTACCAACACAAGGAACCATATGGACTCATAATAAAGTTAGGCTTCAAGAATCCATGAACATTTTCCAAGAAAAAAGACAGACACTGGTTGTCAAAGGCAAAGGAGTTCATCCAACATCGTTGGGAGAACCATGGATGGAACTGGCAAAGGTAGTGCAGGCCTATATAACATGCGATGGAAGGAAATACGTGGTAAGACCTCGCCACCTTAAGTTATTGGCAGTATTAAAACAAAAATGTACTGTAAACTTGCCTGCATTTTTAAATTCCTTACTGTATGATTTTGCCCGTAGTATAAAAAAAGCTCGACACACAGACATGGTGTTAAGCCAACATTCCTTAATCAGATTGATCTTAAGTTACAGCCTTGCCCAACAAAAGACCAGTTGGGAAGAACTGATATTTTCGATTGATGGAGGATTAGCCTTACCTGCCCCAAAAAGAAAGAGAATGGCTAGCATAGTAGCAAAGCCATCAAAATGTAGACAATCCTCCCATTCAAAAAGAAGTAGGGGAATGATAAAAGGCCTTCTAGGTAGCAGTAGCCAGCCTTGGAATTTCCCAGCTCAGAGGATGAATAGCCCCCACAATTGGAAGGAGGGATTCCCCACACTGATGATGATGAAGAAGAAATGAGTCACCACACCAGTGGTGAGAAATAAAGCAGTGAAGGAAATGATCAAGTAGAGGGAAGTGAGGAAGAAGAAGTAAGTCCTCATACTAGTGTAGAGGGAGAGATTCGCTACTCTAATGAGGAATAAGGTGGTTACCATACCTGTGAAGAAGACGAAGATAATCGCAGCAGTGAAAATGAAAGAGAAGGAGCAGAGCCTCCCGAAACCACCACTGCAAGTTCACCACAAAGCCCTTCACAAGAGGACCAATTGGCCCAAATTTTGGCCAATATGAGTGAATATTTGTAGCCCCACATCCCACTGAACATTAATGTTGATATCAACCAATTGCAAGAGCAAGATGTTGCCAATAAGGAAACGACTAAGGGAATGTCGGATGAAATAGAAGGAGGAAACCCTAACAGAATAGAAGAATCAGCTGGGATTACTTCCCTTGAGAAGCATGGACAGGAAGTGATGAACACTGAAGCAGTGTTCCAAACTGAAAATTATCAGGGAACAATAGAGCCAATTGAGATAATTACCCCTCAAGAATGCAGTCGAGAACATATGAACACTGAAGAAGTGTTTCAAGAAGAAAACATAGAAGCAAGCCCAACCGAAGACACGGCTACTGAGGAAGAAACCCCCGCTGAGCATTTGGGTTCAGAAAAAGGAACAGTCGTTCCATCAAGGAAGAGGAAGAAAGTAACTAAACTTGATAAGCTTCGGAGGGAGCGGAAGAAGCTTTAGAGGCTAGGGGAACAACTTAGGCAGACTATTAGGGTTCTTAAAATGAAACAAATGCCCAAACAAAACCCAAAGAAGAGAAGCATAGTCACCAAACGAGCCCCGAAAAAGAGGAAAGTGGCCACTAAAACAAAGCCCCAAGTTGTGAAGACTATGGAAACCCAGGCTGAGCCTAATGATGAAGATATGGAACAGCAGGAAGCTGTTCCAGATGCAGCTACTCCGGAAGGAGCAACCTCAAGTGAAAATACACAAGCCTGTAGTCAAAACACTTTTAGTGATCCTACATTAGCCAAACTCCAAGAGGAGTTGGCACAGGCTCGACAGGAAAGGGAAAAACTGTTGGAAATGTTGTCATTGATGGAAAAGGGGATGGAAAAAGGGAAGAAATCACCTAAAATATCCATAAGGAAAAAGAGACAGAGAGGTAGCAGAGGCAGCAAATGAAACAGAGGAATAGAAGTAAGGAGCAGCATCAGTCAAGGAACAGAAGATAGAAAATAAGCAGAGCCATTGGTTAGAAATGTGACGCTATATATGGTTGGATAAATTAGTGTGGAGCATGGTGTGTGAGGTTATATATATACTAAGGAAATGACAGTCACATATAGATAATCGACATTTGTGATAATGTCATGATCTGGAATTAACTATGTCTGGTCTCATAAAATGGAATTCTGGGGATTTTGGCAGTCAAAGATTGAATTAAGAGGCCATATTTTTTGTTGAAAAATACTCAAGCCTTATTGCCTATCTGTGTGGTTTTATTGATTAATATGAATGTGTTAATTTGATATAGAAACCCTGCAAGAGGCCGAGAGTGAGTATGTTGGTTGAGTGAATTATAGTGGTTCCCAGCCAGAACGAGGGTGTTAAGCCTTTGTATAAGGCATTTAATTCTGTGTGTTCAAACAAAATTCATAAGAGTGAACCATGTAAGGTTCTGATTTCCCAAAGAGCTTTGAACCTAGTCGAAGGCGGTAAACCCTACCATTGACAAAATTTGTGTGTTTTATTGTGAGTCAAGTGATATTGTGGAGGTTAGGCCCAGAGTTAATGAGACAGAGGCCATACAAAGAACTATGTTAACTAGAGTAAAGGCCTGGTCAAGCATTATTCAAAACCCCAGAGTGGTTTTGGAAAACCATAACAGCCTATTTCGCATCGCCTTTGGGCCAGAATGAAACCGCTTATAAAAAACGCGATCCAGTAATAATCGGACACATCGACAGGGCAATACTGCCCTCGTCATGTGAATTTTATGTGCTAACTCTCGACGGGAAAACTAACGTGATAATGTTGTGGATCGTCCAATACAGAGGCTGATTGATCCAAGGGAAGTCGCGTCAAAAATTGCATGGGAGATAAGTCAGGTACGAAAATTGAGTAGTGATGTCTGGGGCCCAAAATGTAATGTAAATAATCATGTTAACGCTTGTGCGTTTGGTTAAAAGGTATGAGTTATTAAATAATATCACAATGTTAAGTCAGAATACTGTGCATTATATTATCCTAAGTAAGGTTTGATATTTGGTTGAAAAGGTGTGAAGCGTCGACTATTAACCTTTTCACATAATATATAAAGGAGGGTGACATTGGGTGCTTTGTCATAAAGACCAGGGGTTCTATTAAAAGGCCGCAGACTTTAATATTTGGATAAGCACATGAATGGAGGCCGAAGCATATATTAACAAAATATTAAGTGATAGGACCGAGGCCCTTATTGTATGGTCTAAACCACATACCTTGAGTAAATACTAATATCACTCTATATACAAAAGGTTCTATTGTTCGGGCTTAAAACAAACAAAGCATTATACGGTGGGACCCTCATGAATCACATCGGAGAAAATCATGGCACCAGAACATGTTAACAAAAGTATCGATTGCGATCAAGCAACGGACCCGATTCATTATAAATGGTGACTCATATTTATTTGAGTTTCGGATTAAAAGCGCATCAGAGTGATTCATCGCATCGAAGGTGAAAGCGTAACGAACACATTGAAAGTTCCGATTACGATTGAGCGATCGGATGATAGTTGTCAGATTTGCTGAAGGATGGACGACGGAGATGAGTTGTTTGACTACATGGTGGGGCCCTTGTTAATCACATCGGATAATTCCAATCACATCGGCGCAGTGAAGTGCAGTGAACAGTGAACCATCGCATCGGAGTAAAGGAGAACTTCAGAACATACCATTGAAAGTTCTGATTGCAATCAATCATATTGGAACCATCGCAAGAGGCATTAATCGCATTGGAAAATAGAAAAGAAACGTTTATAAAGTTGTGGGGCCCGAACCTTTCAAAGGTTAGTGTTGGGGTTCTAATATGAGAGCATATTATATGCGTGGTATTGTTTTAGGTTGAACCATAGGATAAAAATGAAACCTCCGTTTGAAAATTGTATGAAGACTTAGTGTTGGGGTTGATAAAAGGTTATATTATATGAAATGAAGGGTTTATGAACTTTGAGGAAATAGTTAGATATTAAAGTTCCCCACATTAAAATTTCCAGCTTAGACAATAAGATGGAGGTGTAATCTCGTATGAATTGAGAGACATATATATACTATTGGAGTTAAAATCTGGGGATGCATTCTTCTATACACCGAATTGAAATAGCAGAAAGGGGACTATGGGTTTTACTGGCCATCATATAGTTTTCATAAAGGAAACGCTGCTTATGAAGATTGAAAAGTTAAAAATTTTGCAATGGTACAATTGTAATATTCAAATGATAATTCGATATATTATATGTAGTTGTGGGTTGCGCTTTAATTCCAGGAACATATATTTATTAATATGACGAAGACCATTGTGTAATGGAGAATTCCAATGGCTTTGTAACCATGGTTTAATTCATCGCACAGACAGATTCAAAGAGCGCAAAATTGTGGGTCCCGACATATATGATTTCATAATCAAAATATAAAAGGTAGAGAACGTTGGAGACACGTTATGGATTTTATAATAAGGTTTAATCCCATTGAGGCAGAGAACAAATTTTCTGCATATACAGTTTGTTAGACATGGTTCACAACCATA
Organism: Pinus albicaulis; assembly: GCA_034641835.2. Classification (NCBI taxonomy): domain Eukaryota; kingdom Viridiplantae; phylum Streptophyta; class Pinopsida; order Pinales; family Pinaceae; genus Pinus; species Pinus albicaulis. Next base: position 205,595,165 of record CM076583.1, read on the forward strand.
AGATAACATTAGGAAGAAAAGGCCTCTAGATATGTTTATCGAAATTGACATATCAGCAGTTATATATATATATTATAACGCAGATATATATATACAATAGACACACAATCACAGTGAACAGGAATATGCACAGGAATGAATTTGACAGGTGTACAAGCACAAAAAATTGGAGAATATGTAGAAGACAGTGAACAAATTATGCAGAACAGGTATATGACAGCTGCGGATACACAATTGTAGTGAATAGCAGAGGAAGGTAGAATAGTTACCTGACAGCAGAAGAAAATACAAAACCAGCAAGCCAAGTGCTAGAAAGAAGACTGAGTGAAATTGATATATGTAACTAAAAAATTGAATGTATATGTTTTAATTGATTTTATATTGTTTGTGATGCATTTGCAAGTCTCCGAAGGAAAACAAAAATCCCATTGTAATATTGAAATTAATGCATATTGTTATATTTTTCTGAATGAGCGGGTAAAAGAAATGAGAAGGCAAAAGGCAAAGAGGTATGGCTGTCCATTTCAAATTCCCTGAGGAATGCTAACAGTTATAAGGGAATTTCTATAAATAATATCACATTGAAATGCATAGAGAGGTTAGAGTATGCAGAGTATGAAGAATTGAGGCAGAGAAGATAAGAAGGAGGAGCAGAAAGATATGCTATAAGATAGATTTGAATATTGGAGGACAGTACAAAAGAAGGTACAAAATAGAGCTGATATCCAAGGTAAATTAGCAAATGTTTTCTTTTTATAGAATAAAGAAGTTCGAGCTTCCCTATCAAGTTGTAGCTTGATAGATGTCAGTTGTAGCTGACTGACGTTGGAGCCTCTTGTAGGTTGGTGCCTGCAAACAATTGATGGGAATTGAAGCTTCCTTGCAAGTTGTAGCTTGTAGAATTGAGGTTGGAGCCTCCTGTGGGTTGGTGCCTACAGAAAATAAGTGGTGAGAGGGAGTTGGAGCTTGCCTTTGCATCAAAACAATAATAAGATGTGGTTTTCTCCCTTTTATGGGTTTCCACTTACATCGGGTGTCTATGTGCATGATGTATATGTGTTGATACAACATATCTATTCTGCTAATACTTGATGCTCACATATTAAGTCTGCCGATACATTATCTAATCTGATTATTAATTGCTGCTCACAAATAAGGACTGCTCACACATTATGTTGATCATGAAATGAAGGTGTTAATAAAGTTTAATGAAATGTTTTAAAAGTCCATGAATGTGTTAATCTGATTCACCCCCCCCCCCCTCTCAGTTTAACTAAGGGTTCAACAATTGGTATCAAAGATAGTTCCTTTGGTGTAAATTTAAAGGCTTGAAGGAGATCTGGTTGATTCATGGACTATCAAAATGTACCTCTGTTAAATACAACAAACTTTCCTGAATGGAGAGATAAAGTTAAAATAGGATTATTGGCTTATGAACCTGAGGTATGGAAGCTTGTATGTGATGGTTACTGCAAAGACTCCCCCACGGTGAAAGAACAACAGAGGAATGCCAAGGAAAAATGTGTGATATATAATAGTCTTCATAACAAGGACCTTGAGTTGATAATGGATTTAACCTCTGCAAAATAAATCTGGGACAGATTGCATTTCATGCATGGAGTAGACATGGAGTAATGCATTGTCAAGAAGGAGAAGAAAATTTCATGTCAACAGGAAAATGTTCAATCAAATGAGGTACCTGCTAGTGTCAATGGAATTAATAACCATGAAGAAATTGCAGCTGAGGAAAAAGCCAAACTTGACACAGCCTTGACTAAAATAGAAAGATCGAGGAATGAAAACAAAGACCTAAAGGCATTGGTGCCAATTTGTGATGAGAAAGGATATCAAGATAAGAAAGAATTTGTTGGCCTGAAGAATCAACTTGAAGAAGAAAAGAAAGTAGAAGACACTCTTCTACAACAAATGAGAGAGAAAAGTCTGGAAGGTGAAAGATTGGAAGAAGAAGTAGTGAGCCTAAGAAAAAAATTAGAAAAATCCCAAAGAGAACTATTAATGAATACACCTCAAATGAAAAGCTCTGGACAACTGGACCAAATTCTAAATGCTCAAAGGTCACCTCTCATAAAGGCTGGTATAGGATATGAAGGAGAAACCAGTAAGTCCAAGATAGAAGATAACAAGAAAATCATTTTTGTAAAAGCTGTAAAGGACAATGAAGCAGCTTAGCAAATTCCTATAAAAGTAGAAGCCAACAAGAACATGAGTTGCAGAGAAACAAATAGAATCAAGCAGCAACATGAAAAGACAGAGAATGAGAGGATGAAACAATCAGCTGCTAAAGGCTCATATACTCCTCAAGATGAATTGAATAGATTTGGAAGATGTCAAAGAAGGTTCTTTCCTTCTATGGGAAGTATTACGTGTTTTTCCTACCACAAACCAGGAAATGGTGTAGCACATTGTAAGACAAAGAGAATCAATGATAACCAACAAAATATGCAGCAAGTAAGAAGAACACCTCAAGCAAGCAAAGGGAAAAGGCAATCTTTCACCAGGTACAAAAATCATTTCCATGGCTACTGTTATGCATGCAATAATTTTGGACATAAAATTGTTGATTGTAAAATGTATTGAAGAAGGGGAACAAAGTATTATACATCAGCTCAAATGTACTTTGACAAAATAAGATGTTATGTATGCCTCAAGTTTGGCCACAAAGCAAAGGACTATAAACTACCATATATATTAAAGAACTCTAGACAGACTATGGAAACAAAGAAAATCAAACAAAACTATGAATCTAAAAGAAGTGCAGACATTATGATGAAATCCAATAAAGTATGGAAGGAAAAGAGAAAGGGGGAGCCTATTATCTTAATAACATAATGAAAAATTCATAGTCTCATGGGGAGCTGCTCTAGGAAACAAAGATAATATCCAACCAGTGATAAATATGAAGCAACATCTGAGGCAGAGAGTAGTTCAAAACTAGTCCACAAAAAAAAAAAAAAAAAACATTCTAAGAAGAGCTCCATGAAATGATAACAGCTATGAGAATAGGAAGGGAAAGAAAAATCCCTCTAACAGAGAACTATTGAGGAAGAATATGATCTGAAGTATTAAATAGCTGACAGATTGATGGAAGAAGAGAAGACAACAAGCAACCATGATGGTAAAGGGAACCTCAGCCATGGACATGTAAGCTAAGAAGACATCAACACATTTAGTGATGATCAAATTGTGCATCATACTTCTAGAATTAACAAATGAATCACATTAAGAAGGGTGAGTACGAAAAGTGCCCATCATCTTTTCATTACAATTTTTATCTATGAACAATATCTATGAAAAGTCCCCTTGGAAAAATGCAGTTAAGTGAGTAATAAATCTTTGAGTAATCAGCCGATGAAGACTCATAGAAAAGAAAGTGAAGATGCCTTCCTAAAGATCTTTATATTAAAAATGCTGAATTGATCTTTAAAGCAGCAATGATTCTGGAGCAGTCTTAGAAAGGAAAATGCGGTGACATTCCTTTGAACAGAGTGGTAGAATAACCAAATGGTTAAATATGCCAAGATCAAATTCAGGATATAGATGACTATTGGTGTGAAAAATAGAAACCTCATTAGTAGAACTCATGAAGAATGTCTTAATTATGGGGTAATGTGAAAACTGAAGTGAAATATTTGCATGGTTTATCAAAGAAGTATCAATTGGCATTTAGGTACAAGCAGCATGCCTATCAATAGAATACGAGGTGTTATCAGTGGAGCAGCAATGTGGTACAGGTCCTCAGGACCAAAGGATTAAGGAAAAAGAACATCAAGGATTATTCAAAAACTGTGTGAAGTCTGTTGGATGAGATATCAATCAAACAACTTGAAGATTCCTTTGTTGGAAGCCACCATGACAGAATAGTTAAAGTATTGGAAGTATGAAAGACGAGCTGTGTTAACCTAAGAGTTGCAGCTCAAAAGTTTGTTATTGATTCATCACAAGCTTACTTTAGCAGAAAGGAATTGCTGGTATTTCACCATTTAAAGAGAGAGTGGTCATTGACATACATACCCCTTATGACATAAATAAATTGCATGGTTGATAAGTGAGATTGACCAATACATTGAATGCATCTTACCTCAAGGTTTTATTTTGAAAGTACATTATGCAAGCAGTAAAGGCATTTGATCTCTTAGGTCAAATTCTGGTTGATTCATTGATCACATCTGGAACAAGAACCTTCAACTGTTAAGGGTAATATCATTATCAACATCCTAGCTCATATCATCACCAACATGCAGGAAAGGTGTACCACAGAAATAAAAGATATATTGGCTTCATCACAATTGAACAGATGCTGTACTGCAGATGAGTATTGTAGAAGAAGACATATTCCATTTACAATCTTCCTCAACAGAAATATATTAGCACACTACATTAGACAGAGACTAAAGTATATTTGAAGCATTATCAGTATTTTAGGTTTAATCCAATGATGCAGCTCTGATTAGATAAGGCTAGTATAATGTGTTCTATGAAGTGTCATTATCTTCACTTTTAGCTCTATAAAAGTGAAATAAGTCTATGCTTTTGAATTGTATCAATTTACAGTGTATATTCAAGTTCAATAATCCTCAAAAGTGTTCTCTCAACAACTTTTGTACACCAATTTGGAGTAGCAAGGTACAAAGTCAGAAGAAGAAGGCCTAAACACATCTCAAAAAGAGGAAATGAAGAGATAAAAAGCACACTAGGAGATGTGCAACCCTTTGCCATTGATGTCAAAGGGGGAGGAAAAACAAGTAACATATTTAAGTAGAGGAAGTGCATTGCCATCAATGCCAAAAGGGGAGACTATTGGAAATGTTGTCATTGATAGGAAAGGGGATGGAAAAGGGGAATAAATAACCTAAACTATCCATAAGGCAAAAGACACAGAGAGGTAGCAGAGGCAGCAGATGAAACAGAGGAATATAAGTAAGGAGCAGCATCAGTCAAGGAACATAGGATAGCAAAGAAGCAGAGCCATTGGCTAGAAATGTGACTCTATATATGGTTGGATAAATTAGTGTGGAGCATGGTGTGTGAGGTTATATATATACTAAGGAAATTACAATCACATACATATAATCAACATTCGTGATAATGTCATGATCTGGAATTAACTATGTCTAGTCTCATAAAATGGAAGTCTAGGGATTTTGGCAGCGAAAGATTGAATTAAGAGGTCGTAATTTCTGTTGAATAAGACTCAAGCCTTATTGCCTATCTGTGTGTTTTCAGTGATTAATCTGAATGTTTTAATTTGATATAGAAACCTTGCAAGAGGCCGAGAGTGAGTCCGCTGGTTGAGTGAATTATAGTGGTTCCTAGCTCGAACGAGGGTGTTAAACCTTTGTATAAGGCATTGAATTCCGCGTGTTCAATCAAACTTCATAAGAGTGAACCATGCAAGTTTTTGATTTCCCAGAGAGCTTTGAACCCAGTTGAAGGCAGTAAACCCTTCCATTGATGAAATTTGTGTGTTTATTATGAGTCAAGTTATATTGTGGAGGTTAGGCCTGGAGTTAATGAGACAGAGGCCATACAAAGAACTACGTTAACCAGAGTAAAGGCCGAGTTAGGCACTATTCAAAACCTAGGAGTGGTTTTGGAAAACCATAGCAGCCTATTTCGCACTGCCTTTGGGCCAGAATGAAACCGCTTATAAAAAACACGATCCAGTAATAATCGGACACATTGACGGGGCAATACTACCCTCATCACGTGAATTTTATGTGCTAACTCTCGATGGGAAAATTAACGTGATAATGTTGTGCATCATCCGATCCAGAGGCTGATTGATCCAAGGGTATTCACGTCACAAATTGCATGGGAGATAAGTCAGGTACGAATCAGTTTTGTGTTGATTTAACACTATTGAGTAGTGATGTGTGGGGCCCGAAATGTAATTTAAATAGTCATGTTAACGCTTGTGTGTTTGGTTAAAAGGTCTGAGTTATTAAATAATATAACAATGTTAAGTCGGAATACTGTGGATTATATTATCCTAAGTAAGGCTTGATATTTGCTTGAAAAGGTGTGAAGCGTCGACTATTAACCTTTTCACATAATATACAAAGGAGGGTGACATTGGGTGCTTTGTCATAAAGACCAGGGGTTCTATTAAAAGGCCGCAGACTTTAATATTTGGATAAGCATATGAATGGAGGCCGAAGCATATATTAAAAAAATATTAAGTGATATGACCGAGGCCCTTATTGTATGGTCTAAACCACAGACCTTGAGTAAAAACTAATAGCACTCTATATACAAAACGTTCTATTGTTTGGGCTTAAAACAAACAAAGCATTATATGGTGGGACCTCATGAATCACATCGGAGAAAATTATGGCAGCGGAACATGTTAACAAAAGTATCAATTGTGATGAAGAAGTAGACCCAATTAATTATAAATGGTGACTCATATTTATTTGAGTTCCAGCTTAAAAGCACATCAGAGTGATTCATCACATCGAAGGTGAAAGAGTAACGAACACATTGAAAGTTTCGATTGCGATTGAGTGATCGGATGATAGTCGTCGGATTTGCTGAAGGATGGATGGCAGAGATGAGTTGTTTGACTACATGGTGGGGCCCTTATTAATCAAATCAAATAACTCCAATCACATCGATGCTGTGAAGTGAAGTGAACAATGAACCATCGCATCGGAGTAAAGCAGAACTTCAGAACATACCATTGAAAGTTCCAATTGCGATCAATCACATAGGAACCATCGCAAGAGGCATTAATCACACCGGCAAATAGAAAATAAAGGTTTATAAAGCTGTCGAGCCCGAACCTTTCAAAGGTTAGCATTGGGGTTCGAATATGAGAGCATATTATATGCGTGGTATTGTTTTAGGTTGAACCATAGAATAACAATGAAACATCCATTTGAAAATTGTATGAAGACTTAGTGTTGGGGTTGATAAAAGGGTATATTATATGAAATGAAGGGTTTATGAACTTTGAGGAAATAGTTATATATTAAAGTTCCGCAATCATTTAAATTTCCAGCTCAGATAATAAGATGGAGGTGTAATCTCGTATGAATTGAGAGACATATATATACTATTGGAGTTAAAATCTAGGGATGCATTCTTCTATACACCGAATTGAAACAACAGAAAGGGGACTATGGGTTTTACTGGCCATCATATAGTTTTCATAAAGGAAACGCCGCTTATGAAGATTTAAAAGTTAAAAGTTTTGCAATGGTACAATTGTAATATTCAAATGATAATTTGATATATTATATGTAGTTGTGGGTTGCGCTTTAATTCCAGGAAAATTTATTTATTAATATGCCGAAGACCATTGTGTAATGGAGAATTCCAACGACTTTGTAACCATGGTTTAATTCATCGCAGAGACAGATTCAAAGAGCGCAAAATTGTGGGTCCCGACATATATGATTTCATAATCAAAATATAAAAGGCAGAGAACATTGGAGGTGCGTTATGGATTTTATAATAAGGTTTAATCCCATTGAGACAAATAAAAAAGTTGCTTCATATACAGTTTGTTAGACATGGTTCACAACCATAAGATAACCTTGGGAAGAAAAGGCCTCCAGATATGTTTATCGAAATTGACAGATCAGTAGTTATATATATATATATTATAACGCAGATATATATATACAGCAGACACATAATCACAGTGAACAGGAATATGCACAGGAATGAATTTGACAGGTGTACAAGCACATAAAACTGGAGAATATGTAGAAGACAATGAACAGAGTATGCAGAACAGGTATATGGCAGCGGCAGATACACAATTGTAGTGAATAGCAGAGGAAGGCAGAACAGTTACTTGACAGCAGCAGAAAAGACAAAACTAGCAAGCCAAGTTCTAGAAATAAGACTGAGTGAAATTGATATATGTAACTAAAAAATTGAATGTATATGTTTTAATTGATATTATATTGTTTGTGATGCATTGGCAAGTCTCCGAAGGAAAACAAAAATCCCACTGTAATATTGAAATTAATGCATATTGTTATATTTTTCTGAATGAGCGAGTAAAAGAAATGAGAAGGAAGAATGAAAAGAGGTATGGCTGTTCATTTCAAATTCCCTGAGGAATGCTAACAGTCATAAGGGAATTTCTATAAATAATATCACATTGAAATGCATAGAGAGGTTAGAGAGTGAGGTTAGAGTATGTAGAGTATGAAGAATTGAGGCAGAGAAGATAAGAAGAAAGAGGAGCAGAAAGAGATGCTATAAGATAGATTTGAAGACTGGAGGACAGTACGAAAAAAGGTATAGAACAAAGCTGATATCCAAGGTAAATTAGCAAATGCTTTCTTTTGATAGAATAAGGAAGTTGCAGCTTCCCTATCAAGCTGTAGCTTGATAGATGTCAGTTGTAGCTGACTGAGGTTGGATCCTCTTATAGGTTGGTGCCTGCAGAAAATTGATGGGAATTGGAGCTTCCTTGCAAGTTGTACCTTGTAGAATTGAGGTTGGAGCCTCCTGTGGGATGGCACCTACAGAAAATCAGTGGTGAGAGGGAGTTGGAGCTTGCCTTTGCATCACAACAATAATAAGATGTGGTTTTCTCCCTTTTATGGGTTTCCACTTATATTTGGTGTCTATGTGCATGATGTCTATGTGTTGATATGGTATATCTATTCTGCTAATACTTGCTTCTCACATATTAATTCTTCCGATACATTATCTAATCTGCTTATGAATTGCTGCTCACAAATAAATATTTCTCACACATTATGTTGACCATGAAATGAAGCTGTTAGTAAAGTTTAATGAAATGTTTTAAAATTCCATGAATGTGTTAAACTGATTCACCCCCCCCCCCCTCTCAGTTTAACTAAGGGTACAATAATTGGTATCAAAGCTAGTTCCTTTGGTGTAAGCTTAAAGGCTTGAAGGAGATCTAGTTGAGTCATGGACTATCAAAATGTACCTGTGTTAAATACAACAAACTTTCCTCAATGGAGAGATAAAGTTAAGACAAGATTATTGGCTTATGAACCTAAGGTATGGAAGCTTGTATGTCATGGTTACTGCATCGACTCCCCCGTGGTGAAATAACAACAGAGGAATGTCAAGGAAAAATGTGTGATATATAACAGTCTTCATAACAAGGACCTTGAGTTGATATTTGATTTAACCTCTCCAAAAGAAATTTGGGACAGATTGAATTTCATGCATGGAGTAGACACAGAGGACTGCATTGTCAAGAAGGAGAAGAGAATCAAGAAGAAGAAAATTTCATGTCAATAGGAAAATGTTCAATCAAATGAGGTACCTGCTAGTGTGAATGGAATTAAGAACCATGAAGAAATTGCAGTTGAGGAAAAAGCCAAACTTGACACAGCCTTGACTAAAATAGAAAGACCGAGGAATGAAAAAAAAGAGCTAAAGACATTGGTGCAAATTTGTGATGAGAAAGGATATCAACATAAGAAAGGAATTTTTTTCCTGAAGACTTGAGGTAGAGAAGATAAGAATGAGGAGGAGCAGAAAGAGATGCTATAAGACAGATTTGAAGACTGGAGGACAGTACAAAAGAAGGTACAGAACAGAGCTGATATCCAAGGTAAATCAGAAAATGTTTTCTTTTGATAGAATAAGGAAGTTGGAGCTTCCCTATCAAGTTGTAGCTTGATAGATGTCAGTTGTAGCTGACTGAGGTTGGAGCCTCCTGTAGGTGGGCGACTGCAGAAAATTGATGCGAGTTGGAGCTTCCTTGCAAGTTCTAGCTAGCAGAATTGAGGTTGGAGCCTCCTGTGGGTTGGTGCCTACAGAAAATCAGTGGTGATAGGGAGCTGGAGCTTGCCTTTGCATCACAACAATAATAAGATGTGGTTTTCTCCATTTTATGGGTTTCCACTTATATCTGGTGTCTATGTGCATGATGTCTATGTGTTGATACGGTATATCTATTCTGCTAATACTTGCTGCTCACATATTAATTCTGCCAATACATTATCTAATCTGCTTATTAATTGCTGCTCACAAATAAAGATTGCTCACATATTATGTTTATCATGAAATGAAGGTGCTAATAAAGCTTAATGAAAATTTTTAAAATTCCATGAATGTGTTAAACTGATTCACCCCCCCCACCCCCCTCTTAGTTTAACTAGGGGTTCAAAAAAAAACTCGAAGAAGATATTGTCCCTAAAAGAAAATACCAAGAGTTGTAGCAGCATATGAAGATCATCCATGCAGCAGAGGCTAAAGCCTATGAGAAGTGTCAAAATGCAGAGGAGAAGGCTGAAAAGGTAACGAATAAATTAAAAATGGACTAGAATCGAATGGATGCTCTCTGCTCATTATACACAGATTTTTTATCTTGTAGATTCCCTGCCAAGAATTATGCTTTATTTTTATTAGAGAGATATTTACAGTTAAAAATTAAAGTAGTTAGGGCCGGAAAATCTATAGAGTTAAACACCATAGATGATTTTGTAACATGCTGTAAACTCTATGGGGTTAAGGTACAACATCTCCTGTGTGAGTTCTAGTTGCATAGCTCATATTGGAAAATGATAGAGAGAGAAATCCTAGCCCTTTTGTGGGTGACATCCAATACCAAGCATTTATTTCATTTGCTGTTAATCAGCTAAAATGGATCAAATCCTATAATTCTTTTCAAAGGCACGAAAATGATTTAGACTTGTGGGTTATTATCGAACTAAAACACCCATTACAATTATGGGCTAGGCAGAAGAATTTGATGACAAGAGAGGGTGTTATCCAGGCATTGGGACCTGTCCATAAAGCAATTGTCTTGAATGGGATATAATTTTTTCTGTCTATTAGAAAGCAGGCCTACATAGCAGCTAAGGTCCGATGGGGCATTTCCAATTGAAATATTCAAAATAGAGAGCCATTCAACTATTAAAATTTTGGATTAGCTGCAAACCGGTTGGTTCTCTATAGCAACCTCATTTTGAAGGAAGGCCCATTCTGGCTAGGATGTAGGTTTTGAAGCCCCATTGCATTGTATCCTGCAGCAAATTATAAATCCATCTATGAAATACCTGAAGGACAGACAGGGCATGTCTTCGAAGTTTTAGCTGCAATGCATGGTTTTAGGCCTTTTGATGAAAAACCCTCTCCAGCTTATTATTTAACTGCTTTGCATGTAAACTATGGTTTTCATGAGGACATGAAAAAGGGTAAGCAAGGGGGTATGTTGAGCATTGGAAAAGTTATGAATTCACCATGTGTTTTCTCATTCTTTTACTTTAAACATAACTCTTTTTACTTTAGAAAGGTGATTTATTACAGAATTATGGTAGAATTTTAAAGATTTATGTTTATTGTAAAAATTAACTAAAAAATACCATTTATTGTAAAAAACAGGAGTTAAGAGAGCTGAACAGCTATACCAAAGGCGAGGCTAAAGCAGGAGAAACTACTGTTGCTCCAGTGATAGACCATATCCGGCCAAAGAGAAGAAAATCGTAACGCATTGCCAAGAGAAGGCAGGGGACAGCTCGGCTTCAGTCAAAGGAGATCGAGTGACAGCTAAAAAGGAAAGGAAGTGAATCCCTCAGGATCCTTCGATCCTGAGGGGTCGCCATTCAAATCTTATCTCGTTCCTTGTCTTGTCTGTTGAGATTGTTATATAAGGAAACACCTTTAGAGATTGAAGAAGTCGAATCATTGATTAAAGACATTCCTTTTGTAATTATGCACTTTATTGACTCTCCTTATCAAAGAGCAGTCGTTGTAAACATTTTTATGTTCAGTTAATACAAAGACATGTTTTCGTTCTGTTCCTCAAGTTCTGAAGTATCCCAGCAATGTTTCACTTGTGCTAAGGGCCCGACCCTGGTGGAATTAACCTACTTTTTGTATTTCTATCCTTTAATTATTGTTGTGTGATAATTGTGTTTGGTTTTATTATGATTTTAGATTTAACTGATTATTGTTGAATTTCTTATTGATATTGTTGTGTGCGCTAATGAATTGCATTTTTGTTCCATTTCAACAAAGATCTTAAATTCTTATAACATTCATCTTGTTATTACTTATAAAGCTTTGATGTTCAACATTTAACTTTATTCACTGTTCCTGGTAGGATTAGCTATTTGATTATTTAAGTACAGAGTTGTTGTTTAGATTCATTAGTTAATATTTGTTGTTCAATTCCAGAGTGTTGATCATCTCCAATTCCTTAGTTTCAGATTGCAGAAATATTGTTTATTTACATTATTAAAGTTTGTTGTTTATGCACATAGCCATTCAATTACAGATTGCTATTCATTTCTAATTCTTGCTTTTAAAAATAGTTCTTCTTCATTTATTTTCACCACAGTTAGCTCAATTTTGATTTCCCTTTGATTTCTTGAGAGCAGGACTGTCAACTGTAGAGAACACTGGTTACTACTTCCACATTCCCAGATTGATTGTCTTGTTCTAGTTTGATTTCAGTGCATCAATTTCTAAAGGAATGAGTTATTGTTACTGTATCCTTGATTGATGTTTTACAGAGTGAATAGTTAAGTTTCAGAGTATTTGAGCTATGTTACTGTAATTAGATTTCCTTTCAAGCATCCGTTTACTCTTGTATTTAGAATCATGTACTACATCCCTCACAACATTACTCTTAGCTCAAATTGCAGCCTCAAACAGAGTACACTCTTGAAACAAAAATTCGTTCTCGGATTGATAATTAATGTAGGATAAATAGGTGTTAAAAAGACACCTTTTATACCTCAACAGGGTCATCTACTCTCAGAGTAGGATTTTCTTGTCTAGAGCATCCAAGCTCAAGGAGAAGTTACTACATGTAGCACATGAAGATTTTCTCTTCAGCCACAGTTATTCCCTGAGATCATACCACACCATCATGGAGGGGTTCACTTGGGAAGGCTTTGAAGAGGAGATACATAAGAATTTTATGAGATGCACGGATCATGTGGAGATGGAGGAGAGACATAACTCTTTGATGGAGTTATCACAACCACCTCTTTCCTCTTTGGGCATGAGAAGGGATCTATCTATGATCCACTCCATTAGTATGATTAAAGTATATGGTAAGGACCATGTTTTTATACATAATGATTTACTTAATGAATATTTTCATTCCTTTACCATATATGTGCAGGCCATTGCTCCAAGTCCGGGCATTCTTCCTTATAAACTTCATGGTCAACTTGGGGCCATAAGCAGTTTTGAGCATGGCCACTCCCTAGGATGATATAGGGAGATGACATATCATTCAGGGTGTACTCCAATGGAACCAAACATTACTGACCTTCTCAAAAAATGTGAGAAGACTATGGAAGCATACATGTGGTGGGGAAACCATTTATTATATCATGTTTTGAGGCAGTCCGGAAACATAATGCACTCATTCCACATGTGGGACTATGATCCTCCTCCAGTATTACATATGATAGCTTATTTATCCTTTGTTTTGATCCCATACATTGATGATGTCCTTCTTGTTATTGTGGAGATGATTGGAGGAAGGATGGAAAGGTTTAATATGCCCATTTGGAGAGATATTCTCCATGTTTCTTAAGCTTCATGTTTCAGGGAGAACATTGGGCAAACCATGATTGCTACATTGTGTCTTTTGTTTCCTTATGAGATGAGTCATTGGCTTCTCATTAATACTTAGGAGGAACATTTAATGGAGGGATTGATTGGGGGACACTTGGTATATGAGGAGAGCTTATCACTTGTAGGTGTCACCAAGGAAGATTTGCAACACTCATCTTTACAATTGCTTGAGGAGAAGAAAAATTTGGGAGGGGAGGACTGTAATGTTCCCAATTAGCAATAAGCTAGTTGGAATATCAAATTTTGTTTTTGCTTCATAGTTTGATGAATAAGAGGGTATGGAGACCCATAAATCTCCTTAGTAGGAATAAAATAACTCCTAATATCAATGGAGATCATCTTAGTAGCTTTATTGAGCACCCTTGTGTGTGAAAAGGGGTTGGAGCAGGTAGACTGGGTCAAATTTGACCAAATCAACAACACTGGTATGGAGGAGTGGACATTCATTGTGGGACAACGTAGCTTTGGAGGGAGACTCCATGCATGGAAGTAGTGGCATTAATGAGTTGGGACCAAGGTGAACAAGCTCACCAAGCATATAAGGAAGGGGATGGTAGCCATAGAAGGTATGTAGATTATTATTTTCATATGGTCTGTATGACTATTTTCTCTCTTTAGTTGTTTAGCTACGACTACTGTGTTGTTTAGCACAAGGGTGTTCCCGAGCGGGAATCCCACCTTCATCCTCTGGGGACTTTGGGTGCCCACTCAGGAGAAGTATTTGGACCATATTTCCACATTCTAGCATTAGGCCAATCTCCATATTTCATCTACAACACAGTTTCTATAGAGGGTTGTGCTGTGTTGTAGGGTGCAACAGTGGAGAGTTGATTTAGGTGATTTCTGAGCTATATTTCAGTGGAGGAAGGTTTCCTTCCATTGGGAGGCTATTAAAGAAGGCCCTTGAGCCTTATTGTAGCATTTGGAACTAGACCACATTATTATTAAACCCTACAATGCAATTTCAGTCTTGGACTGCGTTATTTTAGGGAGGAGTTGCAGGGGTGGTTTGAGTACACCAGTTGGGGAGATGGTTTTTGAGTTAAGGGATTATTCTTTCACCTCAAGAGTCTATTTGGAGGAGGCTTCATTCTATGCTACATCAGATCAGCCACATCTTACTAGCTCTTTATGTACAGTGAATCTTCAGCCCTAGAGCTTTGGTTCACCTTTTGTATATTGGTGTATATTTTAGAAACCCTCTTGGGTTCTTTTGAGAGGTTGTTATAGAGCCTTGATATTTATGTATAACATCTTTTGAGGAATGTATCATCCATTTTCTATTGTTTTATATTCATATTCTATGGCTATGCTCTTTATGACTGCATTGTAGCAGCTCTCCGACATTTTTCCTAGTGGAAGCACCTCACTTTGAGAGGGTTTATTCATTGGAGGCTTGTTAGCTTATGTTGTATGATTTGTGCCTCATTATAGTACACCATTTTGCTTTTGATCTATATAATAAAATGGATCCATATTGGTCTCCATTCTTGATGAAATTATTTTCACTACTATTTCCATTTTTATTTCCTATATTACTACTTTCCCCATTTGGTAATATTACAAAAAAATTCTACAATGTATTGGGAGGCCTAAAAACTAATGGAAACCCGCAAATTTTCACATTGTAACTCAATGAAGAAGGCCAAGATAGTCTTGTAGCACTAACTATATGGAAAAGGTAGTGTTATGGAATATAATATAAAATTAAGTGAGCAATGTTTCGATATATTTATGATTAGTGGTGTGTTGTAAAGCCTTAGATAGGAAAACTTTCATGAGAAAACCCCAAATTTTGGCCAAAAATGACCTTGTAGGGTTGAGAAGATGAAAAACTATGGCATATAGGAGGGTGTCAAGGGGTTTATGTAGAACACAATTTAGTAATAGATTAATTTTATAGGTAATTTATTAATAAATTAATTTTATAGGTTTATCTTTATGAAAAAATATATATATAGTGGTTGAAGGAGGCCAAAAATTAAATAAATAGCCCAAATTTTTTACTAAAGGAGGCCTTATAGTACTACATTAATCACTAAGCTATTGCCATAAAGCTAAGGGGAATGTTAAGGGGACAAGTTAGCAAATATTTTAGCTTAAATGGATTTTTTTTATCACTATATAGGTGAATAACATAGTACTACATAGATAGGAGGAGGAAACATTTTGCGAAAAAAAAATCTCTAGCTTTCACTAAGGGAGATATTGTATTGCTATACTAATGATTACTTGTTCACTATACCACTGGGTATAGATTTAGTGCAACACTAAAGGAAGGATAAAAACTAAAAAATAGTATAGACATTAAAGTTTAATATTTTCACCACAGATTACCTCAGAGAACTAGTAGGAGGAGTAATCCATAAACTGTCGTGGATATTCCACTCGATTGTTTGTCATAGAAAATATCGTACAATTATGGTTATAAATCCAAAATATACACTATTAAAATTTTACTTTTGTTATATTTATATATTTATAGATTAATATTCATAGGGAATTCATTAAAATTAAAATTATGTATAAAATAAACAACAATGTAATAAAATATCATGGACACATTTGACACAAGACATGACTTGGAAAACCCTTTCGAGAGAAAAACCCACCTCAAAGTTGAGCCCTCTTTTCTCTCTTTCTGTAAACATAAAATATTTGTGACTAAAAAGGAGTATGGCTTCTGTCTTATTGGTTACTAAAATGCAAAAATCCTCTCTGTGTGCTCTATCTCCTATCCCTCTCAACTATTTTTGCTCAATTATGGAACAAATGCACTAGAATGAATGCAAACCATTTCCCTCCTAGTGGCTTGGTTATAACACATCTCGATAGCCTTCTAGTGGTTAGGTTTGACTGCCTCAACTCTTAACTAGGGTTAAAATATTGAATTTTCTAGAGTATTCTTCATCATAATCACGTGGCAAGCCCCTTTTCAATGAATTATGGTGGCTAATGTGACATCCTCCTAAATTTTTGTGGTGAAAACGGATCAATGTCTAAAATAGGTCAAGTAGGTGGATCAGTTAAGTGACAATTTTTTACCACAAAAATATATCAGTTGATGCCTCAAAATTCTCATGGAAGGTTTCAGACCTTGTTTTTCCAATTTGGTCCCTTCTAGTAAAAATGGCCTTGTGAACTTATTCCTCCACTTTTTCCCATATAAAAGAATCAAAATGTATGAAAAACAATATTATGATCCAATATGGATCATCAAGGGTGTCTTTGAGGTGCTTTATTTACAGATAAACCCTACTTTATCTCCCTTTTGTCAAGCTACTATAGGGTCAATAAAATCTCCAGAATAGTGGGTAGGATTGGTAGGATGTTATATATTGGATCATTATATTTTTTTTATTCACCATGATTCTTTAAGAGTGGGAAAAGGGGAGGACTCAACTTACAAAACCATTTTTATTGGTAGGTCCGAGTTTGGAAAATTGGGGTCTAAAACCTTTTGAGGCAATTTTTAGGGATAAAATGGTGCTTTATTGGGGTAAAAATTGTAAGCTTATGTGCCACATCAATTTTTTCCTATTATTCATACATATACCTTTCCAGAATTGCAATAATCACCTCAATCAGAGTCCTTATGAAACATTTATGCCACTTACAAGTTGGCATTTCTATTTTGGAAACCATAATTCGAGAGGATGCCACATCAACCCCAATTACTCAAGGAAAAGGTGCTAGCCATGTGATCATGATGAAGCATACTCTAGAATATTCCATATCGTAACCTTGGTTAATGGTTGATGGAGTCAAACTTAACCACTAGTAGGCTATGAAGTTGTGTTATAACTAGGTGACTAAGAGGAAAATGGATTCCATTCTTTTCAAGGGTATATTTATCTATGGGAAAGAAAAGTAACTAAGGTTGTTAGATAGAGAGAAAATAGACATTACTTTTACATAATAGTATGTAACAGGATACAAGCCTTACTTCTTTATACTTTAAGTTATTTTCTCTTCAGAGAAAGAGAACAGATCAACCTCACCTTCAAGTTGGGATTTTCTCCTGAAAGTGTTTTCGAGGATATATCTTGTGTAAATCAAGGTTTTTTTGTTTTAATTTGTTGTTCTCTATTTTTTCCTAGATGTAATTTACATACATATACAATAAATAATAATTTAAATATCCCAAAATATAAAGAGAGATAAACCTTAGTAGTGTAGATTTCATAGTTTTAAGTATTATTTATCATATATATTATGACGAACTATGGAGTGGAATATACATGAAAGGTTAAGGATCATATTGGTATCAAAGAATATTTATTTAGGTATATTGTGGATATTTTGGAGGAATTTAGATTGGCTAAGACAAAATCCATAAAACCCTATTCGTGGTAGATGAATCTGTGAATAATTGTCATTATCCTTCAAAGGAGAGGTTTTGATATCTAAAAGCACAAGTTGTAGATATAATTCATAGTGTGAGTCTATTCATGGAAGCCCTAATCAATAATATCAGTCTATTTAGAGAAAATATGGGATCTAATGAAGAGGTTTTAGAATTGGTGAGATCAGGAAATTCATAATAAATAAGGAATGAACCAAGGAAAGGCCCCAAAAAATATAAACCCAATTCAAGTGTCATGAACCATTCACAGAACCTGTTTAACATGGAAGTGAAGGTTGATATCAAACCATAGGAATGTGGTATTGATGCTTTAAATATAAATAACTTGTTTTTATTAAAAATAATTTTATTTTAGTGTTCATCATATAGACGAAGAGTAAAATATTTCATTTGTTAGGCTGAAAGTATAGTGTCGTTGCGTGACTTGGTTGGAAATCCACACAGATACATTGAGGATGGATTGATATCCTCTAGTGACTAAGTGGGAGAGCTTTAAAACCATAATAAATTCAAAATTTGACCATATTAGGTAGAGGATAAGTGGATCCAATGGCACTACATTAGGAAGAACAATGGGTACAATGTACAAGACTACATCACGAAGTCCAGAAAGATGGCCATAATGTTGGAATATCCCAAAATAGCCCATATGTACTCCTCAAGTATCTGGTAGATCTACACAACCATATTTGGAATCAAGCGATGTTGTTTAAACCTATATTAGTGGATGAGGCTTCTGTGTGGGCACAGTGCATACCGAAAATAGACTAAAAGAAAGGGAAATCAAGAGGATCACAATAGAAGGAACACCAAGTCACTTCTAGGTAGGGGAAAAGAAGTGGAAAGGGGTAAAATATAAAAGTATGATAGCCACAACATGCCAATGCAAGTATCCAAGAAACCACTATAGCCACTATAATATTGATGGCCATTAAGAGGAAAAGTGTTGGATGTTGCATCAAAATATTTACCCAAATAACAAAAGGAAAGATAATAAAAATAAGAATACCATAGTTATTGATTTGAGCATCCAATTTGAAAGAAGCTTGGATGTGGATGAGAATATTTTCTATATGCCAATGTAGAAGGAGGTGAACCTGAGTAACCTGCGACAAAATGAAGAGGAATAAATTACCAAACTCTTTGACATAAACATACAGGTCAAGAAGACAAAGATTGATGCTATGTTCGACTCAAGATCTCAAGTGAATTGCATTGTAGCGGACCTCATTTCATAATAATGATCATGCAAGCATGTATCCATTGGGATTGGTAAATATGGATGTATATTTAAAGGTAACAAAGTAGTGCAAAATTATATTTGCTATTAGTGTTGATTTTATTAATGAAGTAGAGTTAGATGTAGTCCCCCTTGATGTATGTGTAGTGGTATTCGTAAGAACATACATGTGCATGTGAGATGTAATATTTATGTGGAGATCCAACCAGTACCGTCTCATCAAGCATGGAGAATCATTCATCATCAATGTGCAAAAAGGAAATGTTAGCACCAAAATCATATTATCCCTCATGAAATTCTCTTCAGAAAGTCACAACACCAAAAGGTACCTCATGAGCATCCTAAAATTTAAGGTCCAACTGCTAAAAAAAACAAAAATAAGGTTTCAATGATTCCATTTTCAAGTTTAAGGAAAAAATCCCTAACTTGTGGGTGATGGCGTGCGAGTGCCATCATGAGACAATGACGTGGAAGCTTGACAACCACAAGTTCCAAAGCACCGATGAGAGGAAAATTCATTATGAATGGATCATATGATGGGCACGTTGATTGATCTAATGACCCACACATCGATGCACCGTGAACATGCATGAAACCTAATTTGGCACAAGGGTATAAAGGGGGCTACGTGGCATACTCCCATGCTGCTCGCAACACTTGAATATTTCCAACTGCTAGTTGAGGGGCAGTGTGAAGGGCACCACATGGCCTTCCACATGGGTGTTGCATGTAGTGTTACCTACAATGTTGATGTGATCTAGATTCCTGCAGGAACACAATAATATATAGAAATAAACATAAACACAGAGATGCAGCGGGAATAATACTTAATTTCATTAATACCAAATAACAGAAATATGCTTAGAAACGTAATGAAAATAAACTAGCTAGGGCACTGGTAGCTTATCTCTGAGAAGCGATATGGCAGCTACATGCATCTAAATTGTGTGAAAACGAAGCTCGAAGGCCTGTTATTTTTTAGAAACAATGGAAAACCCTTAACATCCAAAAACCTAACACTAGGAGATGAAGCACCAAAACCGTGGGCCATGTTTGGGTAAATTGGTACATAACTCTTCTCGGCGACGTAACTTTGGAATACGATATTCGTTTAACGTGCTCAATACCTTGTTAGAAATAAAAATTTTGAGTGAGAAAAATCAGTCTACCACCCATGTTCCTCTCGGGTTTCTCAAAAGATGTTGTTTAGGGCCTCAAAATGGCTCCGGAAGTTCACGACTGAAAAAACTGCTAAAAATAGTAAGTTGTGTTGAAAATAAAAAATGGAAAGAACTAATTGTGGGGGTTCAAATGGAATAGGTGGGTGACCACCAATATCCACCCGGATCTATAGGGCCTCCAAATAGCTTTGGAAGTTCAGGACTCGAAAAAATGCTAAAAATAGTAAGTTGTACTAAAACTAAAAAAAACGGAAAGAACCAATGGTGGGAGTCAAAATGGAATAGGTGGGTAGCCACCAATATCCACTCAGATCATTCCTCACCCATTAGGAAGAAATGGTACCCATTGCGTTGAGTTCCTCCATGAGATGAGGAAAATTTTTCTTCACTTGGTATTGGATTTGTCTAAGATGTCATGGACCTATTATCGGATGTGCTGGATGCGATCAATAAATTTGGTTTCTTTATCAACCGCAGATAGGATATGTGTGGATTCTTTCTATGTAGATGCATGAGGTATGGAAACATTAGGCGCATCAATGGAGTGCTTGAATTGACAGTGTAGAGGAACGTCTATGGGTGAGGAGAAAATGTTGTCGTATTCCTCCATGAATTTGTCCATCTATTGTTGTCGTGCAGGGGAGCCCGATTCCGAGATTGTGTCCACAATATTCTTCTTGACTTCTAGGTGAATTGTAATGCAAATAAATTTTCTAGTTTGGGAAAAAATATTACTACGTTGTTTTGCAGTAGTCAAAGAGATGGCAGGATGGGGTACTACCTCTAGTATCATGTATAATTTATTTCCCAAAGTAATAACAACAAAAAGAGGCTTATACTCATACCTAGCATGTCACTTCCACAAGTATGGTTGGCCCAATAATACATGAGACACATCAAGAGGAGCAACATCACAGAGTAAATCATCCATGAATGGCTTGTTGTTGTACAAAAGGAGGAATTTATGGTGGACACGAAGATCTCTTCCTTGGTGAATGCACCCAATGGTATTGGTTATGGGTGTTCTATGCTTGGTAGGCCGATCTGCTTCACGACCTTTGATGAAATGAGGTTATTTTGGCTTCCACTATCGACAAGAAATTTCAATGGAGAACCCTTCACCAACATCTACGAATGGAAGAGGCTCTCCCCCACCTTTGGATCCTCGGGATCCTCCCTCTGAAGCTTATTGGTGGAAAAAATGGCACTAGGATCAATGTTCCACTTCCATTTTTCATCACCCTTGTCTGGTTCTGACTCAGGATTAGGACATGCATATGATTTGAGTGCCTTCAATTTGATAACCAGTGACTGTTTGGCCCAACACTCGTTTTTGCTGTGAGTGGGGCTGTTATGAAGTTCACATCACTTCCCCATGTCCTTATTTGGATTTTTGGTCTTTTTCTGAGTCACCCCGCTTTGGATTTTCCCCTTTTCCTATGGTTCAGTGGTGCCTTTCACTAGATTTAGTTTCGCAGATCCAAAGTCTCACTTCTTCTGCTTAAATTTCTGCTCGATCTTGGCATCATAGCGATGTGAAGTGCCAAGCGAGGTAATGTCTAGGAACTCTATTTCCTCCTGAATGTATCTTTGCAAACAACTATGGTACTTGAGCACAAAACATATCTTTGAATTTTGAATACCCAACATTTTGTGTAGGGTATGAAACAAATTCGTTAGTTCATGCACATCTTGATCCCTTTTTTGCCGCAAAATGTTCCATTGGATGTACTTGTCCTAATAGTTCCCCACGGGGTAATATTGTTCCTTAATGACATCTCACAACGAATTCCAAGTGGTCATGGCTGAGAACAGAGAGGGTTCCCTCTTGTCATTTTTCTCACAGAATGTTTCCCACTGGTCTTTGACATGGGGGACGACTTTCAAGAGTGAAAAAATAATCTTTTCTCATTTTGAGAAATCATGGACTGAGAAATACCCTTCCAAAAAATTCAACCATCTATCTACAACATCTTGATCTTAGGTCTTTCAAATACAGGAATGTCGAAGTTGACTTGTATCTTGAAAGGAGAGGCGTCTACATGGTGGCTGCTGGATGTAGATGCACCATCGGTGGGCAACCGTTGAAGGATATCAGAAAATTTATCCATTATCATGTTCCATTTTTTGTCAAGGGCCTCCTCAAGCAATAATTTGATAGGATATCTTGCTCCCTCACCTTTCTTTTCTTCCACCATGGTGGGTCGTTGTTGGGTACCAAATTTTGTATACTTTCCTCTCCCATTTTACCTTATCTTTCTATCTCTTTATGTCATTATTACTCTTAAACGCATGAGGTAAAACCCTTTTCCTTATATTTAATGGGATATTTTATTAATCAAGTACTTTCATGGATGCCTTACCTTTGTACATATTAACTCTAATATTTCTACAGATTTGGCTAAAATAGTAGCATTGCAGCTGTAAGTTGAGGAACAACCTATCATCTCCAGCGCTTTCCTCATTTGTTGTTATAGCATAACAGAATTGTTTGTATCAGTGCCATTTCAGACCTTTTCATGGTTTCCTTCTGGGTAACTAGGTTGCCATTGTAAGAAGATGTATTTTTGTAACTGTGGAGTTGCTGAGGGGAACTGAGAGTTTCAGGACAATTGTGTAAAGAGGCTTATGGGCTGTGAATCTGGGTTAAGCCCTTTGACATACAGATCTTGTAATGAATATCTTTTATAATTAATCGAATGCACAACACCTTTTTGTTCCTTCTGTAATTCGTGAGTTTATCGCATCCCTGATTAGAGAGTTGGGCCCACTCTTCTGATCAGGTGATGCGTTTTACTTATTCTTACAATTTTTCCGTTTTAGTGTGATTTCTTTACTGCTGTTACAGTTTACTTTTAATTGCCGTGAATGCCCTTTAAATTATGAAATTTATTTAATCGTTGTTACAGTGGTCTGTGTGTTATGTATTTAAACATGTGATCTACAACAGGTCATGTGCTTGTATTTTCATATACCTTTCCGTTAATCTTGAAATAAATAACGCCCTTGGGTTGATCATTTATGTGGAAAAAGGGTTGAATTTTGTTCATATCCAGACACCAACATTTTGGCGCCATTGCCAGGGAAGGCTAACAGGTGCAAGAATAGGATCTGCAACAGATCTCAGGGTCAACCTCTCATCTTGGGGAGGGAATTCATTGCCCTGCTTCAAGTCCTGAGCGTAAGTGCTTCGTTTTTTTCTTTTTGCTTTGTTCTATTTTTTTTTCTCATTTATAATTAATCCCTCGTCTTGAGGAGGGTATTTTGTAACATTGCCCTAAGTCCTAGGCGTAATTTCCAATTTTTCGCTTTTATTTCTTGTTCTTTGGGCCAACTTCTCGTCTTGAGGAGGGTATGTGATTACTCTGCTTCAGGTCCTAAACCTAGATTTTTCTTTTTATTGTCTGTTTGAATCTCTTCTCTCATCTTGGGGAGGAAGCTATCTATCTTGCTCTGGGTCCTAAGAGATTGATGTTACTTTAATGAATCCTCTTCAAAATTTGTATGAAAAAGGATTTGAATAAGAGGGGCAGAGGAAGACCCCCAAAGAAAGGGAAGGATCTGGGAAGGAATACATACATTTAAGAGATTATTGAGAAATCTAGATCTGAGGCATCATCCCATGTTATTGTTAGGGTTAGAGTCCAGACGAAGTCCCAAGGGCAGTCTGTGGAGCAACTAGTGCCATCCATGGTACCAGAAGGTGTTATTTATACAACAGAAGATTTAATAAATAGGGTATCAATGGAGGAAATATCTTTATCTTCCGGAAAAGAGGAAGAAGTGGCAAGTAGGGGATCAGAAGAACTGAGCAATTCTAACTGGGAAAAAGAACATCTAAAAGGGTTTTCATCCCCACGAGACCAAAGAAGTGCTGTAAAAATTCATGTAGCTGAACCAAATGATTCTGATTTGGTAAAGGAATTTTTGAAAGATTTTCCGTCACCAAAGAACCACGGGAGAACAATGCAACCTCCTATGATTGAATCACTCCAGATACCAACTGCGGAACCAGTCGAAATTCCAAGTGAGTATTGGAGGGTATTTATAGCACCTGTAAGCTCCTCTATTGATTTTCCCATTTGAAATGTTACAGGTGATGCACCAATGAGACCCATCCCTTTAATAGCCTTGCCTAGTTTTCATGGGCTCTCTTCTGAAAACCTTGATACATTCCTTTTTGAGTTTGATATTGTTTGTCGTGGATATTACTGTATTGTTGATGCCCAGAAATTGAAGATATTTCCTGTTACCCTAAAGGGGATGGCCCTGAGATGGTTCATGGGTTTAGGAGGCAGCACGATTACCTCATGGGAAGGAATGAAAGAAGATTTCTTGGGGAAGTAATAAGATTACTGTAAGTCTCGTGACATTAAGGAGGAAATATTTAAATTTGTGTAGAAAGAGGATGAAATCATGGAGGACTGTGTAGAATGATTTAAATACATATTACAGAGGTTTGGACAGAGTGACCTGGACAAGAACATTCTAAAGATAATTCTTCTCCGAGCACTTAGGGAAGACTCACTGCAACTTCTGAATATAGTAGTAAAAGGGGATATTTCGAAATAAGACTTCGATACTATCTGTGATTACTATATCAAGTGTTCGCGGGGGGCCGCAAGAAGTGGACAGGGGATTCAATCATCAAAGACTTCTGGTGGAGGGGTCACAAAATGAGATATTGGAAATCTATTGGACAATCTAAGGACCAATATTCTGAGCACACTATAAGCCCAAATGGACACTCTATAAGAAAAGCAAAAGCATATGGAGTTGGAAAAAACCATGGCCATATTCTGCCCACAGTGCAGAAAGAAGCACCCTTTGAAGGAATGCCCGCTCAACACGGTGGAAGCCTGTGCAATCTGTGAAGAGACTCATGCGACCAATTCATGTCCTTCCTTACCTAAGCTGAAAACATTTTTCTAAGGAGAAAGTGAAGAAAGCGTGGTAGACCAACTTTACTTAATGGGGCATAAGAGGCCATGGAAACCTCGACCACCAGCTATGAATCCAGGTATATTTCCGAACACATATCATTACTTTAACAATTTCAATATGGATCCTCAATCCGCACCATTTTCAACTATGTAGTCTCAATATCAGTATCCCCCAAGGCAACAATGGGTTCCCCAATCTAGTCAAAATCCTTCATGGAACCAAACCTGGCGTGGACCCTCTCCTACTGGACAATTTCCTCGGCCTATGCCTCAATACCAACTTTAGTTTCCTTCCAATGTACCACAGGAAACCCAGCCATTAGACCCCAGCTTCCTATGTAGCCCAACCCAAATCTAAATAATCAAGGGGTCCAGCAAATAGACACTCTGAACCTTCTGTCCTATAGCATTTCTACCGTGGGGCTCAATGAGATAAATCTACAGTCTAGCCAGGTAGTAAATGCACCTACTTCACCTATTATTCCAGAAAAAATTGATGTTGAAGATTCAGAACTAGAGCATAGAACAGTATGGGAGAATTTAGATCAAAACATAATAAATCAGACACCTCCACAAGTTGTTCCTAATCAAGGTCATTTAACCTCTCCTCCATATCCCGAAAGATTGACCTTGATTAAACCAAACCCTCAAGCAGAATTTGACTTCCTAGGGGAATCACAGAATATTTTTGTCAAAATTCCCTTGTTACAAGCTATGATGGATGTACCTATATAGGCAGAAACTCTGAAAGAATACTTCTCAAAGAAACCAGTGAGGAAACCTAAGGATCCATTAACCATTCATGTAATGGGAAGACTATTCGATATCATGTTAGGAGAGATCATGCCTGTAAAATACAAAGACCCTGGGAACTCGATTGTAATAGTACAAATTAATGGGGTTGAAATCCCAAATGTACTAGTGGATTTCGGAGCGGCCATTAACATTATCATTGCTAAAAAAATGAACACATTAGGACTTGGAAACATTAAACCAACGCCTACTATTTTGGAACTTTCAGATAGATCCACAATTAAACCAGTAGGGAAATTATAAGATGTGGTCATTTCAGTAGATTCATGGCATTACCTTGTGGACCTCCTTATATTACAGACTCGATCTTCAATATTACATACTCGATCTTCAGTAGAAGGTCACCCATTGATCTTAGGAAGACCCTGGCTTGCAATTACAGACGCCTACATAGGGTGTTGATCTGGGCACATGATCATATCAAATGGGACTATAACAAAGAATCTTAAGCTTTATCCTCCTGCAGAACCGAGCCCATCTGAAAAATCACTACCTAGTCAGAAACCTCTACCTATAGAAGAAACTGAACCTGAAAATGAAGATGTTAGACCAGTTCTCACTATTGGGCAGGCCCTTCAATTTAAAATAGAAACTGAAGATGATGCCATTAACGCTTTCATTAATGATTCTAGTTTTGTTTCCAATTCAACTCGACATATTCTAGAATATTCTATGAGCTATGAGACACAGGAAAACATTAAACTAGAAGATGACATTGAAGACATTGCTGTAACATCATCCCATGATAGTACTCCAATTGAGATTGAACTAGGGAAAACACTTAATATCAACCCAAACCTTTCCAAACCCCAGAGAAAACATCTTTATAAGGTCCTCCAAGATCATCAGGAAGCTTTTTCCTAGGATTATACAAACATGAAGGGTATCACTACCAACCTATGCACTCATCATATTTATATTAAGGAATATTTCTGCCCTGTAAGACAGCCTCAATGGAGGACGAATCCTTCTCTCAAAAAAAATTTCAAGGAATAATTAAAAACATTGCGAGATGTAGGATTCATTTACCCCATCTCAGATAGCCAATGGGTATCCCCGCTTGTTATTATTCCCAAAAAGAATGGTAAATGGCAGATCTGTGTAGATTACAGGGAACTAAATAAAGCAACACAAAAAACCATTTCCCTTTTCCATTCATTGACCAAGTCCTGGATACCTTAGTTGGGAAGAAGTTCTTTTCCTTCCTAGATGGATTCAGCAGATATAACCAAATCAAAATAGCCTAGGAAGGCTAGGAGAAGACAACTTTCACATGCCCTTGGGGAACCTTTGCTTACAAGGTCCTTCCATTTGGCCTGTGTAATACTCCTGCTACCTTCCAAAGGGAAATTTTGGGAATTCTTTTCTAATTTGGTTGATGATAGCATTGAAATCTATATGCATGACTTTACCCCATATGGAAATTCATTTGAGGAACAATTGGAGATTTTAGAGAAGGTACTAAAAATGTGTAAAACATTGGTATTGATGAAATAGGTAACCTGACCTCAAAACAGGAACTATAGCCCAAAAAGTCTCAAAAAACATGAAAAAACACCCCAAAAACAAAAAGTGTGTCTTCCAGAATGCACTTGGTTTTTTTTTAAGGTCAAATTTCAACATTTTATAAAATTATGCTAAAACAAAATTGTTTGTTGAAAAAAGGATTGAAAAAACACCCTCAAAACAAAACTAGTTGATGCTGGAATAACAAAAAAAAAAATTGTGTCATAATTTTGACACTTGTAACAATGGAATTAAAGACAACATATTAGGAATTTTTTTAAAATCGTAAATTTCTAACATTTTTGATAGATGATGTTAAAAATAAACAAATACATGTCTAAAGGGCTTATCATTTCAAACAATTTTCATCCATGTTGTTAAGCATAAAATATCTTGACTCTAAACAACCCCAAAATTGTAATTATTGTCAACCATAACATTAAAGATAAAATTTGGTAGTGCATAAAATCCTTAATGACAAGTTGTAAATCTAAAGTTTTTCAATCTTAAGTTTTCAACATACTTGAACAATGAAATTATGCAGAAATGATACGACTTAAACAATTTTAAAAAATTAACAAGTAAATGAAAAAATTATCATTGAACAAAATCAAGTAAGAGTAATTTTAATTTTAAAGGATAAAAACTTATCTTTTTTCAAATCTTAGCATAAGACAAATCTAAATGTAATTTCAACCAAAACCTAAAATCAAGCATCAAAACAAGGTGTTCCCTTCAATGACGCATATAATTATTAAAAATTTTAAAAGTGTCTTATACCAAATGGTAACAATACATAATATCATGGTAATATCACTGCATAATCTAAAAATTCAACATTATATTCTATTTTCTATTTTATTTATAATTAAAATATCAACATTGGTACATTGAATATAACATAGATTATTTTTGTAATTCATTGTTGCATTGTCGATATTCTAAAGAGATGAATTCTTCATAATTAAAACATATAATCCAACAAACATAGAAATGTCTCATAACTTCATGAAAAATGAGATGGAAGTCAAAATTTTTATTTCAAGTTACCATGCAATCATAAATTACATAAAAGTGTCTTAGATATTTATTCAAAATCAACCATAGGTTCTGGCACACCATCATAACCTACATCTTCAGATGAATGGCTCGATGTAGATGAAGATGATCCATATTCTTCTCTTTCATCATCTAGTGCTCCATCTGAGTCGACATGAATGCCCACCATTTCAGAGTTAAAAAGTCTTGTAGATCTACATCTACATTCTGCAGAGTCCCATCTCAACAGTAATTGTTTTGGTAGCAATTTCTTCAAAATATTTATGGTCTGCAACCGAAGAGTTCCTCTCTTTGTCAAATTGAAGTCATACTCAAGTATGTCAACATCCTCCAATTTTAAGACATCTGTGAGGTGACGATTTATATTTGTGCCCTTTCTTTTTCTCTTTCTGCCAATTCTTTTTTCCACTACGATCTCTGGCTTGTACACACCATTGAAAGGGTGGGTACTTGTGGCATACCAATATACATCAACAGTTGTAATCTCTTAATTTTCATTAATTACCTTTATAACCTTGGAAATCCAGAATGGATAGCCAATTGGATCTTCATCTGCTAACACTGCTATTATGCAACCCTCCTTAAGATCCTGCATAGAACCCCTGTAAAGGTCTTCCATGGCTTCACGTTGTGCACGTGACCTTTTAGAACCAATATAGATTTCTCTTTCCTCTACCTGTGGGGAATTAATAATAGCTTGAGGCTGTTCTCGTTCAACATTGTGTGTTTCCTGATGTTCATGTTCATTTGGAATATTTTGTGGCCAAAAAAAAGGAGTCTTCAAAAGCGTATCCCCATTTATTGATCTTGAAATCACATCACTTTGATTACTGAAAAACGACTCCCACCAAACTGAATCAACAACATCGAAGTACTCATATGTATCTCTAATACATATTTTAATTTCCTCTAGACATTCAGAATAATTTATGTCTCTCTTCTGCTTTCTTGCATTATGGAGTTCAGCAACTAACTGTAATAACAATATCTTTGATGAAAATATTGGACGCTCTGGAATGAACTTCAAAAATGCTAAACCTGATGATGATCCCCATTTTTCAATAGTTGAATACTTCTTTCCCCATATAAGTGTTATCCCATCAATTTTTTTGATACGAAATTGACGCTGGAAGCTAATGTCCTTAAGTTGTTCAATGCGTTTCTCCTCACCATGCAATCCGAAAATAAACCTTCGCATGTCAATAGTTTCTTCCAACAAATGAAAAACAGGCTCTGGAATGTATGATTTCTTAATACATTCAATTAATGATGGCAGGCTCCCAACACCTTTCCTCCTCAATGTTACTGAAAAACGACTGAACATTTGATCAATATGATCATGAGTATGCCAAATAAGAAGGAATCCAACATTTATCTTTTTAAAAATCCCCAATTCAACGAGCATGTTTAGATACCCAAAAAGAACTTGATTTTTGTTCTCATGACTTGTGCTATCTAATTGTAAATACAAAACTTCAGGAAGAATCCCATACCAATCAGTAACCACATCATGGATTATAGTTATGGTTATATTTGCATCATTGTGAATATTTGGAGTTGTGAAGAAAACTCTTGGAAACATCTTCTCATTAAATACCATACAACCAACCAAGTGAAACTGAATGAAATTTTCCTCCTATAATTTTTTTGGCATGCAGAAAAAATGTGTACGAAGTGTTTTATTTTGGTCCATACCATCAATTATCAATCCCAGATATTTATTTGGATGATCATAACACTTCTTTCGATGTTTATACAACTTTTTCCTTTCAGTTGTTTGCTGATTGCGATGGTCTTGATGTTCTTTGACAACGGAATCTATACATAAAATAAAAGAAACATATGAATAATTATATTTTCATAGTTGATAAGTATCAAATTTTAAAAAACTATGTTTTGAACACATACGTCTTTCTGCCCCTTGACATTTATCTCTTTTTTCTTTAAGAGAACCACATGTGCTGTAAATCCCCATCCTTGTCTTCTTAGGAATACGAACATTGTTGAATTTTGTTTTCCATATCCTTGTAAAATAAGAATATGTAATAAAATTACCAATTCCTTCAATAGCTTCTGCATAATCTTTGTATAACATGAATGTTTCTCATCTCGAGAAATTATCTAGAATATGTATTGTGTCATTATTTGGCATAAACTCTCCATGATTTGGAAAGAAGTCTTTCATCCATGTCTTAGCAGTATTTGCAAATGGCCCCTCCTCCCGTTTATAACGTGCTTCTGAATAATATGTGGGATACCTTTCCAATCTATCCTGGATTCTTGAAAAATGACAATTACCAATTAAATGCAACATTTTGAATGCCTTTCTGCAAAGAAATACATTCCCAATATGATAATCATACCCTGCTAGTGTAGATTGCATGCAACCCACTAAATATGAATTTTGCATGATTTTATTCATTGAAATATATGTTTTTCTTTTCTCCAAAACAAATTTGAAATCCATATTTTTCAAGCAATCCCTTCGACAACATTCACTTTAAATCAAATGAACGACATAAATTTTTTTTGTGAGATATTTTGTCCTCGCCCTTGTATAACTGGAATGCTTTGGATTGATATGAAAAGGTCTACTCCTACTCCTAGTTGCAATATTTTCTTGCAACGGCTTCATCATTCCATCATCCTTTGTAAAAGTAGTTTGATCACCATTAGGAGGAATATTATCCCCACTATCATCATCCTCAACATAGTTAAGAAATTCATCAACATCATTGGCTGGAAAATTTTCTTTACCATCATCAGTTGAAGAAAACATTTCGCAAGAATCATCGGCACTTTTGTAACCCCGACTCAAAAGAAATTCTTCACCATCTTGACCCATGCTTTCAAATTCTTCCCCGGGAGGATTCAATTCTTCATCACCATGAGTGTTTTTGAAATGTTCACTTGGAGAAAATGCAATATTCATATCTGTGCCTCTAAAATTGTCATTTTCAAGAAACTCTTCATCCTCCCCTTCCTCAGTGGTGCTCTCATAATCCTTGGGATTAGGCATAAGTGGAAGCTTTGAATTTGTATTCACTATAATTTCTTCATCCTGCCCCTCCCCTTCCTCACTGAAGCTCTCATAATCCTTAGGATTAGGAATAAGTGAATGCCTTGAATCTATATTTATTGGAAATTCTTCATCCCCCCCTTCATCAATGGTTAAATTATAATCGTTATGATTAGGATGAAGTGAAAATTTTATCTTTGGAAATTCATCCTCGTCTTCATCAGTGGTACTGGAATAATCCTTAGGATTAGGACGAAGTGGATATTTTGATGCTACAAATTCTTCATTCCCCTCTTCCTTAGTGGTGCTAACATAATCCTTAGGATTAGGACGAAGTGCATATTTTGACTCTGCAAATTCTTCATTCTCCTCTTCATCTGTGGTGCTGACATAATCCTTAGGATTAAGACGAAGTGGAAATTTTGACTCTAGAAGTTTTTCGTCCCCCTCTTCATCAGTGGTGCTTGCATAATCCTTAGGATTAAGACGTAGTGGATATTTTGACGCTGTAAATTTTTCATTTCCCTCTTCATCAATCGTGCTGGCATAATCCTTAGGATTGGGACGAAGTGGATGTTTTGACTTTGAAACATTATCATTCCCCTCTTCATCAATGATGCTCGCATAATCCTTACGATTGGGACAAATTTGATATTTTGACTCTGAAAATTTTGACATCCCCCTTTTCATTAGTGGTGCTTGCATACTCCTCAGGATTAGGACAGAGTGGATATTTTGACTCTGCAGATTCTTCATTCCCCTCTTGATTTGTTGTTCTCGCATAATCCTTAGGATTAAGCTGAAGTGGATATTATTCATCTCCCTCTTCATCAATGGTGTCATCATAATCCTTGGGATTAGGAAAAAGTGAAACTTTTGACTCTGGAAATTCTTCATCATGCTCTTCATCACTGTTGCTTTCATAATCCTTAGGATTAAGAGTAAGTGGTATAACTGGCGCTCGATTTACAGAAATTTCATTTTGTTGCGCCTCATCAATTTTGTTCTCATCATCTTTAGGATTACGACGAAGTAAATTTTTTGACTCTCTATTCATGGTGAACGAACTCACGTTATATTCATCACTCTGAATAGAGTTGTTGCGTGATGAAGATGTTGATGTTGTACAAAGAAAAACTTCGCTATGAGAAGAAACATGGCTTTCAACAAGAATAAGTTGAATGATACAAATTCCTCTCCCACTTACAATATATAGCTTAAAGACTGAAAATTTCCCTCCAAATTTTCGCTTCAAAAAAATTCGCGAAAAAATTTCCCTCCAAAATTTCCCCCCAAAACATTTCGTGAAAAACTTTCCCTCCAAAATTTTCATTTCAAATATTTGGTACAAATATTAGTCAAAAAAAGTATTTAACATTTTTTTGATAAACTGTTTGTGTTGAAATATTTTACCGATATTTATATTCAAAGTATCCACAAAATATTTCTATCATGGATGCCTTCCAAACTAAAATAATGTTTTTATTTCAATGATTTAGCATTGACTAGATGTAAGTATTAACTATAATATTACTATAATATCTACATGCAAATATTAACTATTTTAACTATAATGACTACATGTAAATATTTTAAATTTTAAATTTTAAACTTACGTTATATTCATCTAAAATATATTTCAAAATTTATTAATAAACTGTTGGTCTTCAAATATTTCACCATACTTTCTATCAAAAATATCCACAAAATATTCCTTTCATGCATGCCTTCGAAACTAAAATAATTTTCTTGTTTGAATGGTTTAAGATTGACTACATGTAAATATTTACAAAAATAACAACATGTAAATATTAACTATTTAAACTATAATATTAACTATAATTAACTACATGTAAATATTTTAGATTTTAAAATTTAATCCCATGATTTTAAACATTGAGTACATGTAAATATTAACTATGATAACTAAATGCAAATATTAACTATTTTATCTATAATATTAACTATAATTAACTACATGTAAGTATTTCATATTTTAATTTCTAATCTGAGATTATATTTGAATTATTCAACATTCAGTACATGTAAATATTAAATAAAGTATTAACTATGATAATTATATGCAAATATTAAGTATTTTAACTATAGTATGAACTATAATAAACTAAATGTAAATATTTTAAATTTGAAATTTTAATACCACATTCGTTAAACAGTAAACCAATCAAACAATATTTGCTATATAATAAAAATGATTGTTTCTATTCATCACATCACATCAAGTTTTCTGGTATTTGTTAGAGCAAATTTCTGGAGGTGTTGCGTTGGCATTGGTAACTTCGTGGAGGCATTGCATTGGCATTGGAGGCATTGTGTTGCTATTGGTAATTTTGTGGAGGTGTTGCATTGGCATTGGTAACTTCGTGAAGGCATTGCATTGGCATTGGAGGCGTTGTGTTGCTATTCGTAATTTTGTGGAGGTGTTGTGTTGGCATTGGTGACAGCAGTTTTTTGCATTTCAAAGGTTAATTTTCCTTCTATTCTGTCAATTTAAAGACGATTTTGGGGAAAATCTGTTTTTCTATAGTTTTTTATGTCCCAAAACTACTTTTTTAAGGTTTTTACACTGAAAACCCATAATTTTTTATATTTTTTTAGTGAAGAAAATGCAAAAAGAACTAAATTTTTTAGGGTTTTAAGGACAAAAATTTAGAATTTTTTTTCTTTTTTAAGACTTATAAGTTCATCTAGACAGAAAAATCCATAAAACGACCATGCACATAAAAAATATTAATATTATAATGTTTTTTATTTATTTATTTTATCATAAATATATTAGTGGTTTCATTATTTATTATTATTATTATTATTATTTGAGAGTTTTTTTATTTTATATTCTATTTTTTATTTTTTTTTTATTTTAAATCTTAAATCTTAGTTTTATTCTTTTTAATTTTAAATCTTCAATTTTTTTTTTCTTTATTGTTTTGTTATATGTCATATTTTTTTTTTTAAATTGTATTGTTATATATATATGTTTTTTTAAATTTGTTGTATTGTTATATTAAAACAAATGTTTTATTTATTTATTTATTATATTGTATTGTTTTTTTTTTTTAATTATATAATGTTTAAAAACAAAAAATAATTGCTATTTAATAAATTGTTTTTTTTTTTTTTTTTTATATTTTTAACAATTATATTTTTTATTAAATAATGTTTTAATAATTATTTATTAATTATATTATGTCAAAAAAAATTTAAAAACAAAATTTTAAATTAAAAAAAAAAAAAAAAAAAAACATGGGGCCTCGGCCTCCCGCCCAGCGGGGACCCTAAGGCTCGCTGGGCAGCCCCCGTGGCGCCGCCCGACTAGCCTCTGGCGCCCCACACGCGTGGGTCTGCGAATCGGCCTCCCGCCCAGTGGGGGCCCAGACCAGTGCCCGCAGGGCGCCGGAGGCCGATCGGGTGGTGCCACGGGGGTTGCCCAATCGGCCGAGGCCCCATGTTTTTTTTTTTTTTTCAATTTTTTTTTTTTAATTTTTTTTTTTTAATAAAACAATTAAAAATTAATCAAAAACATTGTTATATATAAAAATAATAAAAAAATTGTTATATAATATAATAAAAACATTGTTATATAATAATTGTTAAAATATATATATATGATTAAATAACAATTATGTTTTGTTTTTAAATATTATATAATTAAAGAAAAAAACAATACAGTATAATAAATAAATAAATAAAAAGCATTTGTTTTAATATAACAATACAATAAATTAAAAAAAAAAAAACTAAAAAACTATATAATTAAAAAAATAAAAAATATATATAATATTATAACATTTGTTTTTAACATTTAAATATTTAAATTTCTTTTTTAATTTTTTTTTTTAAATTTAAGTATTAAAAAAACATTATAAAAAATTTAATTTTTTATTTTATTTTGTTTAAGTGCTTTTATTTTATTTTGTATATTTTTAATTTAATTACTATCTAATGTGAAATAGAAATTTGTAATTTTCAAATATATTAAAAGATTATATAAATTTATAAATTTTTATATTAATTTTTTATAATTTTAAGTTTATAATTTTTTATTTAATTGCTATGTAAAGTAAAATAAATTTTTATTTTCTTTTATTTTGTTTATTTTTATTCAATTGCTATGTAATGTAAAATTAAATTTTAAATTTTAAAATATATTAAAAGATTATAAGTTTTTTTTAATAAAATCATTGCCTTAAAAAAAATAAAATTTAATTTTAACATTTGTTATAAATAGTTAGTAATTTTTTTTGTTTTTTTTTTTAATATTAAATAAAAACTGAAGTTTGAAAATAATAGTTTATTTTTTTAAAATTGTTTTATACCGTTTAAACATATTTTTTAATTTTTTTTTTAAATGTATTCAAAACATATTATATAGATATATATGCATATTATTTATAATATTTTGTTTTTAAATTAAAATTTTTATAGTTAATTTTACTGCTTTAGTTTCAAGCTATTTAGTTTTAGAAATAAATTTTATTTATTAAATTTATTTTATCCGCATTATTTTTCCATTAACTAATATATATATATATATATATATATATATATATATATATATATATATATATATATATATATATATATATATATATCAGGAAAATGGCATCAAAAAATATTTCTGTGAATGTTTCTACACCTAGGGCAGCAGCTCCCAAATCTACAATTGCAGCTCGACGCACTATGGATACAACTCCCAAATCTAAAGTTACAGCTGGACGCAGTATGGACACTGTTGGATGCAATAAGGACATTATTGAACACACTAATAAAAGTCAAGAAAGTGGGCCACCAGGTTTATTAAAGCTTATTTCTGATTGGAAGAATGCCGAGGAAATAGATAAAACTGATTTCTCATGGGATCTTGAAGACAGTGAAACGGAGGCTGATAGACACATCTATCCGATTTGTGGTATGATTGACTTAAATGAGCCATATAATCTGATGGGCAGAATACGAGACATATGTATGGTCCCGAATAAAAACACTATTTATGTTCTTGCAAGGAAGGCTCAGAAACGTGAGAAGGTTAGATATCATCTATCAATCATCAAGTATGACACAGATGAAATATCTTCAAAATTTTCTGAAGAAATATCGAGCAACATTGCAAATAACATTGTAAGTATGCTTATTTTTATTTCCTCTATGCATTATTGTAAGGACATGATTCAATTTTTTATAAATTATTGATCATTGACATGTCTTATTTTGTTTCATAGGATTTTGTTCCGAGTCTTTCAAACATGTTTGAATTTATTTATATGTTGGTGCCAGATTTTATGGATGTGATCAACACTTTCCACAAAGACAAAGCAGAGGAAAGGAGGTTGAAGCAAAGAGCAATAGCTCGTGACACTAGAACATTACAAAGAGGGGATCAACCAAGAGTCACTAAGGTGGGTCAATCTAGTAAACTTAAACATGTTTCTTTTGAAGGTGTCTAACATGAAACAGATAATTATAATAGAATTAGTGAGGAGGAGATTAGAACTATTGTGCAAAAGGAGAAAACAGATCAGACACCAAAAAGAAAAATCACCAAAGATGTCTCTCTTTTACCTCATGAAGGAGAGCTTGTTTATAAAAAAACTGATATGTTATCCAATAAGACTAGGAAATCAAATATTGGTGAGCCTGTAAAGGTCGTGAGCAGCAGTGAAGAACAAACTGAAAGCTCTCATGGAAGCATAGAAATCATAACACTAGGTGCTGAGTTAGAGGATGGAATTATTAAAACAAAAAAAAATGCTATTCGATAAGAGTTGAGGAAGAATAAATTAATTCTTGGTGGCCAAACATTTGAGCTTAATGTTAACCAATTTTATAGGCTAGATGAAGGACAATATCAATATTAAATTAGAAAGGCCCATCACCTACATGTACATAATCTGAAAACATTGTTCATGTTCAATCCATATGCGCATGTGGTGGATTATGTGGTTGTTGTCGATCCACGTCAAGTTCCCAACAAACAAGAATTTGACAAGACAAAATGTTTTGATTATAAATATTATATAAATGGAGGGAACCATTCGATAGAGGCTAAGAGACAATTGATTGCAGAATATCCCAATAACTATCTTTTTCAAACAGTGAAATGCATCATTTACGCTGGCTTAACAGAAATAGAATCAAAGTTATTGGCATGAGATCGTAATGCAGATAATGAGTATAGAATGAAAATGACTTTCATCCAAAGGGTCAGATTTATTCATAATGAATTCATAGAAAAATGTGGTGGGTATAAGACACAAGTTAGTGTAGCATTTCGAAAGGAATGTTTAGTGGAAACAGGTTATCAAATTGATGAAAAAAAAGGAAAATATGGAAAACCGAATACAAATTTCTTCAAAGGAACAGATAAAATTTTTCAGTTGGAATTTAGAACTAGGGATGTATGGGATTTGATTGATGAGATTTTTGATCGGTGGGAGAATATTTCCATAAAAAATCAGAAGGTTAGAAAGAGTAAACCCATAATATGTACCAACAGTAAGGTGGGTCCTGAAATGAAGCAGCTTCTAGAGGATATGACTATCACACCTTGGAGAACAATGCAAGGTGTGAAGGATGATAAATTAATCAAATCAGTATTAGCCCTTGTGAAGTCAGGTGAATTATCAATGGAAGAAATGTGTGCAAAATTTCAAAAGTTTCTAGAATTATTTCTTATTTTTCTTTCATTATAATTTTCTTTTAAATAAAACATAATGATGTTGGTAGAATTTGTTATACATGTCAGTATATTAACGCTTTTGACTTGATTTATTCAGTCAGAATTTTTTTATGAAAATACAAGAACATGTGGTGAAAATTTTGAATGAAGACAGTTGGGATGATGTTGTACGCAGCTACCCAGAAGCAAGTTCTACATCAGCACTAAAAGAGTTTTATATTGCATTCAATAAGGTATGTTGATTTATAAATTCATTTTGTTCATATTTAAACTATTTTTATTTTATTACATATATATATATATATATGTGTGTGTGTGTGTGTGTGTGTGTGTGTGTGTGTGTGTGTCATTAAAGATGTCGAAGAAGGATAGAAATGGAGTACCCGATACTTTCAAAAGATTTATTGAAAAAATTAAGATGGAGAACATGAGAAGGAAGCGTCTTATGAATGTTGAACTTGATCCTACTCTTAATCATTACATTTGGAATGGGCTTGACAGTGTCCAATATCAAATAATACAAGGTGACTGTGAAGACATTGCATCACTAATACCTAAAAGGGAATATGGCCTAGTTATTGTAGATATTCCTCATGGTTTCAATTTCCCAGACATTGAATATGATAGAGAACCATATACTTATCAATCTTTTAGTAAAGTGGTTACGGGTTTTCAAGAAGTGACAACATCACCACTTTGGCGATTTGTGACATTTTATTCAGACACACAGTTTCCAATGTTATTAATAGGCTTCAAGGGTAAATCAAACTCAAGGATGCAACTTACATGGTAAGACTTTGAAATTGTATGTTTGATTCCTCCTAAAAAAATTTATTCATGTAAAATTTAATTGAACTTTTACTATGTTATGTTACAGGCAAAAGTCAAATATTGTTTCTTCCGAATATCAGCCTATTATAAATGATTGTGAGTTCATCCATGTTGAATGCTGGGCAAAAGACGATAGCTATAAGCATATTATTATGAATCGAGTAGATGGGAAGAGTCATAGTCAAGTATTGGTTTATGATGCAGTTGTAAGAAAACTAACATATGAGGATAAAGATGCAAAAGGAGATATAGTTAAGATTTATCAAAAACCACAAGCATTGATTAACTATCTTATAGATCTATGTTCAAATGAAGGAGAATGGGTTTTGGATTTATTCTCAGGTTCAGGTAAGTTTTATTATACAAATTTAAATTTAAATATTTTCTTTTTTACTTTTTATGTCTCCATACTAATTATGTTAGTTATTTTTTTGTGCTTGATGATTAGGTACAACACTAGCATGTTGCCTACTAAAAGGAAGAAATTGCATTGCCATTGAGAAAGACCCAGTTCAATGCAAATTTATTCAACAAAGAATTAACGCACTTAAATTCATCCCGAGTGCGAAGAAAGAAGTTGGTTTGAGGAAAGGAGATTTTAATGAATCACATGTAGCAAAAAAAGCAAAGGAACCTCAACCAACATTATATGGAATGATTGGAAAGGGACACTTTGGAAGATTTACTGACATGAAAGATCCATTAGAAGATGAAAATGATCAAAATGAAGAAGAAAATGCTGTGGAAGAAGCCATCAATGCTATTATAGATGATGTTGAAGATGTATTAGTTGATATTGTTGATGATGTTTAAGTTATGCTTGCAAGCAAAGCTTATTTTTGAGAACTATTAATCATTTTTACTTGTAATTTTTAGACTTTGATATTTTATGAGAACAACCCTTATTTTTTGCAAAAAACATGTGATTGCTATTATTTTTTGACATAAAATTCAATAAAAATATTATTTTCTTAAGTTTTTTTCGTTAAGATTCTCCCAAAAAATTAGTTTATTTAACATGTTTTTTCCAACCAAAATTCTGCAAAAGTGTATTTTTTGCATTGTATTTATATTCAAAAATTGTATTTTTTTGTCAGATGGTTCAAAATATTCGTTTTTTAGCGACAATTATTTGATGTGCATTGACAAATTATTTAACAATACATAAACATGTAGAAAATATAAAATTTAGAATATTGACCCTTTTTCCATCTTTTATCTATGTGAAAAAGTGAAGATATCATTACAATTTTTTATTTAATATATATATATATATATATATATATATATATATATTTAAAACACAAGTACATAAATGCACTTAAAAATAAACATCTCACGGAAGAAGAAGACATTAGAAAATCTATAGTGTCAAAATCAATCCTATAAAAAAACTTTGGTGATGATACACCACCACTAT
Source organism: Pinus albicaulis (assembly GCA_034641835.2). Taxonomy (NCBI): domain Eukaryota; kingdom Viridiplantae; phylum Streptophyta; class Pinopsida; order Pinales; family Pinaceae; genus Pinus; species Pinus albicaulis. Next base: position 205,635,800 of record CM076583.1, read on the forward strand.
TCAAAATTGACATAAAAAACATCACATAAAAAAAAAAAATTAATTAAAAAAAAAAAACAAAATGAAAAAAAATTATAGTGCCAAAAACATGCTCAATTTTTTTTTTCTTGATTCTGCATCGCCACTTTTTCAAAATCAGGTGTTTTTATTGATACTTTAAAAAGTAGGTAACAATGAGGTTACCTATTTCATCGGTAACAGTGTTGTAAACAGTCCCATGTATCTCTGAGTACAGTCAAATGCCATATGATGAGGGAAGAAGGAGTAGTATTGGGACATATTCTCTCAGCTGCTAGAATTCAAGTTGATCCGACTAAAGTAGAGGTAATATTACACTTACAGATTCCCAAAACACCCACACAGGTACATAGATTTATTGGTTGTGTTGGTTATTATAGATGCTTTATAGAAAATTTTGCTAAAATAGCACATCCACTGTTTCAATTACTAACAAAAGATGCAGAATTCTTGTGGACTGAAGATTGTGAGACAACATTCACGAAAATAAAGGGGCATGTGTGCACGGCTCCAATCCTCCGAGGACCTAATTGGGAATTACTATTTCACATACATACCGATGCTTCTCAGATAACAGTAGGGGTTATTTTAGGATAGCAGGTAGAAAAAAAACCGTATGCAATTTAGTATGTCAGCAAGAATTTAATTCCTACTGAAATAAATTATACGGTGATAGAAAAAGAATTCCTAGCTGTCATTTACATTGTCGAGAAGTTCTGACATTACATCACTGGGTACTCTACTATTTTCCATACTGATCACGCAGCAATTAGGTATTTGATGAATAAACCTATTACTCATTGTTGTATTACAAGATGGTTGCTATTGCTTTAGGAATTTGATATTATAATAGTAGACAAGCCAAGAAAAGATAATGTAGTGGATGATTTCCTATCTAGAATGGATAACGATGATGAAAGCATAGTCATAGAAAATAGCTTTCCTGATGAACATCTTTTTGCAGTTTCTACTAAACCTCTGTGGTATGGAGATGTTGCTAACTATATTGCTACAGGGAAAGTGCCTCCTCATTTTTCATAGAGGGAACATCAAAAAATTATCCATCACAGTGCTCGATATTCTTGGATGGCAGGGTAACTTTTTCATACAGGAGTAGATAAGAAGATCTGACCCTCTGTGTCTGAGGATGATATTTATGAGGTATTGAAAACTACCCATGATGGCCCTTATGGAGGGAATTTTGTGGAAAAAATAATAGGCCATAAGATGCTACAAATGGGATATGACTGGCCTTCCATTTTTCATGATGCTCGGAATTATGTTAGGAGGTGTGATAATTTCCAACATATGGGGCAGCCTCGTCGAGCTGATGAAATGCCTTTGCAGGCACAGGTAGTCGTCAAGCCTTTTGAGAAATGGGATATTAACTTCATTTTCCCCTTTAACCCACCCTCCAAAAAAAATTCCACATCTTGGTCTGTACACATTACGTGACTAAGTTGGTGGAAGCCAAAGATGTTACGAAAGCAATAGAGAAGGTGGTCTGGGATTTCCTCTTTGAAGAAATTTTTTCTCATTATGGTACTCTAAGAGAGATTGTTTCAGATGGAGGAGCACAATTCACATCACACATGACATAAAAGCTCATGTAGAAATATGGGGTCAAGCATAGAGTGACATCTACATACCACCCCTAGGTGAATGGAAAGGTGGAAAGCACAAACAAGACATTGGAAAACATTTTGGCAAAAAACTATGAGATACCATCATCGGGATTGGGCTGAGAAGCTCCTAGAAGCTCTCTGGGCATACATAACAACATGGTAGAATACAACTAGGTTTTTACCATTCGATTTGGTTTATGGGAAATCCTCATTGTTTCCAGTAGAATTTGAAATAAGTACGCTCATAACAGCTATGGAAGTTGGTTTAGATCTATCAGATGCTCATAAAAACTGACTGGCTCAGCTCAATGAGCTTGATGATATCCGTTCAATGGTTGTGTAGCGAATTACTGTTATCCAGCAATAGAGAATGAAATGGCACGATAATTTTATTAAAAATAATGTGTTTCAAAGTGGAGTTGGGCACTACTTTATGAAGTCTCTAGTTTTAAGGATTTTAAGGGAAAACTTTTCACTCGTTGGATGGGACCTTATGAGGTGGACATTGTATTTGGTAATGGAATAGTTAGGCTAGTCACAATTGATTATACACATGCTTCATTTATAGTTAATGGACATCTCCTGAGATTATACCACTGCCTACCCACTAAGGATGCTTTTATTAAACACCTCTTTGAGAAATATGGTTTGAAGGTCATCAGCGCAGAGAATCCTTCCTCTGCACCCTTGTTGTAATATATATATATATATATATATATAAAGAATAAAATAATAGAACATTATATTGTTTATTTTATTGTCTTTTTGTAGGAGTTGCTACTAAGGGGTGAAAGTCAAAGAATTTTTTTTCCAAAAGTATCAGTTGTTACTACACATGGTGCTATTACTCAGTTGCTGCTACTCATGATTTTGTTACTCGATTGCTGCTACTTATGATGTTGTTACTCGATTGCTGCTACTCATGGTGTTGTTACTCAGTTGCTGCTACTCATGATGTTGTTACACCAGATGCTGCTACTCGATGCTATTACTCCTTGATCGATGCTACTACACTGGATGTTGTTACTTGCACTGCTGTTAATCCAGATGTTGTTACACCAGATTTTGTTACTCGCATTACTGTTACTCCCACTGCTGTTACATCAGATGTTGTTACACTGGATGTTGTTACTCGCATTGTTGTTACTCTGGATGTTGCTACTCGCACTGCTGTTACTATAGATGTTGTTACACTGGATGTTGTTACTCTGATGATGTTACTCTCATGCTGTTACACCGGCTGTTTTTACTCCGATGCTGCTACTCCCGATGCTGTTACACCGCATTGTTGTTGCACCCAATGTTGCTACTCTGATGTTGTTATTCCGATGTTTTTACTCCGATGTTGTTACACTGGATGCTGTTACTCCGACAATGTTACTCATACTACTGTTACTCCATCCACATCATTACTTTGTTGTCATCCTACCCACTGTCACTTTATCCAGGTAGGCCGTCAGGTACGCCTCCATGTGACTTTTGCTGATTTAACTAAATATCCCATGTGAATATTTTAATGTCGCGGATGGAAAAAAATTAATTTGGGGGGGGTGCCATCATAGTCAAGGACGACGTAATAATTTCCTCATAAATCAGTATGACAATCCGTTCATGGTACACCTTATGATTCCCATCAACATGTGGTATCATCATTTAGTATGTATTGGGATCCGTAAGATGTCTCATCCACCCTATACGAAAAAATTATTATTTTTATTCACCACACTTACCATATTCTTTTATGATTTTTCTCGGTTTTCAAGAGTTACCGTCCGTATTTACCGTTACCACCTTTCATTTTCACTATGATGTTTTTTCGAATTTGGTATCCACCACGTCGCCCAACGGTCTACTGTTACAGAGAGTACTGCTACAAGTATCCATAGTATAGGTGAGTTGGCTTTGTGGGATGAGCTTGAAAACACAGCTTCAGTTTGCAAAAATCCAAAGGTGTGGCAAATCTTTGTTGATGCGGGGAGGGATACCTACTTTGACAGATTGTAGGGGTTTGATGGAGGAATCACAATGGAATTTGCACTCAATTTAGAGGATAATTAATCACGGGTTAGAGTTCTGGAAGTTCCTGTCATAGAGGAGGTAATTTCATAGGTTAGCGGGCTGAAACAGCAGGGGCAACAATGGTTTTCTCGGAAATTTTCTCTCCCGAAATTTCCTGAATTGTTCTTACAGGTAGGAGAAAATGTCATTCAAATGGGCAGAGGACACGAGCGTAGAACTGTGCCATATCCTTGGAACGGAGTTGCACGGTTTGTAATAAAATACATAACCTACGAGGGCTAGGCCACAACTCTGTTCAAGTATCATTTTAAAATTCTAACGCACCTTCGATTTGCACAGGATCAGGTGCATGCCTTAACACATTCCCTTCTTCCTATTGAAACAGCTACAACATATGGCATAGTCTACTCGGCGTTGTCTCTAGATGCTGGTAGTGCTTTATAACCATGGATTGGTTCGATTATTGGTCGTGCATGCAATATTCAGGCTTCAGGTCTCCTAGGTGGAACTCTACGGGTCCTTAGAAGAAGAGGTAGTAGCCATTATTTCTTCTAGAGAAGAGGAACCAACCTCTCCGGCTGGTCTAGTAGAGGAAGAACATTTAGAAGGAATTGACCAAGAGGAACTCGAGGAAATGGAAATGGAAGTTGATCGGGAGGAACCTGAGGAAGAAGAAATGGTGGTTGATAAGGAGGAACCGAAAGAGATGAGAATATAGGAGGTAATTGGCGACACGGCCAACACTGCCACACAAGAACTAGCCTCGCTTGAAAAGCCCGCAGAAGAGGAAATGAGAATGGAGGAGGTAATTTGTGGAAAAGCTGAGGCTGCCACACAAGAACAAGCCTCGCTTGAAGAACCCACAGAGGAAGAAATAATGGACATCGTACAGGAAATCGATATTGTTATACAGTGGTCAAATTTTGTCAGTGAAGAACAAAGGAGTGAAATTGCGGACAGAAAAATGGTAAGTGATGTGGGTTTGCAAGAAACAGCATCACCTGCCCATATAGATATGGATGTTGATACAGGTGGGGGTGCTACACAATAACCACCCCTAATTCAGTTAGAACAGGAGGATTCATCCTACAGAATCGACACTGGAACTCAAGAACTGGTACCGACTGTGAAAATAGAGGCAATTCATGAGGAACAGGTAGGTAAAGAAGGAATGAATCAGGGGGTTGATACTGTTCCACAAGAACCAGTATTGACCCAAGAAGAAGAAATGGTGAGCAAGGAGCAAGAGGACAGAAGGGAAATAAGCCGTGAAACTGACGTTGCTCCACAAGAACTAGCATCGACCCCGGTTGAGGTAGTAATGCGTGAAGTTCCAGCTCAAACCAGAAATGAAGGTGATGAGTCTGTTCCCTGTTCTCCATTCTAGTCCCTGATGCCTACAGGGGCAACGGGATTTCGCTCGCCTAAACGATTAATGGAGGATGTAGTTGTTCCTCCAGTGCTTAAATTTGTTGACAGGGCCAAGATTGGCCTAGCCACTACCGAACGAGAACACTTAAAGGCTCGTAAAGAGGACAAATTTCTTGTGGAAACACTGAAACATAGAATTGTCAATGAAATTGTCAACCAGATGGCAGAAGTTCTCGGAGGTAACATAGAAAAGAAGCCCCTGAAGATAGGGAGCCCAACCGAAAGGGCTTGACAAGAGAATCCGTTGAGAATACCGGCTGCATTCCACTGCCTCCTGAGCCTGTCATGGGCCCAGAAACTGAATGTATTGTCAAAAAAGAATGGGTTGAACAATGTGAGAAAAGAAGGTTACCTCTGAAGAAGAGGTATCATTGCAATTCAGTGAAACCATGAGACTAAAAAGGGAGGTTCAGAATTTTAAAAAAGCAAGTTTCCCAACTGAAAAGAAAGGTAAAAATATATAAATGGAGGGCAATAAATCTGAAAATCGAGGTCTCCACTGCGGCTACCCAGACTGGCCCGATTGAAGAGTTGTTTGAGGGTCAAAAATTTGTATTGGCCACTGAGATTGAGAAGTGGTAATCTGCTACGAGCAACCATAACAACGAAATAGCTAGGGTTCGAGAATAGGCTGTCAGAGTCGTCACAGGGTACATAGATTAGTTATACAAGATGTGACTGAAGCAAGCCAAACAGAAATCCAAAATAGAGGAATTGGAAGAACAGGTGTAGTTGCTGAAGACAGATAAGGAGAAGATGTTCTCCCTGGGTTGGGATACATTTGAAGAAAATCAAGCTTGAAGGCCATTAATGATGAGAAGAGAGCATGGTTGGTCCTCAAACATTTATGACAAGCATTATAAATTTCTATAGATTGAGGGTCATAAAGAACACATGTTGGTAACACAAAAATGGTGCGTTGACCTCTGTGATGGCCAGATCCAATGTTTCGCAAGGAAGCACTGGATAGTTGTCAGAAAAGGTGGATGTTGTCGTCCTCAGCCATCAGAGAAAGAGAACCATTTTGGGCACCCAACTTTACATGGGCTTTATAGATAATGCCACTTTTCATGGCATGCATTCATACCCGTGGGGTGAGATGGATGAGCTTAAGGTTTCAATTTCCCCTTCTTTGGTTGCCAGCTGAGCGGTATACTCCTGCATACAACGTTGCTCTAGATTGGTGGAAGGATGTTGTTTTGATAGAAGGATATAAGCCACCAGGAAGAGAAATGGCTGTAGAGTATGACCTCACAGAGCTTCATGCCGATCACAGACATTCCAAACCAGATCTGATGAGAGGACAAGCTGCATGAGGACATGCAGATAGACCAGTCGGGGGGAGATGTTGGGTACCAAATTTTGTATACTTTCCTCTCCCATTTTACCCTATATTTATATCTCTTTGTGCCATTATTACTCTTAAACGCATGAGGTAAAACACTTTTCCTTATCTTTCATGGGATATTTGATTAATGAATTATTTTTCATGGAGGTTTTACCTTTTTACACATTGACTCCAATATTTCTACCGATTTGGCTAAAACAGGAGCATTGCAGCCGTAAGTCAAGGAACATCCTATCATCTCCAATGTTTTCCTCATTTGCTATTACAACATAACAGACTTGTTTTTTATCAGTGCCATTTCAGGCCTTTTCATGGTTTCCTTCTGGGAAACTAGGTGGTCGTTGTAACAAGACATATTTTTGTAACTATGGAGTTGGTAGGGGGAATAGAGGGTTTCAAGACAATTTTATAAAGAGGCCTGTGGGCTTTGAATCAGGGTTAAGCCCTTTGACATACAAATCTTGTATTTAATCTCTTTTATCATTAATCGAATTCACAACAGCTTGTTGTTTCTTCTGTAATTCGTGAGTTTGCTGCATCTCTGATGAGAGAGTTGGGCCCACTCTTCTGATCGGGTGCTATGTTTTCCTTTTTCTGGAAGTGTTTTCGTTTTAGTGTGATTTATTTACTCATGTTACAGTTTACATTTAATTTTTGTGAATTCCCTTTAAATTCTCTAGTTTATTTAATCGATGTTATAGTGGTCTGTGTGTTATGTATTTAAACTTGTGATCAACAGCAGGTCATATACTTTGCCGTTAGTATTGAAATAACTAATGCCCTTGGGTTGATAATTTATGTGGAAAAAGGGTTGAATTTGTTTCATATCCGGACACCAACAGTCATCAAGGTTTGCGAGGGTGATCTTGCAAGGGTTCAACTAGATCGAGCCCTAACACCTTATGCCCTAACCTCGTTGGGGACATGAAATGAAAAATAGAGGAAGAGCACACTTCTCTGATACCATTGATTCGGATTCATGAAGGAATGAAATAATATATAGAAATAAACATAAAAAAAGAGATGCAGTGGAAATAATACCTCATTTCATTAATATCAAATAACATAAATATGCTTACATACATAATGAAAATAAAATAGCAAGGGCGTTGATAACTTATCTCTGAGAAGAGACGTGACAGCTATACGACTCTGAAATGTGTTATAATGAGGCTCAAAGGCCTGTTTATTTTTGAGAAACAATGGAAAACCCTAAAAATATAAAAACTTAACCGTAGGAGATGAAGCGCACAAAATGTGGGCCCGTTTTGGGTAAATCCGTACATCAATATTCCTGGGGACGTAACTTTGGCATATGATCTCTTTTTGGTATGCCCAATACCTTGTTAGAAATATCTATTCGGGTTATCCTAAAAAACATCATTTAGGGCCTCAAAACGGCTCTAGAAGTTTAGCACCCAAGAAACTTTTAAAAATAGTAAGCTATGATGAAACTAAAAAACCGAAAGAATCGATGGTGGGGGTCCAAATGGAATAGGTGGGTGGCTACCAATATCCACCTGGATCATGATGTGCCCAAGATAGCCTCCTACCATGCATCAGCATGCCACGTTTCCTTCTCCATGATAGATGCTTTCCATGTCAACATTGACAGGTGGAATGGGCCACAACATGTTAACTTTAGCATGACATAACCCAAATTTTCTTCCCGGTGAGGTCCTTCCATGTGTTAGGCCCAAAAATTTATATAAATGGATGAGGGGACCTATTTGTCTCTATTTGTTCCTAATCAATGTCTAACTTATCTCTCACACTCATAAGCCAAATTGTTCCATCCAATTTCACATTCTAAACTAGTAATTCACCTTATATCCATGGATTTCACCTGTTTAAACTGTACTCAAGAAAAACCTAACCAAATTCAAGATTCGGGGAAAACCCTGGCCCTCCTCTTGAAAACACATATGCGTCACAGAGAAAAATCCCTCATTCTGACAAATAAAACATCAATTCCATTGATGCAAGAGCATTAAAGTAGAGCCAACAATGTGACAAGTTGGTCACATGTTGTGGCTTGGGAAGAGGACTAGCAGTCCTAATAATTTGAAGACACTAGTTTTTGTTAAGTATTTTTTTAAAGTTAATTTGCGCTAACTCAGCTATTGTAATTTGCAGAATAAAAAGAATAGCCAAATTAGGATTATTTAACTATTTAATTGAGTAAACTATTTTTGAAACTGAATGACAGTTTCTAAACCATATGGGGACTTTGGGAAAGGCATAAAACCAAACCAAATCCACCATGGTGGGGTTCTGCCATCCATAGCGAGTAATGAGAGAATAGAGAAGCAAAAGTAAATGTAAAAACCAACCATCCAAGGGCTTTTCTCTATGTTTTCCATTCCCAAATTATTTCCAATTATTTTTTATTTGATCGGGATCTTTGTTTTTAAAACAATATTTATTTTCCATATAAATTCTAAGTGATTTATGTTTTGATCAGGTTCCCTGTTGTAGATTGGTTATTTCAAAATTTCTGTTGAAATCGAATATATCCATTTAAATGCGCAACAAAAATACTAATTGGATCTGCACACACAATGAGTCCATAGACCTTGCACATTCCTTTGTTGAACCGAATATTGTGTTAGTCACATAATAAAATAAATCGGTTCTGTAGGCTGAAAAAGGATTGTTGGATCCAACCAATCAACAGTGGAAGATCACATTGTAGGTGGAAAGATAATGCACATCACCAAGGATAACGTTTATGGTCCGGTTCGCAATTAAAGTATTTAGTTTGATACGTGAAGTGGTATGGCAAAGGAGTAGCCATCAGATCTAGCCGAGATAAAACAATGGATATTGAAAGCACGCCAGGGTGATTTTGCAAATCACAAGGTTTAAGAGTTAACATTAAGGACCGTCGCACAAGAAACAAAAATATTTGCGATGCAAAGTGAGGGACACATTTCGGCTCTGTACAACATCGTATCCCACAAGAAATAAAGCTTAACTCTTGAGATTACGTTGTAAAGTTCGCGAAATGCGATCACCGTTGATTGGTCGGAGTTGCTGTGGGACCCTTCGGTAAGAAACCCGCATGTTCACATTGGTTTGGGTTTCCACATTGGTTTCGGTTATTGTATGGTCTGTATATGTTATGAAATTCCGCTGTTGATTCGCATGCATATGTATGTTACAGAACTCCGAGTTTGACCTCTGATGCGAGTAATGGGATTTTGTGTTGAGTCTTAAAAACTTCATTTCACGGAGTATTCTTCTATTTTGCAGCTAGTCTACATCAATTGGTATCAAAGAAAAATATTTCTTACTAAGTGAACATGGAAGTAGGAAGAAGAGTTTGGGGAAGAGTTGACGTAGGAAGAAGAGGTCGAGGAAGAGCTACAAGGGGAGCAGGAAATGAAGAACTGTGCAACGAAATTAGAGTGTTGTCATCATGTTTGGCAGTAGTGGAAGCAAGAAGGCATAGGGACCCTAAAGGTGGAGATGACAATGATGATGAGACAGAGGCACAAATAGATGAGCCAAAGGATGAGCCACCATAAATCAGACTACAGAAATATTTTTTGATGGCTAGCAATAGGCCAAGACCAGAGCTCTCCAATTATGATGGTATTTTATCCACAGAAGCATTGTTGAACTGGAAAATTGAGTTAGATAAATGCTTCAAGTATGAGGAAATTAATGAGGACAGAAAAATCAGGTTGGTTGTCACTAAGTTGAAAGGACACGCCACATTGTGGTGGGACAGATTGTAGGTAAAAAGGAGAAGAATGAACAAGCCTTTGATCAAGAGTTGGGACAAGATGATTGCAAAGATGAAAAGAAAGTTCCTACCTAAATATTACCAAATTTCCCTTTACAGACAAGTTATTATGAAATATCGTGGTAAAAACACTATGTATTGATACCCCATATAATAGAAATCCCTTAGGTTTTATTTCAATCCTCTCCTTTGTTAGTATTTATACTAGACTAGGTTCTACTAAAGATGGGGTTTGAGGATTTGTTTTGTAAGAGAGATAGGAATTCTTTTTTTGTTCTTTATTTAAAGAATATATTTTCAGCACACACAAAACTACCTTAGCCCTACCATCTAATGAATAAGTCACCTATAATCTTTGGATTGCATTTTTCTTGGATTTATGACATTTCCATTTTTGTAGTGATAGAATGTAGGGCCCATTAATGTTCTTACCTCCTCACATATGGTGTAGTATATCTAATTTTATGCTCTCATATTGATAATTTAATGTCAACAATTTAAGTAATTAAATCAGCTGATGTATTCCAGAAACTATTGGTGGCAGATGAGAAAGTCCTCTCTAGATGGGTGAAGTCCTTTGATGGTTTGGTTGGCTATATCAACTTTAAAAAAAAACCCAACCCTTGCATATCCAAAATTAATAAGAAGGGAGAGAGGGTATCTCTAATGGATTCATGAATATTATGGGAATAGTTGGAAGGGAGAGCCATTGAGGAGGATAAAGAAGAGGGACTAGGAGATGAGAGATTTAATCCAAACAATCTAGTCATGGGAAAAGCCAAAAGATAACAAAATGTTAAAGTAATAAGACCAAATAAGTTTATCAAAAGTCTTGGAAAGGTTTAGTTTAAGAATTATACATTGTTTTTTTTATAATTCTTAAAGAATGAACAACTCTATAAGCCACATTATATGTCAACAATTTGGAAACATTCCATTCCACCTAACCAATTTCTTGAGAAAAATAAGTAAGATAGTATAAGTTTAAGACTTGAATATATTGTAAAATCTAATAATTATCAATCACTCATGAAAAAAATTATAAAATATTTAAATATTTAATTTAAGTAGAGAATATAAAAAATTAAATACAAAGATATTTAAAAGAACTCTTAAGTTACTTCTTTTACTCTAGCTTATGCAATTTTACTCCTCTTACAACCTCATTTTCTGTATAATACACTAATTCTTGCTTCACCACATTATGTGAATGTGATGGCTTATGCAATTTCACTCATCTTACAGCCTCATTTTCTGTATAATACACTAATTCTTGCTTCACCAACTAATCTGAATGAGATGGATTATGAAATTTTACTCATATTATGACTTCTAATAATGACATGAAGACTTCATGTTTCACTAATGAATTTTGACACAATCTTTGCCAATAGACTTAACTTTTCATGTGTTAAAAAATCATTGTCTATTGATGGGAGAGGGGCACCAAATTCTTATCTTGCGATGCAAGAAGACAATGTCACCCATAATAAGATGCATCATGCATTGTCTAGGTCTGAGTTATGGAAATTAAGTATGTTATTGCACATGTGAAAATAAGAAAGAGATCATTAGATATGATTAAACAAATATGAGGTGACATGTGTGGCTTTAAGTGTGTTATTTCACATGTCAAAATAAGAATGAGATCAATAGTTATGATTAGAAAAATATGAGGTGACATGTGTGGCTTACTACTCTGAAAGAGAATATAAAATTTCCATGAAAGGAAATATAATAATCAGTTAAGCTATAAATTTTTCATGAAAACAGATTTAATAATCCGTTAAGTCTTTTTGCATGCATTTATTTGCGTTTGTCTTCTTTTTAGTCCCTGCTACCTATGGCATGGAACGGAATATAGTAATCGTTTTTAAGCTTTGCATTAGTCCTTGCACAAAAACCAAGTCAGCAAATTCAATTTATTATAAAGTTTTTCATTTATATTTTAAAATCACTTTTCCATCTACCCATGAGCTTCATGTAATTATTGTTTTAACCAATAGGAAACTTGGAGATTTTATTTGGCCTCATATAGAGAAGACCTATGGAAGCTTAGCGTAAATGTGAATTGATAAAAAGAAAATCATTTTTTTTCATTAAGTTTTCAGAGCCATAGATTAATGCTAGTATTAATATCGAGTATAAAATGCTATCCTAAATGCATTGTGCCAGGAAAGGATATGCGAGAGTGAATAGGGTTTACAGATGTCTCTTTGCATGACAGTATTTCACATGGCTATTTGTATGTACTACTTCACTATTTAGATAGAAAACTCACATGTTATAAATATGTGACCATCAAGCTCAATCATAAGGTAAAAAAAGTCATGAAAATTTTTTTCCTTGATTACGATATATAGTGTATAATTTCTTTTCAATAAGACTTTGTACTGTAAATTTGACTTACACTAGCAACTTAAACAATGCATTCTCACTAGTGTTTTTACATACTTACGAGTAGAGGCGGTGCTTAATTTTTTTTCATTTATTCTCATTTCATTCCCAATTGTATGTAGCTTAACACAGGAATCATATCTGTGATGAAGAAACTTAGGAGATCAAACATGAAGTTGTCAATGTCATTCAATAGCAGAAGCATATTGAGGGAACAAGCCATGGCTACCTCGCACTTCCATGACGCTAACACTTCGTGTGTGTGTTTCAGGCCTCTCAAATGGGCATGGAAATTGTATTCAGAGAACTCGATATGGAATTGAAATCCATACCAGATCAGAACTTTGAAGGACAATATTTCAGGAAGTTCTACACACAATGTAGCACCGTCATCTACCTCCAGTTGTTGGTAGGCTTTTTTCGGCTTTGGTTTTGTAGGAGAGACAACCATGGTGTATCTTTGATTATGTTTTAGAGGCTTTTTACTTGATTTTTTGGTTGGAATTAGGGCTGGACTCCAGGAACAGGAAAAAGGCAAGAGGTTCCAAGCTTCTGGTTCCTGGCTCCTTCAGGCTTCATCTTAGTATGCAATGAAAGGTATGTCACTAGTTCGAAAATACCCATCTCTAATAGATGATTTTCCATGTAAATCTCGATCTCCAACAACCCATTTCCATGCTCTACCTCCATGACCCACATGATAAGAATCCTATTTTGTTTTAGCAGTACAAACGGAAGAACTACCTCTGTATAGAGATTCTTCATCTGAAGATAAATATGAGCTATTGGAGGTGGAATCACTAGTATAATTAGAAGAACACGATGTTGCAGATGACATTTTGGACTGAAAGGACAAATGATGTCTAATCTGGCTTTTCGATGAGCTCTGTCTAATCTCTTTTGTGAAGTTGCATCATATTTAGGGAATTTGTAAGTGCTCTATGTATACCTTGCAATCTTACCTTGTATTTCATGGAGAATTTACATGAATTTGCATTAGAATTTCATGGAGAATTTACATGAATTTACATTGGACTTTCAAGGAGAATTGGTTAATATACTTGTTGGGTAGAAAGCTACAAACATGTTCTTCGATCCTCTTGATGATTTACTTAGATATGACCTGGATGATTTACTCAGAAATGACCTAAAATGAACTCTATATATAAATTAATTAAACCTTGCTTGCAAAACTGGAATTCAAATGTGCAGTTATTTATTTGCGCTACTCTAAATTAAGCCTAAATCAAGAAACACCATAGACAATCTTAACTCAAGACTTTCAAATTTCTTACTATTCTTAGAATCGAACCAATATCTATTAAATAACAATATTATCTTAGGAAAGAAAAATCGGAGACCAAAGGAATGATAATAGAAAACCAAAGGAACAACAGTTAAGAATAATTTTTTAATTTTCTTGGTGTCCCCAGCCTTGAACAAAAAATTCAGAAACGTGCAAGCCTCCTACTTGGAGAGCTTGGGTACTTGGTCTTCTTGGAATATTTACGACTTTTGGACTTTAAATTCATGTTATTATGCTCTGGAAGGATGAAAAGTATGTACAGTAGATTCGAACAGTGGATGCAGAAAGCTCCAGAGAAAAAGGCATAGCCTGAGTCACAACCAGAAAGGCAGGAGCCATAGGCTAGGCCACCACTGACTATGAAAAGAAAGTCCCAGAAATCGTAATTACCATCAATTCCGCAATTGAGCAGGAATCCCCTATTAAGCCTACTCCCATTGAAGAGAAGATTTTGTACAAGAGTGAAGGTCTCATATCCAAAGCAGAAGCTTGATATAATGTTCTTTCTCTTGATATGCCTGAAGAGGAAGAGAATGTTCCTCTCGCATCACAAGTGCCTGAAGATCTTCCGAGGATGGAACCAACGATACAAGGAGAAATATTATCACAGTGCCACGAAGAATTTACACCATTCTGACCTTCTGAATTTACCTTTTCCTTAGGGAAGGAAAATCCACAAGTGGAAAAAATGCAGTGTAAGCGTCTATGGCTCAGAACAAACGTTATCGTGTCCTACTTAATTTTATCTATGGCCCGGAACAAACACATGTTAATTATGTCTTTTTCTAGAAAATTGATAATAAAAAATCTACCTTATATTGCGTAATAACAATAATTAAATCAAAACTTTTAATATAATCATACATTAAACTATAAAACAAGCTAGAATTTATCTCTGTAGAATTCCCTCATCGTAAAAACAAGAATGATTGAGAAAAGAGCCCCAAATGAGGTCATAAGAGTCATAACAATAAACGAAACTTCAAATCATTCGTGGCCATTGCATGTAAGCTCGTTTTGAGATGGCGCAGTGGCAACAGCTGTGGAGGATCTTGACAATCCTTGAAGAGAACAATTCTGGAGATGAATACACTGCCTTCTTGATTCTCGGCCATATAAGTACCCTGCAACTCTTACATACAAAAAATAAGATCCTAAGGGGCTCAAAACTCCTCCAAAATTATAGAGAGTAGCATAATACTTGAGACCAAATAGCTCCGAGAAGATTATGCTAAGCATAAGAGGCCCGGGAAATCTATACTTTTGGAAAAGAATCTCTGATAAAAAAACCAGAAACAAAATGCCCAAGAAAATTCCATAAGCTAATAAGCCCAAAAAATGTATTTATATCTTGGTGGGTGTACCCAATAGATTTCCCCATATGGCCCATGTTATCAATGGCTGTAAGAGTTGATCCAACCCCACAAACTGTGGCTAAAAACAGGATCAACATATCGATACTTACAAGCACTTGAGGAATTCACAAGTATCGTATGAGTAGTAGTAAAACCATGGGAATCACCTTATTTCAAAACCAGGGACACCACCTAATTTGATGGTAGGGACATGCTGCTTCGCAACTTCCCTTGTTTTTTTATTAAATGAGCAAAGAAATTGAGGGTGATGTTAATGTGGAATAGGTGACAGGGTAAGTCTTTGATTTTACTCTTAAGGACTAGGTTATAAAGTAAGTTTATTTTTTTTTAGTATTAATAAAATTTGAATTTTATTAAATTATGTTGAATTAATATATGGAATTTAGTTAAATGTATTTGAAAATTTGAATAAAACAATAAAACTATTTTACATATTCCCTATTAAGTGAGAATTGAGAGTATGTTTCAATCAATGGATATAATGAATTATATTATATAAGATTTACCAAATTCAAATTCAAATTGTAGTTTGATAATTATTAAGATTTTTTTACAAATAAGAGTTTCAATAATTGTTAAATAAATTTAGTTTTTCTTACTCCGTGAAAACATTGAATTTATTTTCTTACTCCATGAAAACATTGGATTTATTTTTTTAAGAGAAGAATAATTTTATGGATATAGTTTTGCATAGATTTTTAGTGAAGGATGTGGAGAACGGCTATCAATTGCTATTTAGTTGTGTTTTAAAGAAAATTATCCGAAATAATATTAACTAAAAAAAGTCATAAAATAAATATAATGGTCGGTTTTAGTTATAATAGGCTATAGTAGATGTTGATGACCAAAGTATCCCTTTCATATATGATCTACTATTTAAAATATATAGTAGATAAAAGGTACATGTGAAAAAGTTATTTTTGTTATAATTAGAGTAGCTTAGATATAGATGACTAATATCTTAATTTCAAATATAAATATAGAACATGTCAATTTAGTGGGAGGATAGGAAGAGGTGAAAAATTCATTTTATATGAATATAAATTTTGTTATGGTTGTTTTAATTTTTATGAGTGGTATACTACTAACTTAAATCCATCTTAATTCTGGATCTACTAAGAGGGATCAAGTTATCTCTTTTCACTCTAAAAGAGATTTTCATCTCAAGAGATTTGATCTCTTTGGACAGATTGTATATTTGGAGTTAAGATAGATCTAATTTGATTTAATTATTAATTAATTATAACTATAGTTATAAATACAAATATAATTTTATTTTAAATTTATTTTGACCAAACTACCATACTAACATGACAACATCATTATTATACTAGATTAAAGAGCACATCTTAAGGCAATAAGTAAAAATTTTCACATATAAATATATTTATTTTAATTATATATTTGAGATAAAATTAAAAAATATATTATTTTTTATATATTATTTTAATTGATAAATTTCATAATTAATTTAGTTAGTGAAAAGATAAAATGTTATTAAATAATAAAAATATGTTTTTTAAGAAATAAATATAATGAAATCATTTTTATTAATTAAAAAAAATCAAATGAATAAATAGGTTGTAATATTATGGATTGAATCCAATATTGGATTTTCAATGTTATTTCCTTTCTCATTATTAATCAATTTAAATCTATTTTAGATTACTTTATCTTTTTTATTATTAATCTATTTAAATTTATTTTAAAAATCTATTTTAGATTACTTTATCTTTTTTATTATTAATCTATTTAAATTTATTTTAAATTTATTTATCAAATATTAATAGTAAATTTAATTTTCAAAAACTGATGGTTGTGAAGTATTATATATATATATATATATATATCATTGAACACTTCACAACCATTTACAATAGAAGAGAGGTGTGTTATTAAATGTAAGAGTATTATTTCAATACTGACTTTCTTAGCTTTTTAAGATTTCAAAATTATAGTGAGCTCGGGAGGCTTCTCTCTAAGCTTTTTGAGCATAGGAATAAAATCTTAAATAAAACTAAATAAATTTTTTCTTTAGGTACAATAGACCAAATATTGGTCTTAGTGGATGTTAACCACCATCATCATCATCATTAAATGTTAAATAAAAGTATTTGAAAAGTAATTAAAAAACACTTACATTAAAATGTTCTCCATAGAAAATTAATTAATTAAAATGACTTCAAATATGTTCATTTTTTTTGTAAGCTCCAATAGACCAAAGATTGGTCTTAGTGGATGTTAACCACCACCATCATCATCATCATCATCATTAAATGTTAAATAAAGGTATTTGAAAAATAATTAAAAAACATTTACATTAAAATGTTCTCCATAAAAAATTAATTAATTAAAATGACTTCAAATATGTTCATTTCTTTTTTTTTGTAAGCTTGGTAGTTCCTTTCATTTTTCATTTTTTTTTTTACTCCATTTTCATCAACATGTCCAGATACATAACCTTGTTGGGGGAAGGGAATTGAACCTGTGGTGAGTGCTATAACAACTTGCCTCATCACCATTTAGCCAAAACCCCATAGACTTCAAATATGTTCATTTCATGTTCATTTTACAAAGCATGTGATGAAACGTTATGTAAAACATAAAGTCCAAGATCCAATCCCTCAATATGTTGTTTTTGGGACATTACTATTTGAATCCACGATAATACAATCATTCCATGTTTATCGATCGTTTTTGGGACATTACTATTTGAATCCACAATAATACCATCATTCCATGTTTATCGATCCAAAAGTGTAGAATCTTTCCTACAATGAATTCCTCATAAAGACTATATCAATTAAACATAACCTTTGTGATTTGGGATAGCAGAATGAGAAACCCTAAATCGTTTTTTTTAAACCAACGCATTTACAACACAATACAACAGTTCAGCTCTATTGTCTCTCCAGTTACTTTTCCTCATTATTACATGGAAACTCGAAACGAATACGTCATGCAAATTTCAAGATGAAATCGTGGTCGAGTAAATTTGTTTGTCGAGATAATTTGTTCCTATGCACTTCGCAATTAATATTTCTAATGACGAACAATGAAAATGCCATTTTTGAGTTTCGGTGAGGAAATTGAACTTAAGTTTCTTTCACAAATACTAGAAGTAATGAAATATAATGGGATATTTATATAGAGTAATCAACTTGATTATGTGGATTTATAGAAAAAGGAAAAGGTAAATGAATAAATTTGTTTATAAAGATAGTTGATATTTATGTATTTTGTATTTAATATTTTAAATTATATTTAATGAAAATAATAGTTTGGGAGTTTTGAGGGTAAACAAATTGCAATGTTGATTTACAAATATTTTATTTCGAAAAATATATTTGGATATTTAAGATAGAGTAAAAGGATTGATGAGATGAAATAGAGTTAATGTTAAATTATCATTAAAAAGCTATAACATTAATTATTATGATATATATTTTAATTCAATTATAATATATATAACATTTTAGGAAAACAAAATATATATAATTTGAATTTTTACAGATAAGTCACATGGAGAGATATTTTATATGATATTATGATAGTAGATATATGAGATACTATAAAATAAAAAATATGTTTTTATAAGATAGAAAAAGAAAGTAATTATCTACTCTTTTTCTTAATTTGTTATCACAGTTTATTAATATTTATCATGAATGCAGATAAAATTAAAAATTAAAAAATAAACAATATACATTTATAATATTGAAATTTATAAGATATATAACAAATTATCTATCATTAAATATATGTACATATACATCTAATAATACAATTTAAGTGGGTCTAATGGTTAAGAACATATGAACATATGTTTTCTTATAATAGGTATGTTTACAATTTATTTAAGTGAAACATCATACCTATATATAAATATATACTCTCTGAATTTGATAATAATAATAATAATAAATATAAAAATATATATTTTCATTTAGAATTATAACATAGTTTTTAACTAAAATATATTATTTTATAACATTCAAATTCTAACATATTTGTTTCATAAAACCTAAATTACCTTATATAAACATTTATTCTAAAAATATGGCAACCCAAGGCTACTTTATGGTTAAAAGTATCCATTTGAATGAGTGACAACTTGTCTTAAAAATTATTTTTAAAATATAGAATACCAATATGTACCTTGGAAAAACTTCAATACTTTCAAGTATGAACTCGATCCACATTGATTATTATAGAAAAACTATGTCACAATCTACTCTATGATCAAGTTATGTAGTTGTCACTTCTAATCCACCCAACATGACCACACTAAATGTTACTCCTTGTAGTTATATCAACTTTATTTTTATGACTAAGATGCATAATATTTTGTTAACTTTTGTTTTAACCCTTGTATACTATAACCTTTTATTCCCACTCATCGTAATATTTTGGAGATTTGCTTCTATGAGACAGTTGTTTCCAAGATTAAAACCGATCAAGGGTGGTATAAAGATATTAAGTGTGATATCAGGGTTTAAGAAAAGGTGTCTCTCGTACCCTACCCTTTTTGGTATTTACATCGATAAGCTAGATGAGTGTTTGGAAATTATATGGTGCAAGGGCCTCAAGCTCAATGGTATTATCATTACTCTTCTCATTTACATAGATGATATCGTTCTTCTTGCTAGAAGCCATGAGGACCTCCAAAAGAATCTTAAGACTCTTCATTAATATTTCTCCAAGATGGGTATGGAAATTAGTACTGATGAGACTAAAAACATGATAATTAAATCCAAAAAGATCACACATGGTAATTTTGGCTATGATAAAAATTTCTTGGAACAAGTCTCTTATTATAAATATTTTAGTATTGACATTTCTTATCAGCTCAAATCGACGTACAACATTGAGAAAATGATTATTGGAGGTTGGAAAACTTATTATGAGCTTGAAAGCAATAGTAAGGCTATTGATATTTGTATTTGGAGGGAAAAAAGGTTCATCTTCAAGACCCTTGTCACCCCAGTTGTCTTATACGATTGTGAAGTTTGGGGTTGAATTTTATCCACAGGGTCATGGAAAAAGATGAATATGATTCAAAAGAAATTCATAACCTACAATTTCAAGACCATGGTGATAACCCCTATCCTATCCTCTTGATCGAAGTTGGCCTCTCCCCGGTTGAAAGTAGGATATTTGTAAGTATATGATCTATAAGAATACAATTTAAAACATGGAATACAAGAGGCTTCCTAAAATTTTCTAACTTTGGTTAAAACCCCCACCTTCGCCTCAAGCGTGGATGGCATAAGGATGCCCAACCTTTCCTCAACCATTGCGTGGTAAATGAGGAGATCATCCTTGGAAGCATGTATAGTTAAAAAGATACTATCACCTATAAGTTTAGGTATAATCTATGAGGTGATAAGAATATGGAGGGTAAAAGGAAGATAAGATATTATGAGGGTATCAACCCCACCCTTGAGAAACATAATGATATTTCTGTTTTAACCATCTCTAAGTAAAATAAGAACATCACTAAGATAATAACTAGTTATCATGAGATTAGAAGTGAAATTGGGAAGTGGTCTACTCCCAAGACTCCATCAGACATATAATTTTTTAGCTTTGATATAGTACAAGGGTGGAAGATGAAGATAAATTTATTTTATATTTTATGGCTCTTACTCGCATCCATTCTCATTTCCCTAACATTTGTCACACTTCCAATTTTCTTGATTTGTTAAGTCAACCCAACTACAGTGATCTTGGAGTGCTTCTTTCCCTTATGTTTAAACATAGAAATAATATTTTAAGAATTATAATTAAATTCTTTTTATTTTTCTTCTTAAGTTATAATAGACTGCATTGGTCTTAGTGGATGTTAACCATCATCATCTATAATTAGAGTTGTATGACTAGAATTGTAAGAACAATGTTTATTTTATAAATAGATTTTCAATCTGATTCCATGGGATACATTAATGCTCTGCCTTTGGCATGACTTATGATTAATTTTTTTTATAATAAATATTTTCCACTGAATGACAAAGATAACGCATTATATCTCTTTTGGTTGGTGAGAACCCCTTATTTAACGCATTTCAAAATATCGTAGCCTATCATTGCTAAAAGAGGGATTTCTCACTAAAGGGCATGTTATGCATTCTAATTCAATTGCATGAATATTTTATTAGGTTATGATGATATATTGTGGTAAATACACTTTTTATTGATACCCCAGATAATAGAAATCCCTTAGGCTTTACTTCGATAATCTCCTTTGTTAGTAGTTATAGTAGAACAGGTTCTACTAATGATGGGGTTTGAGACTTTGTTTTATCAAAGAGATAGGAACACTTTTCCCATGCTTGAGTTAAATAATATCTCTTGATCCTTCACAAAACTTCCTTAACCCTACCATCCAATGAATAAGTCACATGTATGTTTTGGCCTGTAGTTTTCTTAGTTTTCTTGCGATATTTCCATTTTTGTGGTGATAGAATAGAAGGCCCATTACTGTTCTTACCTCCACACATATGGTGTAGTATTTCTAAGTTTATTATCTCAGATTGATAATTAATTTCAAAAATTTAAGAAACTAAATCAATCGACATCTTCTAGTAACAATTAGTGCCAGATGGGAAGGTCCTCTCTAGATGGGAAAAGTCCTCTCATGATTTGGTTGGCTATAGCAACTTTAAAAGCGCAACCCAACCCTTCCATATCGAGAATGAATAGGAAAGGAGAAAGGGGGTCTCTGACGAATTATCGAAGATCATGGGAATAGTTGGAAGGGAGAGCCATTGAGCACGAAAAGGAAGAGGGATGAGGAGATGAGGGATTTATTCCAAACAATCTAGTCATGAGAAAAACCAAAAGCTAAGAAAATGCTAAAATGGTAAGACCAAATAAGTTTGTCAAAGACTTGAAGAAATTCTGTTTGAGAATCATATATGATTATTTTCTTATAATTCTTAAATAATGAATGACTTTATGTGCCACATAATATCATCAAAGATTTCCAACCCAAAAAATCTATTTAAAATTTGGGTGAATCAAATTAAAAGCATCAAACTTTGGTTAAAATGAAGAAAACGAAAAAAAGACAAGTTGGATGAATTAATGGTGATCAAACAATCTAACCATCACTATAGTCCTGCTCAATGTAGGGACTAATAACTGCAGGAAAGACTTTATGTTTCACCAGTGACTTTTGAAAGAGTCTTTGCCAATATCCTTTACAATTCCTCGATTAAAAATTCCATATCAAAAAATGTCTAATATATTGATAGGAGAGAGGCACTAGCGTCTTATCTTGCCACGTAAGAATACAATGTCACCGATAATAGTATCCATCGCATGTTGTCTAGGTCTGAGGTATGGAAGTTAAGTGTGCTATTTCACATGTCAAAATAAGAAATACATCATAGAGAAGCTTAGACAGGCATGAGGTGACGTGTGGAAGTTAAGTGTGTTATTTCACATGCCAAAATGAGAAAGCGATCATAGAGAAGATTAGACAAGTATGAGGTTACATGTGTGGCTTACTACGCTTAAAGGAAATATAAAATTTCTGTGAAATGAGACATAATAATCGGTTAATTTATAAAGTTTCCATGAAATAAGAGATAACAATCGATTAAGTGTTCACGCATGCATGTATTTTCCTTTGTCATATTTATTTATTTTTCGTAAATGAGCAAATAAATGGATTTAAATGTTATATATTTCAAAGATAGAGAAATATGTTTAGCCTGATGTAGACTTATTGACATAGGACGATGATATTAATGTGGAATAGGTGATAAGGTAAGTCTTTAGTTTTGATTCTAGATTTAGTGATATAGGAAAGTAAAATTATTTTGCAATTGGCGATAAAAAGTAAGCTTTTTATTTTAGTTTTAATAAAATTTAAATTGTATTAAATTATTTTTAAATTAGATATGTATATGTAGAATTTAATTAAATGTATTTCAAATTTTGAATAAAAGAGTAAATAATTTTTTTACATATTTAATTAAGATTATGAGATTATGTTCGAATCAATGTATATATGAATTATATAATATAGGATTTACCAAATTTAAATTGTATTATGATAATTATCAAAAATAAAAATAAAAACTACAAATTAGGAAATTTCATTATTAGCTAAACATTTTTTGGGTTCTTACTTTATGAAAGTCATTGTATTTGTTTTTTTAAAGAAGAATAATTCTATGGCTATGGTTTCGGGTATATTTTTCGTGATTGACTTGGAGAATGGTTAACAATATCTGTTTAATTGTGTTTAAAAGAAAAATAAGTATATTAATATTAGTTTTGATAAAGAAAAAAAATATCCAACAAAAATAATGTTTGTTTTTAGTTATAGTAACACAGAGTATATGTTGAAGATGTCGCGCTCTGCTCTCCTAGGGTTTTTGCTCGCCCCTGCAATGGCGCAGTCTGACTCTGTCCGTCTTCTTCTTTCCTCTGGCTCTCATCTCCCAAATCATCGCGGATTGGCATAGGCCTCCCTACAATGACAGGCCCTTCGGGGGGGCTTCACAACTTACCCCCTTAGACAACGACAAACAAGACACTAAGGAACTCTCCAAGGACTCTATCTCAGAACAGACGAATCCATGTGCTAAGGACACCCTGATGCAAGATTCGCAAAACGTCTCAACTAAAAAGCATAGTGAAGTACAGGAAGAAGAACCTGGGAAAAAGAAAGAAATGCCCACAGTGACGTCAACCACCTGCAAACCCATTGTTGCTGAAAGGCCAAAAATCGAACATCCCAGCCACAGAATAAATGGTCAAATCTAGTACATGAAGGGCCAATCCCTCATTGGAAAATTCATCGGTTTCTGGCTGACGAAAAGAGCTCTGCAAGAATGGATTGCTGCCAAATGGAAGCCCAAGGGGCATGTCACCCTACAGCTTGGAACGAAAGGTTTTTTCACTGCAATCTTCATTTTCATTGAAGACCGCAACAGGGTTTTGGATGAAGGCCCCTACTTCTTTAATTCAGCTGGCTTATACTTAAGGGATTGGGTGGAAAGATTCAACCGAGATAAGGAATACTTCAGCTGGGCACCAGTATGGATCAGGATGTACTCGCTCCCTTTGGAATACTGGGATGAAGAATCTTTGAGAGACATTGGCAGGGGGCTGGGGGAGTTCATAAAAATTTCTGAGGAAACAAAGCTGCGTAGATATACCTCTTACGCACGCATCTGTGTCTATATGCACCTGGATAAAACCCTCCCAGACTCGATAAGTATCTATCATGATGATTTTGAATGGATCCAGTCCTTAGATTTTGAACATGTACCCTTCTGCTGCCGCAAATTTCATATTCATGGGCATCTCTTTCGGGATTCCCTGCTAAATTCCAAGCCACAATCCTCTAATCTCCCAGATAAGTCTGCACAAGAAGGGTTTACTAAGGTCACTAGTAGAAATAAGTCACCCAAAAAATATGCTAATGCGAAAAAAACCAACCAAGCCACCTCTTTCATTCCCTCCATGAGTAATAGCTTTGAAGTTCTGGCCACAGCTGCTGAAGGCTCCCCACAAGCAAGCCAGCAAGCCCCCCAGGCAGTCAAATTGACCTCGCCTCCCCCACCGCCTGATTCACCCTCTATTCCTCAGTCCAAGGGGGAAAAGCTAGGAAATCTAGATGCACATATGAAAGACCCTGATTGGAAACCTAATGGAATGGATGTAGACTGTATCCCTGGCCAAGCCTCAGCAGAAAGCAGTCAATCAAAAAATATGGAGGAAGAACCGAAAAGCATCGACCTGAGCGGGCTCGACATCTTTGAGCTCGAACAAGCTTGCAGGAGGAAAGAATTTGAAAAAATTCAAGAGCATCAACTCGATACTCTGGAAGTCATCATGTCCAGAGCCTTTCAGCAGAAAGTAATGGGAATACAACTGGGTAGTCAGTGGGATGGAAACCAAGTTCCTAAAGATTCCAAGAAACGAGGCAGAAAAACAGATCTACAAAGAACTATAACAGTTGGAAAAATCTTGGTTGAATCAGGAAAATATGCTAAGTTGACAAAGTACTACAAGCCTCTTCCAAATAGTGAATCATGAAACTCATTTCATGGAATCTAAGAGGGCTCAACAGCCCCGGGAAACTTAGAATGATAAAAAACATGATAAAGCAGGAGCAGCCCCAAATCTTCTTCATGCAGGAAAGAAAATGTAATAGCAGCACTCTTGGAAACATCCTCTCAAGAGCCTGGCCAAGTTGTCACTCAGTGGCTGTGGACACTTCAGGAGCTTTTGGACGGTTGGCCATTTTCTGGAACACACAAGCCATCTCTCTCTCAGATTTCCATGCCTCCCACCATATCATTCAAGCGACTTTTCACATCACAGGAACCAACATCCATGGACATCTTACTAATGTCTATTTTCCTCAGGAAATGGGCAGTAAGATTGCACTTCTGGACACTATAGGAGCGCTCAATGTCAACAGACTCCATCCCCTGTGGATCATAGGAGGTGAATTTAATATGATCACCAAGCTGGAGGAAAAGCAGGGAGGCAGAGCCAAACTGGAGCACGAGAGTGGCCACTTCAAAGATTTCATCCAAAACAACATGCTAATAGATCTGTAATTATGTAATGGAATTCACACTTGGAGCAATCGCAGGGTAGGACAACAACAAATCGCCTCCAAGCTAGATAGATTTCTCATCTTAGATAATGCAATATATCTTGGAGGAGACATCTCGACCTCTATTCTCCCTCTTACTGGTTCAGACCATTGGCCTATATCCCTTCAATGGCAAAGACCAGATAACACCACCTGTCGTCATTTTCGCTTTGAAGCTTTCTAGCTCAACCACCCCGCTTTCAATAACCTCATCAGCTCCATTTAGAAGAACTTCATGCCGCCAGAAGGGTCCAAAATGTTCCAGTTTCAGCAAAAACTCAAATTCCTTAAATCCCATATCAAGCGCTGGAACCAAACCACCTTTGGAAATATCTTTCAGGCTCAGCAGGATCTAAACAAAGAAACGAGGGCTCTCCATCAACAAATCATCACAAAAGAGCACACAAAAAGGATAATGGAACAAGAGAAGCAGCTACAAACTCAACTGGAGGAAATATCAAAGCAGGAAGAAATCCTCTCGAAACAAAAATCTAGAAGCAGATGGTTGAAAGAAGGTGAAAGAAATACCAAATTCTTCCACAGAACGATTATTCAAAGACAGATGCACAACACCATAACTTTCATTCAGAATCAAGAGGGGAAAAGAGTGGAAAACCATGCAGAGATCGAGGAAGAGTTTATCAATCACTTCCAGGTGGTGCACCAATAGCCTCTAATCGACAGACAACAGGCCATAGAAAAAATCACACAAAACATTCCCAAAATAATCACAGAGGAACACAACCAACTTCTTCTGTGACCCATCTCGACTCAAAAGGTTGATTTGGCTATGAAACAGCTCAAGGATGGAAAAGCTCCAGGACCGGATGGCTTCACAACCACCTTCTTCCACAAATTCTGGGATCTCATCAAAGAAGAGGTATGGTTGGTGGTGGAGGAATCTTGCTCTATGCACTGGATTATCCCCTCTTTGAACTCGACTTTCATTGCCCTAATTCCAAAGGAAGAAAACACCATCACGCCGGACAAATTTCGCCCTATAGCCTTATTTAATGTCATATACAAAGTCATTTCTAAAGTCATTGCCAATAGGCTAAAACCGCTTCTACCCTTGCTCATCTCGCCAGAACAATTAGGATATGTGGAAGGAAGGCAAATACTGGATGGCATTATTCTCACTCATGAGCTCATATACTCCCTCAAGCACACCAAACAGGCAGGTATGATTCTCAAGATTGATCATTCTAAAGCTTTTGATAAGTTAAGTTGGAATTATATTCAAAAAATGTTATCTGCTTTTGGTTTCTTCCCAACTTGGGTTCGTTGGGTCTCGAGTCTGATCTCCTCCACCTTCTTCTCTATCCTTATTAATGGAATTCCCTTTCGACCTTTCTACCCCTCACGAGGTATTAGACAAGGGGATCCCTTGCCCCCCTTCCTATTTGTTTTAATGGCAGAAGGTCTTGGTCGTCATCTTAATCATGCCCTTCATTCCCAGCATCTCCGAGGCCTCTCTATCCACAATTCCCTTGCCCTTACCCACCAATAGTTTGTTGATGAAAACATGTTGTTTGGTTACCCTTCAGTACAAGAATCCTCCCAATTTAAATCCCTTCTGGATGACTTCTCGGCTACCTCTGGAGCAAGCATTAACACTGTTAAGTCCCAAATTTTCCTCTTTCATACCCCTCCATTAACCCAACATGGTATTGTCCACATTCTTGGCTTCTCCATAACCTCTCTACCTTCCAACTACCTAGGCGCTCCCTTAATCGACTCGGCTATAAAGCATGCTTCTTGGCAAGGGCTCCTTGAAAACGTTGAAGCTTGTCTTTCATTATGGACACATAGAAATCTGAACATAGCAAGTTGATTGGTCCTAATCAAAGCAGTGCTACAGGCTATGCCTCTTTATCTCTTTTCAATCCTGGCAGTGCCAAAATGGGTCCTCAAAAAAATTAAAGCTCTTCAACAGAATTTTCTATGGGGCTCCACTGGTTCAAACCGTAAATGGGCTCTGGTTAAATGGTCGACAATATGCAAGCCAAAGAAACAAGGGGGAATAGGGCTACGGGATCCAATTCACAGCAATGTTATTATGAGTGCTAAAATATGGTGGTAATGGCTCACTGCTCCCAACAAGCCATGGGCTATTATCTGGACTAAAAAGTATGCCAACCATAGACCACAGGAATAACTCATAAGATTCACTCCAACCGAGAAGGGCTCTCTCATATGGAACACTACTAAACAACACTATCTGTTGATCCAACGACATAGATTTTGGGAAATAAGGGATAGAAACACTGCTCGATTCTGGACTGATTCCTGGGATCAGCTCCTGAAACTCACCAGCATTTACAGACCGCCTCCTAGTCTTGACTGGGACATGCAAAAAATGGAAACAGTTTAGCAACAATGGACATTCAGTATAGCTCAGGGATACAGACAGTGGAAACAGGCTGAAAGGATGATAGGGAATGCTAATGAGTAGACATTGGAAGCCATAAACTCAGAGCTTCAAATTCGACGTATCAGATCATCGAACAACAGGGATATTTTAAGATGGGGATACTCCCCAAAGGGTTCCTTCTCCACCAAAGAGGCATATAAAATCATCTGTAATGATCCAATGCCCCTAGATCCTTTATGGAGCAGAATTTGGACGACTGGTGTATGGCCTAAATTTTCCTTATTTCTATGGCTCTTTGGTCATCAAAGAATCCTCACTTGCGACAAATTACGGAAAAGAAGCTTTCATGGCCCTTCCAAATGTCCCAATTGCAATTCTCATGAGGAAACTCTGCAGCATCTCCTCAATTCCTGCTCTCTGGCTAATCAATTATGGGAGAAAGCTAGTTTTCGATGTCAAAAAAGATTCAGAATCTCTGAAGACATAATCAATTCCATTCGCAACTGGCATCAGACTCCATTCAAAATAAAATTACAAAACCAACTATCGAGAATTATCCCATGCCTTCTCCTATGGACAATCTGGAAAGAACGAAACAAGCGCATCTTCAAAGATCAAAACACTCCTCTAGACATTAACTAGAGAAACTTCTGTCTCAATCTCACAGAAACCTTGGCTCTGCAATCTTGGCATACATAAGAATACGCAACTCTTGCAAATGAAAAGGCCATTTGGGATAATTGGGGCATTCAGCTCCCTCAAGGAGAGCAAGATCATAGAACTTCTAGAACCTCCGACACCAAAATGCACTCATGGATCCCTCCTCCACATAACACCTTCAAACTCAAATTTGATGGTGCTTCAAAGGGTAGTCCAGGCAAAGAGGGCTTTGGAGGCATTTTCAGAGATCATAACGGCATTCCTCTCATAGTATACTTAGGAAGCCTTGGGTGGGACACGAATAATTCGGCGGAGCTGGAAAGTCTTTGGCAGGGTCTTCTCCTTTCCCAACTTCACGGGTTTCACCCTCTGGTGATTGAAGGGGACTCCCAAATTCTTATCAACATGGCCAATCAGCCCCTAAATGGGGCTCATGTGCACAAAATTTCCAATAGTTGGAGACTTGAGGTACGATTGGAGGCTCTCGAACGGTGGCTCCACAACAACTGAGCACTCCTATTTAAGCATATCACACGGGAAGGAAACAAGGTTTCTGATCTACTAGCCAACTTGGGAGTGGACAATGTGCACAATCTTCTTACAGGTACTCTCGACATAATTCAGAATCATGATCAGAAATAGGAATGCAAAACATTGGTCTAGAGTGAAGCAAAGCTCCCAGATGCAGGTGTGGAGGACAGAGTATAATTCGATGGGACATGGGTGCGGAATGGCGTGGAGACACCTGCCCACCCAAACTGCAGTTGGTATTTGGCATTTAACTCTGGCTACAAACTACTTGATTGCATTTACTCCCGGCACTACTTGCAATCCCGACTCTGCTCCTCTGTGCGATCTCGCATGTGACGAAATGAATCGGCCTTCGGCTCTTATTAATGGAGGTTTAATGCAGGGTGTTTTACGATGCAGGGTCATCTGCATTGAAAATATGGTGAGTTGCTCTGGTTCTGTTAGCGCTCCTTAGCTATTGCAACAATGGTGCACCCCGGATGCAGGGCTCCCCAGTGTGTGCATGGTTACAGGAAAACGTAGCCCGCTGAGCTGTTGTCTGGAATTTTCAGATAATCTCCACTTCTCTCATTCTGGGCTCTGTCTGTTCGCTTCGGTCTATCTGAACTTTCATTCACCTCAGGCCTCTGCAAGTCCTGTTCTTCGATCGCTTCTTGGGCCCTTTGTCGAAGCTGTGCCTATGCCTCACCTCCGTCAGAGGATGAGGTGCCGAAGGGCAAGCACCAGGCACCAACCTCGGTGTGCTCCCTCCACCTCCAGCGCCTCCTCAGACTCGTCTTCACATTCGGGTCACAATATCAGAAATCGAAGAGGTCACTTGCTTCGCTATGGCCGTCGCCTGGGCTCCCTGGAGCCTCCAATTATCTCTGCACCGCCTCAAATAGTGCACTTTTCTTTCAATTTCTCACTCAATAGCCCTCGGGTCACGGCCTCAATTTCAGTGGTCTTCCACGAAAATCCTGAGGAGGATGCCCAAATTTTGAGCCCGGCAGGTCTACACAGAGCTGATGCCCAGCCCTCGGACCAGCAAGCAGGTCTGGCGCACTCGTCGAGCAAGGCAATGCAGGGTCAAGAGAGCGGGTTTCAGGATGTGGAAATGGCGCAAGGTGATCCTGGGAAAGCAAGCGAGACTCATGACGTGTTGATGGCGCAAGATATTCCACCAGCCTCCAAGCAGGTGGTCATTTCCATCACGGACCTGTTCATGAAATACGGCGACCCGGATGCCCTCTGGTGTAGAGTTGTCAAAGGGCCACCTCATGTGTAGTGGCTCCTTCATGGTTTGGTTTTTCTGTTTAGTTTCAGCCCATACTCTCGGGCTTGCTTTTGAGAATTTTGTAGTTTTAGTTCATAACTCAGTTTTTGGTAACTGTAATCTCCAGAAACAGCACTCTATGGTACCCCTGCGTGGGAATCATTCTGAAAGGCTGGTTTCCCTCTATGAGGGCAGTCATTATCTCTTGTTTTTTGTCAGGATTGCCGCAACACTGGGCAAAGATAAGGCTTTGGCTGACTGTACTATATTTCCTTTGTTAATAGATTACCTTAACTTAGAAAAAAAAAACACAGAGTATATGTTGATGACCAATATATTTATTTCATATATAAATATAGGATGTACCCAATAGATAAAAGGTAGATGTGATTATTTTTTTCGTCATAATAGAGTAGATTAAATGTAGATGACTAATATATTCACTCCAAATATAGATATAGAACATCTTTAAGACTATCATCGGTAGAGGTGAAAAAGTTAATTGATAGGAATATAAATTTTGTTGTGGTTGTTTGATGAGTAGCATAATACCAACCTAAATTCATATTAACTTTGTATTTCCTTAGAGGGATGAAATCTCTTTTCACTATAAAAGAGGATTCAATATCAACATATTTGATACATCTAAACACTTGATAGATTGAGTTAAGCTAAATCTATAGTGGTTTAATTATTAGTTAATTATAATTATAATTATATTTATAAATATAATTTTATTTTAAATTTATTTTGACCAAATTACGATACTAACATGACACCATTTCTACTATATTAAGCTAGGGAACATCTTGAAATAATAAGTAAATTTTTTGAAATATATTTATTTTAATTATATATTTAATAAATAATGAAAAATATATATGATTTTTATTAAATTTTTATAATTTATAAATTTATAATAATTTTAATTAGTGAAAAATAAACTTTATTAATTATTAAAAATATATTTTTAAGAAATAAATATAATATAATTATTTTTATTAATTAAACAAAAAATTCAAATGAATAAATTAGGTTGTAATATTATTTATTGAAACTAATATTAGATTTTCAGTTTTATTTGTTTTCTCATTATTAATCAATTTAAATTTGGTTTAGATTTTTTTATCAAACTTTTTAAGACATTTTATATATATATAATTTAAAAAATAAATAAAAAATATTTGAATGAAAAAAGCCAAGATAAAAAATTAATAAATTAATTAATTAAAACGACCTGTAATATGTTCACTCCGCAAAGCATGTGACGAAACTTTATGTAAGATATAAATTACAAGATTCAATCCCTCAATATGTCATTTTAGGACATTACTATTCCACATTAATAGAATCATTCCATGTTTATCGATCCCAAAGTGTAGAATTTTTTCGACAATGAATTCTTCATAAATACTATATCAATGAAACGTGGATTTTCTTTCTTTAAGGTGATCCTTTCCTATTTACATGGCGCGTTCACCTTTCTGATTTGGCAGAGTAGCATGGGAAACCCTAAATTGTTTGTTTGTTTTTAATTGACACATTTAGTCCTATTGTCCCTCCATTTTCTTTCCTCGTTATTATATGGAAACCTTGAAACGAATACGACATCCAAATTTCAAGATGAAATCGTGGTGTAACCCTAAATTGCTTTTCTGAAGTTTGCGGAGATAGTTTTTACTTTGCATTTAATATTCTTAATCACAAACAATGAAAATGCCATTTTTGAGTTTCGAGGGATGAAATGGAACTCAAGTTTTTTCACAAATAGGATATCAAGTTTTTCACAAATGGGATATTTAGAATAGAGTAAGCAACTTGATTACGCGTTTAAGATATCCTGAATACGAACTATTGTGTACATTTTAGAAAAGAAAAGGCTGATGAATAATTTTTTTATAAAGATAGATATTTGTCTATTTTGTATTTCATGTTTTTAAGTTTATAAAGATAGTTGATATTTGGGTATTTTATATTTAATATTTTTAATTATTTAATGAAAATATTAATTTGGGAGTTTAGAGGGAAAAAAAAATTTAAGTTATATTTACAAATGTTTTAATTGTCAAAATCTAATTAGATATTTAAGATTGTGTAAGAGAATTGAGGAGATGAGATAGAATAAATACACTAGTGAATATTAAATTATCATTAAAAAGTTACAATCTGAATTAATATTATATATATTTTAATTCAATTATAATGTATATAATATTCTGTAAAGATAAATTTTAAGATATTGATAATTTGAAATTTTACATATAAGTCACATGTAGAGATATTCTGTATGATATTTAATTTGAAAATATATGATATTAGATATATGAGATACTCTAAAACAAGAAATATTTTCTTATATTGTAGAAAAAGAAATAACTATTTCCTTTTTTCCAAATTTATTATGGCAATTTACTAATATTTATCATCAATAAAGTTAAAATTATAAGATAAACAATATACATTTATAATATTGAAATTAATAATATATATATAACAAATTATTTATCACTAAATATACATATAATAATGCAATTTAAATGGTTCTAATGGATAAGAATACATTTTGTCTTATAAGAGGTCTACTACTATATATATTTACAATTTATTCAAGTCAAATATCCAACTGATATACAAATATCTACTTTGTAATTTGATAAAATAAAATAAAAAAACGAAATTTTCTAAAAATATAAAAGTTTTAGTTACATTTATAACATAGTTTTTACCTAAATTCTACTAGTTTATATTTACAAATGTTTCAATTGTCAAATATAATTAGATATTTAAGATAGTGTAAGAGAATTGATGAGATGAGATAGAAAAAATACACTAATGAATGTTAAATTATCATTAAAAAGTTTCAATCTCAATTAATATGATATATATTTTAATTCAATTATAATGTATATAATATTTTATGAAGATAAATTTTAAGATATTGATAATTTAACATTTTACATGTAAGTCACATGTAGAGATATTTTGTATGATATTTAATTTGAAAATATATGATATTAGATATATGAGATACTCTAAAACAAAAGATATTTTCTCATATTGTAGAAAAAGAAATAATTGTTTCTACTTTTTCCAGATTTATTATGGCAATTTACTAATATTTATCATCAATAAAGTTAAAATTATAAGATAAACGATATACATTTATAATATTGAAAATAATAATATATATAACAAATCACTTATCATTAAATATACATATAATAATACAATTTAAATTGTTCTAATGGATAAGAACACATTTTATCTTATAAGAGATCTACTACTATATATATATTTACAATTTATTCAAGTCAAATATCGGACTGATATAGAAATATCTACTCTGTAATTTTGATCAAAAGTAAGACTTGGAATAACCACAGTTGTCATTTTTAATCTTCTATCTACCAATTCTCATCAAATAAAATAAAAAAATGAAATTTTCTAAAAATACAAAAGTTTTAGTTACATTTATAACATAGTTTTAACCTAAAATCTATTAGTTTATATTTACAAATGTTTTAATTGTCAAAATATAATTATATATTTAAGAGAGTGTAAGAGAATTCAGGAGATGAGATAGAATAAATACACTAGTGAATTTTAAATTATCATTAAAAAGTTACAATCTGAATTAATATGATATATATTTTAATTCAATTATAATGTATATAATATTTTATGAAGATAAATTTTAAGATATTAATAATTTGAAATTTAACATATAAATTACATGTAGAGATATTTTGTATGATATTTAATTTGAAAATATATGATATTAGATATATGAGATACTCTAAAACAAAAAATATTTTCTTATATTGTAGAAAAAGAAATAACTATTTCTTCTTTTTCCAAATTTGTTATAGCAATTTACTAATATTTATCATCAATAAAGTTAAAATTATAAGATAAACAATATACATTTATAATAATGAAATTAATAATATATATAATAAATTATTTATCATTAAATATACATATAATAATACAATTTACATGGTTCTAATGACTAAGAACATATTTTATCTTATAATAGGTCTACTACTATATATATATATATTTATAATCTATTCAAGTCAAATATCTAACTGATATAAATATCTACTTTGTAATTTTGATAAAATAAAATAAAAATAAAAAAGAAATTTTCGACAACTATAAAAGTTTTAGTTACATGTACAACATAGTTTTTACCTAAAATCTATTAGTTTATATAATATATAAATTTTCTATCTATAAATATATTTATTTTACTATTTGGTTTTATGATTTTTCACGACACTAGTTTTATTCAAAATTTTATAAGACATTAAAATTCTAACATATTTGTTTCATAAAAATTATTATCTTATATAAAAAATATTTATGCAAATATTGCAAGGCAAGGCTACTTTCTGGTTAAAAATTGTCATTTGAGTGAGTGACAATTTTTCGTATAAATTATTTATAAAATATACAATAAGAATATGTACCTTGGAAAAAAATCAATGCTTTTAGGTATCAACTCAATGCACATTGATTGTTTGTTTGTTTTGTTTTGTTTTGTTTTTGTTTTTGTTTTTTTTTTTTTTTTTAAATCTAGGACAATCGGTAACTGGTGAGAGTTGCCTGAGCAAGGCCCGGGTTCAAATCCAACTGGCTGCCACTATAAACCTAGGCTAGGTGCAACAGCCTGCAAACCGCACACAATAGCAATTAACTTATGCCTCAACAAGAGCCGAGACGTCCGCTATGGGGTCGTCTACTCTTCTAGACAAGACACAATAGGCGTATGTCTCCACGGAGGTTTGATCCTGGGTGGATTTGTTGAAAGTCAAGTGCTTTCACCATTTCATTGATTGTTATAGCCAAACTATGTCACAATATGCTCTGGACCAAGTTATGTGGTTGTCCCTTTTGATGTACATGACTTGGCCAGATTGAATGTTACTCCTTGAAGTTAGATCAAATTCCTTTTACTCTTTGTAGTTAGATCAAATTCTTTTTTATGACCAAGATGCATAATTCTTTGTTGACACTTGTTTTAAAGCTTTTATACTGTGACCAGATTGTATCTATAATTAGAGTTGTATGACTAGAATTGTGAGGTCACTATTTATTTTGATTTTCAATCCAATTCCATGTGATACATTAATTTTTTTTTTTTTTTAATTTATGACTTTTTTTTATAATGAATATTAGCCATAGAATGGAGATAACAAATTATAACTCTTTAGGGTGGTGAGAACCCTTTTTATAACACATTGTGAAAGATCCTAGCCTATCACAAAGGGGCTTTGTGTTGTTTCCTTAGTGATTACAACATATCTTACATTTCCTTATTTATTTCATTTGTGTGAATCATTGATAAAACAAAGATTTCTAACTCAAGGGCATGCTATGCATTATAATTTTGTTGCATGAATATTTTAATAATCTATTAGGAAATTTTGTGGTAAATGCACTTTGTATTGATACCCTAGATATTAGACATCCCTTAGGTTTTACTTCGATGCTCTCCTTTGTTAGTGCTTATAGTAGGCTAGGTTTTACTAAAGATGGGACTTCAGACTTTGTTTCTTCCTACTAAAGATGGGGTTTGAGACTTTGTTTTGTCAAAGAGATAGGAGCACTTTGTTCATGCTTGAGTGAAATAATATCTCTTGAGCCTTCACAAAACAACCTTAACACTACCATGTAATGAATAAGTCAAGTGTAAGATTTGGATTGTAGTTTTCTTGGTTTTATTGCGATATTTCCATTTTTGAAGTGATCGAACATAAGACCCATAATTGTTATTACCTCAGCACATCAGGTGTAGTATCTCTAATTTTATGTTCTCAAATTGATAATTAATGTCAACAATTTAAGAAATTAAATCAACCAACGTCTTCTAGTAACTATTGGTGGTAAATGGGAAGGTCATATCTAGATTGGTGAAGTCCTCTGATGGTTTGGTAGGCTATAGCAACTTTAAAATTACAACACAACTATTCCATATTTGAAATTAATAGGAAAGGAGAGAGGGGGTCTCTAATCGATTCCCAAACATCATGGGAATGGTTGGAAAGGAGAGCCATATAGGAGGATAAAGAAGTGGGATGAAGATATGAGAGATTTAATCAAAAAATTCAAATCATGGGAAAATAAAAAAGCTAATAAAAATATAAAAGAATAAGACCAAATAAGTTTGCCAAAAAACTTTAAGATGTTTAGGTTAAGAATTATACATGGTTTTTTTGATAATTTAAAAAAATTTGACTCCATAAACCACATAGTACCATCAAAGATTTAGCAACCTTCCATGTAACCAATTTTCTCTAGAAAAATCATGTAAAATAATAAAATGTTATGACTTAAATATATTATAAAATATAATAATTATAAATCATTTATATAAAAAAATATAAAAGCTTTAGATATTTACTAATTATAACCCATTTATATAACAAATATAAAAGCTAAATATTTAAGTAAAGAATATAAAATATTAAATACAAAGGATATTTAAAACGACTCTTAACTTCCTTCTTTCTTGTGCTCTAGCTTATGCAATTTAACAACTTAGAGCGTCATTTTCTGTATGGTTCACTAATACTTGCTTCGAAAACTATTGTCAAAGACATGGAGGCAAATGTAACTTACGTGGCCCCAAGTGTGTCTTGCTTCACCAATTGCTTTGACCCTGTCTAATGGCATTAAAGATATCAACATCATCTTATCACTTCTCATAACGGCATGAAAGAATTTAGGTTTCACCAATGACTCGTGAGAGAGTCTTCGCCAATCTGCTTTACGTTTCATGTGTTAAAAAATAGGAGAGAGGCATCACCATCTTATCTTGCCACGTAAGAAGACAATGTCACCCATAATAATATCCATCATCAATCGCATATTGTCTTTCTCTGAGTTATGAAAGTTAAGTGTGTTATTTCACATGTCAAAATAACGAAGAGATCATTAGAGAAGATTATACAAATATGAGGTGTCATGTGTGGCTTACTCCGATGAAAGGAAATATAAAATTTCCGTGAAAGGAGACATAATAATCGGTTAAGTCTTCGCGCATGCATGTTTTTGCCTTCGTCTTATTTTTTTATTTATTTTTAATTAAATGAGCAAAGAAATGGATTTAAATGTTTTATATTTCAAATATTGAGAAATATGTTTTGATGTAGACTTAATGACATAGGAGGGTGATATTGATGTGGAATAGTTGATAAGGTAAGTCTTTGATTTTAGTCATGATGTATAAAAGTAAAATTAATGTGGAATGGGTGATACCGTAAGTTTTTTTTATTTGTGTTAATTAAATTTCTTTTGAAATTATATATGTATATGTGGAGTTTAGTTATATGTATATTAAAATTTGAATACAAGAGAAAACAATTTTCTTAGCTATTTAATATTACTAGAATTGAGATTATGTTTCAATCAATGTATATAATGAGTTGTATAATATATATAATTAGTTATATAATATAGATTTACTAAATTTAAATTGTAGTTTGATAATTATTAAGTAATTTTTTACAAATTAGAGTTTTTATTATCTGTTAAATATTTTTTGATTTTTAGGGTATGAAATTATTGAATTTGTTTTTTTAGAAAAATAATTATATGATTATGGTTTGTCAGTTTTTTCATGAAAGACATTAATACTAGTTAATAATCTCTATTTAAGTGTGTTTAATAGAAAAGTACTTATATTAGTTTTGATAAAGAAAAGAAAAACATAAAACAAAGATAGTGGTTGGTGTGCCTTATAGTAGCATATAGTAAATGTTGATTACCAATATATCATTTTCTTATAGAAACATGAGATGTACCAATTAATATATAGATAGATAAAAGGTAGATGTGTTTTTTTATTTTATTTTGGTTATAATAGAGTATATTAAATGTAGATGACTAATATATTCATTTCGAATATAAATATTAAACAATTAAATAAAACAAATGCAACACACACAATCATGACACAGAGCTCACACAAATTGTTATGAGCTCAATGATGACATTACATATTTATGGCATAGGCACTCACCTCATCTTCCTAAGTTTGAGGCAACAATTATGACCTGGTGGAACTAAACTCTAATTATAAAACTCTCGTTCAACAAACCATAACCACTCATATTTCTTCATTATTCTAGATTATTCTCACATCCTCCCTTAATGGAGAAATTGATTTTCTACAACACCTAATTTACTTCTAAAAACTTAAAACTTGAGTTTACCAAGAGGCTTGGTAATGATATCAGCCATATTATCCTTGTTATTACAAATTACTAAATCAATTTCATTTGATTCAATCTTCTCTCCTACAAAGTGGTATTACAGCTCAATTTGTTTTGTTCTGGCATGATATATTGGATTGTGTGCTAATTTGATAGCACTTCGATTATCACAATTTATGCATGTTGAACCACTTTTCTTCTCTTCGATATCTGCAAGAATTCTCCGCAACCAAACAACTTCACAGGTGGCATTGGTCAAAGCTTTCTACTCAAATTCTGTTGATGATAAAGAAATAGCTGGTTGTTTCTTACTAATCCATGACACAACCCCTGATCCTATATGAAATTCATAGCCAGAGGTAGATCGTCTGTCATCGTGATTTCCTACCCAATCAGAATCAGAAAATCCTATTAGTGCAACATTAGATTCATCAGTATACATGATACCTAAATTGATTGTTCCTTTTAAGTATCAGAGAACTTTCTTCGGAGCGTTCTAGTGATTTCATGAAGGCTTAGCCATAAACTGACTAAGGATACTGAGTGAGTATGCAATGTTTGGTCTGGTAGTGGTGAGATAGTTCAGACTTCCCACCAACTGATGATATAAAGTTCCATTTTCCTCTTTAGTTCCATCTTATTTGTATAACTTTGCATTATGTTCTAAGGGAGTTGACATATCTTTGCAATCACTCATATTGAACTTTTTAAGAATTTCCTTTATATATTTACTTTGAGTGATCAACGTTTTACCAGGCTCTCTCCATACCTCAATTTCTAAACTATAATGCAATTCACCCAGATCTTTCATTTCAAATTCCTGAGACAACTGAATTTTAATTTTTTCAATTAACTTGTAAGCACTGCTCGTGATAATGAGATCATCCACATATAAAGATATTAAAGAAACATTTCCTTCTTCATCTTTCTTAACATACAGGTTAGGATCATTCTTTATTTTCACAAACCCAATATGATGAAAGAAGGTATCAATATTTACATACCATGATATCGGCGCCTGTTTCAAACCATAAAAGGCTTTTCTTAACCTGTAGACTAGATGCTCTTGTCCCTGTTTGAAAAACCCTTCAGGTTGAACCATATAAACTTCTTCCTTTAAATCACCATTCAGAAAAGAAGATTTGACATCTAATTGATGTGTATTCCAATTATGTTTTGTAGCTTAGGCAATCATTACTCTAATTGTATTCAATTTAACTACTGGTGCAAAAGTATCTTCATAATAAATTCCCTCCTATTGAGCATATCCTTTTGCAACTAATCTCACCTCAAATTTATAAATGCTACCATCTGCTTTAAATTTAGATTTATACAACCATTTTCTTCCAATCAGAACTTTGTTTTCAGGGAGTTCAACTAATTCCCATGTTTGATTTTTCATAAGAGAGTCATATTCATCATTCATAGCATTTCTCCATTGTTCATGCTCTTTAACTTGTTCATAATCAATTTGTTCTTCAACATTCATGATATTAGACATCAAGGCATAATCTCTATCCTTCCAGGAAGCTGGGTTTGTCAGGTTGACCTTCTTGGTTCTACAATACCTGTTGGAGTTCCATCCATGATTCTCCTGCTTTGAGGTGAATCTTCCTCTCATGATGAATCACTGCTGCTATATGTGCTCATGTTTCTTTCATTATGATCTTCAACCTGTAGCTGTACATGTTCCTGTTCCTATCTAACCAAAGTATCAATTTTGACATGATCATCATTAGATATATGCGAAGCATCATTCTTTGTATCACTTTTATCAGCATTCTCATGAAACACCACATCGCAACTTGCAAACAGTTTATGTGAACTGGGATCAAACAGTTTATATGCTTTCTGATCTGTATAATATCCAATAAAAACACGCTTGATTGACTTTGCATCAAGATTTCTTCTGTTATCCTTAGGAATATGTGCAAAGGCAGTACATCCAAATACTCTTAAATGACTGACATCAGGTTTATGACCATAAATAATCTCAAAGGGAGTTTGAAAAGTTAATTTCTTAGTGGGACTTCGATTCTTCAAATAAATAGTAGTATTATTCGCTTCTGCCCAGAAACCATTAGAAATGTTTTTACCTTCAAGCATACTGTGAGCACACTCCACCAGTGTTCTATTCCATCTCTCAGTAACACCATTTTTCTGAGGAGTATGGGGTACTATGAACTCTTGTTGGATCCCATGAAATTTACAATATGTGTTAAACACTCCTGATTTATATTCACCACCCTGATCTGTTCTGGGAATTTTAATGTATTTTCATGTTTGCTTTTCAATAAAAGTTATGAATTCTTTAAAATACTCAAATACATCACTTTTTATTCGTATGAAGTAGACCCATGTATATCTAGATCTATCATCAACAAAAATAAGAAAGTAGGAAGCACCACCAAGCAACCTAGTTTGCATAGGTCCACATACATTAGTGTGAATTAATTCAAGTATATCATATTGTCTTTTCTCTGTATGAATGGGAAACTCCTCTCTATGCTGCTTACCAAGTGCACAAGCTTCACATGGTAAATGTTCATACTTCATAACAGGAATACCTTCAACCATTGTTTTTCTTTGCAAAAAAAAAAAAAATCGTTGTAATTTAGGTGCCCATACCTATGATGCCATAACTCTACTATTGACGTTGTTTTGGATGTCAATACAACATGACGCTTCATCGTCACATCTAATTTATACAATCCACCAACCTTGGTACCTGTGGAAACAACCCTGTAGCGATCTTGAACATCTTTCACAACACACCCCAATTTACCAAATTCCACTTTTAAATTATTATCAGTGATAGTTGAAACAAATATCAAATTATTTTTGATACCAAGAACATACATCACATCATGAATCTGACTCATTTGTCCATTAGGTAAGTACACACTTATTATGCCATAGCCTTGGACTTTATGTGACCTATTATCTCCTAGGTAAATGTATGTGCCATTAGTTTTCTCGTAATATTTATCATACCATTCTTTATTACAAGTCATATGAGTTGATGCGCCAGAATCTATGAACCAAGCCATCTCATCATCAGTTTCAAGAGACAATGCAGCATCAGAAAGAAACAATTTAAGATTTTTAAATCCATCAGTAACTAAAGTGTCTTTGTTCATGAAATTTCCATTATGCCTTCTATGTCTTTGATTTGATTCATGATTCTTTTTTCTATAGAAATATTTAGCTAAATTTCCAGGTTTTCCACAATAATCACATTCAATATTTCTCTTAGCATAAGAATCATGATCTGTCATACCGTTTTTCTTTGCTTGAAAATGGCCTCTGTTCTTGTCCCCTGGTTTCCCTCGGAATGATATTTTACCTCTTGCAATCAATGCCAAATTAGAATCATTTGAATCCAGTTCAAAAAATTTCATTCTCTCTTCCTCTTGAAGAATAATTCTAGCCAATTCATCAAATGTAGGAGGTGTTTGTCTAGCTAAGAGTGCTAAAATAAAGACTTTATAGTCTTGGACAAAACCCTTCAAATCAAAAGTTACTAAATTGCTACTAGACACTTTTTCAACAATGTCACCAAGCTTATTTCTTAAGTCTTTAATTCTAGACGCAAAGTTGTTGATTCTTTCATTTCCTTCCATTTTGATAGATAGTAGCTTCGTTTTTAAAAATAAAATGCGGTTTGCATTAGTAGTTTCGTACAAAACTTTGAGATTTTCCCACGTGTTTTTTGAAGATTTACAGTCCCAAATGTGAGGAATGATGTTGTCCTTTACAGACATGCGCAACAACACTTTTGCTTTAATTTCTCACTTATCCCAATCTGGAATCGTGGTGGCAGCATCAAGCTTGGGCTCATCACCATTGACAATCATCCAAAGGTTGTATGCCTCGAGAGTGGTGATCATCTTTAACTTCCAATTGACGTAGTTTTCGCCATCACGTTTGGTGGATTAATTTAAATATGAATCGACAAGAGGATTAGCCATTGTTTTCAACAGAAATGACTAGATTCAATTGGAAGAAATTAATTCACTGCAATGATCCTACACCAAATTTGATCTATACTCTTCTTCAACTCACAAGAATGATAACCCTTCACTAAAATAAGGTACTGGGGCCAAGGCAGGACAAGGTATGAAAGGGAAATATTTAACACTGACTCATAGCCACAAGATGCAAATGGTCTTCACCACAATCCACACTCCACAAAGAACATATTTTTTGTTATGCTGATTGGAAAAGGCTGCACTTGGAAATGGCATGCAACAGTCACGATATGAGGCTAATTAAATCACTTATAAAACCCCAACAGAAGATGAAAAAAGCGATCTCAGTATCGAACCCAGAAACAATGTCCAAAATATTCATCGCTAAGGCAAGCTCAAACCCGAGTATCGATATTCGAAGGCTTAAACCCTATAATTTATTTCCGCAGCACGGGAGTGCTCCAGGAAGGTGAGGACACAATGCTCCATGTATCACAACTCCTCTTTCACACAAGCATTCTACAGATCAGCAGACTCCACGAAATTCATCCTTCGCCTCACGCAATTGACAGAACATGCACATTCATGCTCTGGTACCAAATTAAATAAAACAAATGAAACACACATAATCGTGAGACAGATCTCACACAAATTGTTATTAGCTCAACGATGACATTACATATTTATCTCATAGGCACTCACTTAATCTTCCTAATTTTGAGGCAACAATCCTGAACGGGTGGAACTAAAATCTAATTATAAAACTCTCATTAAACAAACCATAACCATTCCTATTTCTAGTATTAGTATTGTAAATTTTAAAAAGTATTTGTAGGAAAACTGTTACTCATTTAACTGGAAAATTTTGACCATAAAGTAGCCTTGCCATTCCTATTTTATGGGTTATTGAGAATTTGTATTAATTTTCACAGCTATCTAGATATGTCCCACTTCATCTCAGCTTTACTATTTCAAAAATTTGTTTTGAAAAAAAATAACTATTGTGTAAAGAAATTAATGTTTGTGTGGTGAGGTTGTTGGTTCCAGACTTGCAACATCACGTGTTCCAGTATCCAAAATAACTTCAAATGATGGAGCAATGTTATTTGAAATGGGGCCTATTGCTTCAATCAGAACCGTTGATGAGGATGCAGACAAGAGGAAA
Organism: Pinus albicaulis; assembly: GCA_034641835.2. NCBI lineage: Eukaryota > Viridiplantae > Streptophyta > Pinopsida > Pinales > Pinaceae > Pinus > Pinus albicaulis. Next base: position 205,679,873 of record CM076583.1, read on the forward strand.
GCATTGTTCAACCCTACGGCACTTAGAAAATCCACCCCAACACTCAAAGACGGTTCCGTCTTTCCTGAAGAGGTAATGGAACTATTAATCCAGACCACTGAAGAAGAATGTGTGGACATAACCTAGGAGGTTGGTGATGTTCTGGTGCTTGACAATCACTTTCTACAACATGCGAGAAGGCCTTCAACCCCACCTAGAAGTGTTCTCGCAGCCTTCTGCAAATAGTATGAGTTTTTTTAACTCAAATGTTAATCATTTGCGGTGATGATTCTTTCCATTATTAAGCATTGTTGTTGTCGATTAATCTAAAAGGTTAACCTCTTACTGGCCGTCTTGGAAATAATGAAACATGACTCTCATGATTTATTCCTCTGCAAAATTTTTAGTTTGATGCAAAACAAAGTTTCTTTAGTAATCATTGCCTAAGTGTTTTAGAAAAGGTCTGAAAGGGACCAGATAGTCCACAATCCATAAAGAATATAATAAAAAAATTGGCTCCTTGATTTTGCAATCTTCGATGTTTGCACATGGTTTTGTTTATTTCACATTAAAGTGATATGATTCTCTTTTTAAGAGGTAATGGCTCCTTGATTTCGGAATCTTCCATGTCTTGACATGGTTTAGTTTATTTCACATTAAAGTGATATGATTCTCTTTTTAAGAGGTAATGGCTCCTTGATTTCGCATCTTCGATGTCTCGACATGGTTTTGTTTCTTTCACATTAAAGTGATAGGATTCTCTTTTTAAGAGGATTTTAGAGTTATCAGGCATGCATTTGTTGGAGATTTTTTTTTTGGAGTTACGAGTTTGATATGTAATTTCTAGTGTTTTCTGAGCTTTTTATAATTTTAATGTGTTGGGAGTTTTTTATGAGGTTGAAATTATTTATTTATTTAAAAGTAGGTTATAAATGCTATGAATTGTTTATTAAACTTTTTATTTCTTTAAATAAAGAGATAATTTATCATAATTTAGTTTGTCAAATTAGTAGTGATGATGTTTAATACTGGTAGCTATTCATAAATGCAAATTGATTCATGACCATTATTCAAAGAAAACCGTACCACTTAGAATTATCCACAATAATTTGTAAAGAAGTAAATTTCAATTCCTCCTTAATATCTCTAAAATTTCAGCCATTAGTCTATTTTCCTATTTATTTCAATAATATTTATATTTGTAAAATTTATTTCTATATATAAAAAAAAAAGTATTATTAACTTCGGTTTAAATATTCTAAAATAAAATTATTTTCATTTTCAAATTTATCTGTTTTAAAAAATTAAAAAAAAATATTTTCTTAGATTACAAATTTCTCTAAATTTATCTATTTTGAAAAGATTAAAAATTTAATTATATCTTTTAATTTTTTAATTTTTTTTTTTCATAAATCATCAACCACGTTTACATATTTTTGATGTTTTAAGACTTTTATAAATATCACTGTTTTCCTTTTTTTTCCAAATCTTTATATTTATGATGTTTTAAGACTTTTATAACAATATAATATTCTCACTTAAAGCAACAAATGGGGACCGTCTATTCAAGCATGAAGAAATGGAGCAGGAACTAACGAATCACTTTAAAGACCTCCTCACAGAGCCTATCCAGAACAGGCTTACTGATATACAAAAAATAACTCAGCACATTCCTCAGCTGATTACAAGAGAGCATAATTTAGCTTTGCTACGAGAAGTCACTCTTCAGGAGGTTGAAGAGGTAGTCCTGCATCTTCCTAAGAACAAAGCTCCTGGTCCCGACGGCTTTACAAGTGAATTCTTCAAAGCAGCCTGGCCTTTTATGGGACCTGACATCCACGAGGTGGTTGAAGAATCTCGAAGAAACAAGAATGTTCACCCAGCCTTGAATGCTACTTTTATTACGCTCATTCCTAAGAGAAAAGATGCTGACACTCCAGTGGGTTTTAGACCGATAGCACTGTGTAATGTAATCTATAAAATTCTCTCCACAGTCATGGTCAATCGTTTAAAACCTCTGCTTCCTACTATAATATCTCCAGAGCAGACAGGCTTTGTGAAAGGCAGGCAAATTCTGAACGGAATTGTGGTCGCTCAGGAAGCCATACATTCTCTCACAAAAGACAAGCAAAAAGGATTGTTAATAAAACTGGATTTGGCTAAGGCATATGATCGAATCAGTTGGCAGTATCTTATTGAAGTGATGCGTGCTTTTGGATTTGACGATAGATGGCTCCAATGGGTCAAGTCTTTTATAGCTACGCCACATTTTTCAATTCTGCTGAACGGAAGTCCCTCTGCTCCTTTCAACATAACGAGAGGCCTAAGGCAAGGAGACCCCCTATCTCCATTATTGTTTATAATTGCAGCGGAAGGTTTGGGAAGAATAATTAAAGCTCATTTAGCAGAAAGGAAGATTCAGGGGCTAAAACTTTGGGGACCGCAGTTGCCTCTAACCCATCAGCAATTCGTAGACGATATTCTGCTCTTTTGTATGGCAACGTTGAAAGAATGCAAAGCGATCCTCAACATCCTGGAAATCTTCAAGGACGCCTCAGGTACTGAAATCAATAATGACAAATCGAATGTTTATTTCTTTAATTGTAATGTTCAAATTCAAAACTTCTTAACAAGAACCTTACGATTCCGTAAGGGATCTCTGCCTATGAAATATTTGGGAATGTATCTAAATTCAGGCCCTATTAGACAAGCAGATTGGCAAGACATTCTTACAAGAGTGGAGAAAAGAATCCAGAATTGGGCATTTAGAGCCCTGAATGCACCTGGGCGCCTAATTATGCTGAAATCGGTCCTCCAAGCGTTACCAGTCTACCAACTTTCAGGCAGAGCATGCCCGAAAGGTATATGCTCCGCATTAATATCCATGTTTAACAGATTTCTTTGGCAGGGAGCCAAAGACAAAAGGAAATGGGCTCTGGTATCGTGGGATAAACTACTTCAATTAAAGATAGCGGGAGGGCTAAGCCTTAGAGACCCTTTCATTTTGGATAATGTACTTGGAGCTAAGTTATGGTGGCGATGGCTAATGGGAGGGTCGGATTTATGGAAGAACATCTGGCAAACAAAATATGCTATGCCACGCACAGTCTGCGGCAGATTGAAGATAGACATAGTTCCAAAAGGCTCTTTAATTTGGAATTTGGCTACTACAAATAGGCATTTAATCAGACTGCATAGCTTTTGGGAAATAAGAGAAGGAAGTACAGCCCTTTTCTGGGAGGATTCATGGCAACAGAGAGAGAAACTGTTCACTCGATTAGATTTAGGCGAAATACTCGTATACACAAACACACCAAATCATCGTTTAGTACAGCATTACTGGTGTCCAACAAATAATGATGTCTGGAGGAAGTGGAAAGATAAAAGTGGTTGGGAGGCAGCCCCACCTACACAACAATGGGACAACTTCACCAAAGAACTGAAAACAAGGAAACTCAGACAAGTTGCAGGACCAGATATATTGAGATGGGGATACACAACAAAAGGATAGTTTACAATTAAAGAGGGATACTACATCCACTCCCAACAACTTCACCAAATTGCTCAGCCGCTGTGGAAAAAGATTTGGGCACTAAAACACTGGCCTAAAGTAGAATACTTCCTCTGGCTCTTAAGCCATAGAAGGATCCTCACTTGGGAGAACCTTCAGAAAAGGGGTATGATAGGACCGTCTTATTGTGCGCTTTGCCATGCAGATAATGAAACTACGGAACATCTTCTCAATAATTTTCCGTTGGTACAACCGATCTGGTGAGACTTGGAGCTTTTGTTTCTCCAAACGGACCAAAACAATGCTAGCATTGTTGACACAATTAGCAACTGGAGGAAAGGACGATATCACTGTCAAGTCATTAATAGAGCATGGACACTTTCATTAGACTTCCTCCTCTGGAACATCTGGAAAGAAAGGAACCAGCGTATCTTCCAAGATATAGCCCAACCTCTGCAGCACATCTGGCATCGTACTATAGCAAACATCCGTGAAACAATCCTTGTAGAAAACAGGTCAGATGAGGATTGGCAAGCGGTGGGAATAGAAGCCTGTATTTTACAACAACTTAATCTAAAACCTCAGATGCTTTATAAAGGATTATGGAAATATAAGTCCCCTGAATCTACTATTGAGGAACACTGGTCACCTCCTCAATCAGGTTTTATTAAACTCAATTATGATGGAGCCTCAAAAGGTAACCCAGGTCAAGCTGGAGCAGGTGGGATTTGCTGTAATTCCCAAGGAACAATTTGCCGATTCTATGCAGTTGATTTGGGACATGCCACAAACAATGAAGCAGAGCTTATAGCGGTAAAGCAGGGCATTCTTATAGCTATCATAGAAAACTATCACAGAATTATTGTTGAAGGAGATTCAGCCATGGTAACTGGAGTTATTCAGAAGCTACAACAAGGCACCCCTTGGGAGAAAATCACCCAAAGCTGGAAGACAGCAGCTCTCATTGAAGAGGTAAGTCAATTGCTGAGGCAGGTTCAGTATCTAATCCCTAGCCACATCAAAAGAAAAGGCAATGCTGCAGTAGACTTCTTGGCTAACTGGGGATGTCAAAATCCAGAGCGTTCCATTGACGCTCGTCCGAACCAAGCAATATGGGATGTGGAGCTACACTCACTACAACTAATTGTCAACAAAGACCTCCAACCCCCCGATCGGGGTGAACAGTTGGCAAGCAGGACAGTTCGTGGCCGGTTGACGGCACGCCACCCCCCTGATAGTTAATAATCATGATGGTCCACCGCCAAGACTCATCAATGGTAGAGGTGATCACTTGTGCAAGTTTTATGATGCTGAGAACCTGTCATAATAGGCTGTCAGCGTCCGGATCGGATGGTTTGATTAAGGTAAGCTTTCCCTCTCCTTCCTCCAAAACGCTCATGCAAATCTTGCCGCATGCAAGAGCTTGGAAGGTGAATAGGAGGCGCGACCACCCTGTCAATTCTGCAACCGCAGTTTGGTATGTATTAACCTTCAGCCTCATATTCATGGAGCTTATAATTCATAGTAAAATCTGCCCAGGTTACTGTTGGATTGTTCGAATTCTTGTGAGGGTGCTAACAGTTCTTACTCCTCCAAAAATCCCTGTCCGTCCCTGTTTTCGGGACCCCCCCTCATTTTCTTGTCTCGGTTTCGGTATAGTGTTATCCAATTCCGGTCACAGATTCATAAATTCTCTTTTTCAGAAGCGTTATACTGTTTGTATAGGTTTGCCCCTTCTATGTCCTTGGGGCCTTTGTTTGGGTTTCAGAACTCACATTACCTGGGCGAAGCGACCTCAAGCTATTCAAGGTTTGTTCTACCCTGGTCTTCCGGATTATCTTGTTCATTTCTTTCCTTTTAACAGGCATGCAAATGACGCAACTTTATGGTTGTCGAGTTTCATACATCCTGGGTTTTATTGGGTTTACATGGTTTGTCAATTCGCGCACTTTGCTTTTTCTTTTCTCTCCAGCCTTCTGGTCTGTAGCACCCATTTATGTTTTCAAGCAATCCCTATGCATGCACTCAGGTTTACCATCTTCCCTAAGGTTCTACGCTCCACTGTCTAGGTTTGTAAAATTCTCTACTGTTCATGCTCTGTCTGCAATGTTTTATGGCGGAACTACTCTACGAGTTGTTTGCAGCTGCACTTTAAAACTGAAATTAATGGAAACAGAGGGACCAACTATACTCTTGTTATTTCTCTGGTTATTATTTGTATGTATGTTCTCCTGAATAGGGACCAAGGCACCATGGGGAAACACGGCCTCCGCTCAGAAATAGCTAAGGGGAAACAGGTGCAGCAGGATTCGGAGCCAAAGAAACGAGGAAGGAAAACAAATCAAGAGCATTTGGAAAATCTCATAGTGAACTACATTCTGGGCAATTCCTCTCCAACCCGAATGCAAATCCGTGGCTGGGAAAGAGACCTGCAGACAGACATGGAAGACACTGAGGCTGAAGCTGACATTCTAGATTTTATTCATGATCCTGGTAACACCCGAGGTCGCCTCAGTTTATTCAACCAAACCATTCATACATACTGGTTAGTGAAATGCCTCCTTGCTAAAGCTATCCAAAGTGCACATCCTCCAGAGTTTAAAGTGCAACCAAAGACAGAATCCTTCCTTAAAGATTTGTTGGAGAAGATTGAAAGCCACCTGCAGCACATCAAAATTACTCAATATCAAGTAACTGATCGCATTCAGAGAATGGAAGATAGGATGGAACGTATGGAGAAACTGCTTCAACAGATGCAACAGGTGGACATGCCCGGATCGCATGCCAAGGATCCAGCCCCAATTTCATCTTCTGATGGATAGTTTTTATAGTTTTCATAGGATCTTGTCTTTTTGGAAGTATGGCAACTCATGTTATGTTATATGCCTGAACTTATTTTCTGTTATCTGTTTGAACATGGTGGAGTAGTAGGACAGCTAGTGAATGCGTTATATAGGATAAGGAGACAATATCAATTTTGGCAAGCGTACAAAGCACTAAGAAGGCCAACAGACCTGGTTTCCTACGGGCAGGTTGAGGCCAAGTATATATATTTTAATGTAGCCTGTCCTACATTTATAAATAGAAAATAGAAAAGGTACTACCTAACTTTAAAAAAAAAAAAATATCACTGTTTTCCTTTTTTTTTCCAAATCTTTATATAATTATCGCTTTATAGTTTCTTTTAAAAATTGATTATAACATATTTTAATCAGTTTTAAGTTATATATCACATCATTTTTCTTTTAAAATTAAGTTATCATTATCCTTTTAATAACATTAATATTTTGAAAATCTCTATTTTACGATTTCTTATTATTCACGATTTTTTTTAAGTAATTATATTTAAAATAACTTTCTAATCCCTCCTCGATTCCAATAAGTTTAAGCTTATTCTTATATCAGCATCTTCTCATAATATTAATTTATTGACCATTTAATATCAAAACAATGTGTCTTTTTATATATAAAAGTTATTAAAAAAATTAAATTATACTTTTTAAATGTATTGATATTTTAATTCCAAAAAAAGTGAACTAATAAATCAACGACTAGTTCAATTAATTATTAATTTGATATATATGAATTACTTAATGAATTTTTGTTAAATAATGAAATGTATAATTCATATATGAATGTTTTAATATGTACAATCAAGATACTAATGTTTTAATATTTAGATATAGACATAAGTATAGTTCAATGGTTTAGTTTAATTAGTTTTCGATAAAGTTGTTATACGGCATGTTACCTAGCTTCATGCTCATATGTGCACAATTTGAATTTCATTAGGTTATGTTTGTTAGTTTATGTTAATATAGTTAAAGTTGATGCCAACCAAAAACGTAGAGAATCGTTGATTAAATTTATTTCTAGGATTTATTTGGATGAAACAAATAAATGTACCAAACATATTCTTTAAAATTCCACAGCTAATAAAATATCATGACATAAGTATTTTTATTTATAAAAGTTTAAAGCATCAAAAAAATAACATGCTTAACAAATTTTATAATAACATTAAAATTAAAAATATTGATTAAGAAAAGGGAGAAATATAAGTGGTTTGTTGAAATTATTGAGAAGGAATTATATCATTTCGCACATATTTTTATCATGTTAGAAAGTGGTATTGCTCAAAATTAACCCACTTTATATAAAACACAACAACTACCAAGTTTTGAATTTTTTGAAATGCACATGTTTACATGTAACTTTTTATACTATATACTCTTGTATATATTTCCTAGGCTACATTTGTTCTTAATTAACCCTTATATGTTCCTAATTAAGCCTAATTAAGTATTAGATATTTTTAATTGTGCTTTTTAAATACATAAATATGCATCATTTCCCTTAAATACTTTCTATGTACACATAATGAGACCTTAAATACATAATCAATCCTATTAAGTTATCATCCCAGATAGGATATGTTAATTTGTACTTAGCGCATAACTATATTAATAAAGGTCTTAATCCATGGGGCCATAACCCCAAACCATTTCTTGGACTATAAAAAACATCCTTCTTAGGATCAATTCTATAAATTGGGTCCATGTTCTGCTTGCTAGACACAAATTCTATTTGCAGCATAGTGTACATGGATTTTGTACCAAAATACATGAATTACAAGGTAAACCCATAGTTTTGCTACTCTAGCCATGGGTTTGAGCCTAAAAAAAAATATGAAGGGACAAGACCCCCAATTGTTTTCTTAAACAATGGCTTTCCCCATAACAATGATTCTTGTTGATTCTAATCCATTTTGGAGGTGGAATAAGTTAACATGTTTACCTATAACCAAATCCTTAGATGCATAAAAAAAATTCAATATCATTTCCATACAGTTAAATCTATTTTAAAGTCTCATGTCCATAAGAGGAGGATCATGGATAAGGAATAAATTTAGGTTCTATGTCTTTGCACAGCACAGCTAGTGACACCCTTTGCACCCTTAACATTTACGTGGAATTCTTGACGGTGTGCAGATAGCTCATCATGGTGGTAGTTATAATATAATTTTCTCTATTTATGCATGAAAGGGAGAGACATATGCTCTAATTGGATGATGATATCCTTCCTTAACATATTATGCATTCATTTTCAATTGGACATGATCATGGAGTAAATATTTCTATTATAAAATGGAAACTTGTGAACAATAATATATAATGTTTCATTTGTATATGTAGTTTAATGTATTTTCCATGTGAGGATGACATTGATCACATAATTTGAATAATTTATCTCCATCTCAATTAGCTGTTCATAGCATGGAAAAAAACTTGATCGATGTTGATTATAGTAAGTAAATGCCTAGGATCCTAAAATTCCATATGTTGTGTGGAAATATAAATAAATTTTGAGTTTATTGAACCCTTTATCACTTGGATCAAGGGATATATTATATGTGATAAACCTAGAAAATATCTAGGATAGAAATTGGTGAGATCCTTGAATATATGAAGCTTTGTTAATATCTCCAAGGCTAGTCAATAATGTATCACATAGACCTTGAATAGATCTACACGTGTTGCAATCTCATCAATTATGTTTCCCCAGTATTTGATTCTTTCTATACCAAATTAGTACTTCTCCATAGTGGTGTGTAATTTGTTTTGTTCCAAAGTGCGTATTTTTTATTGAATGTGCTTCAGATGTTCCTCCCTTATTCATTTAAATGAAGTTATTTTCTAAGTAGAAAACTATAAAATAGTTAGTCAATAGCTATAAATTTTCCATCATTATCCTCGTGATTGTTATTGGTACATTAATTAAACCAAATAACATTACCATATACATGTAGAGGAATTCCTTGTATTTAAAGGTGGATTTCTATACATTAGTTGGCTCAAAAAATACCTAGGTATAATTTGAACTAATATCAATCTTTTAAAATTCTTTTCAACCTCTAATTTGGTGGCGAATGTCAAAAATTTGAGGGATTGGGAATAAATTCATCTTGGCTGTGATTTTACTCAAGGATCTATATCAATATACACTCATTATATATTTTTTAGTTTTGAATCCACATAATTAGGCTCCCATAAGGTGAGGATCTAAATCACTTGTAGCCCCTTGATCTTAGCTCTTGAATTTGGTATTTGATCTTGCCATTCTATAGAATAATGTGTATACATGGCCATTCGGTAGAGGGGAAACCAATGTAAATAAATTATTTTCTTTATCTCAAAATTCATGTGTGGTCATATAGGTGAGTTATTTGTAAATTGCATTATATACTCCAATGTTCATTTCACCCAAAAAATATAGGTTGAAGCTAAGATTGACTATGCAGTTAATTTTTGTATTTTTCATTATGTGTTAACAAGGGTTTGTGTCCCAAAAATAATCAGTGCTAATCTCAAGTATAAGGTCCCAAATAGATATCAAACGATTTTGGATAAGTGACCAATCCAGAATATGGCACACTAACCACTCTTAGTTTTTGGAATGCTATGAAATATTGGTTATCATGAAAAAAAAGGGGAATATGAATTATAAGTTAAAAATAATTAATGAACTAAGAGGAAGAGTAGGCTATCTCTTAATGAGATAAAGAGAAGAAATCGGAAGAAATCAACCACTAAAAAAATAGTTTCACACGCAAGAAAACAATTAGTTACAATCCAAGACAAGAACAAGTGATCAATTTTCTAAGACAAATAAAAAATATTTATCATTTAGATTTGACAAGTGATCATAAATTGAAGTACGAAAAAAAAAACAAGCGTGTGAGAGAAACCATATAATTTATGAAATATCCCATAACCTAGCCATTTACATTCAACAAAGTGCACACACATGAAATTTTCAAGAATAGTGAAAAAAAAAGAACAAGATGCATGTAGTCATATAGTTCAAGCAATGGAATTTCAAGGCTTCTAAATATTAGAACATTAAGTACAGAAGTACCAACCTCATAGCTTTATTATGCGCTGAAATTAATAAAAGATCCTAAAGTTCCTCCAAACATAGAATTCTACAATTTTATACGTAAACCATCTATTATTGTTGATATTATGATAAAATCAATTACAACTCTTCAAAGTCCCCTAGTTTACAAATTAAATAAAAGAAAAATGTTTTAAAACTCTAAATAAAAGGCTAAAATATGTTATGATCTCAATGGATCTTCAGTTGGGAACCTCATGATCTCTTCAAGACATCCCACATAGAATCATATGATGGTGTAATAACTTGACCCTACTAGGTGGAAATATCTTCATGCTACCATTATCTTCGGTTTTGTGCTAAGAAATTATGGATTTTTCATTCTCTGATGAAAATAAAATGTGTTCATGGTAATATGGAGTTGAAAATGTTCCATTGGCCACTCCATTTCCTTCTCCAATTTTTCATGTAGCTTTAAAGTCTAGCAAATAGTAATGGAGGCATATATTTGTTCCTATGTTGATTCATGGGCTCATGTTACTACTAATATAAAAAATTCCATACTCCTTGCAACTAGAAATATACAACCTCTTTAACTCCGAAATCTATATATTTCTCCTAGAAGTTACACCAATGAAGGCATTGGAGGATCAATCTCTTGCTCTCAACAACTCTTCAAATTTTGCGCTCCTTTTTCATTGGGATTAACCTTCTCTTGAGATTAATCCTCGTCTTAATTTTCCTCCAAAGTGATAGTCCCTAGATTGAAATTTCGTCCATAATCACTAAGAAAAAATAGATTCCCATTATACATAATGACCTAACATGTAAGATGTAAACGAAAAGAAAACTAATTTTTATGTTTTAGATAAATTTAAACACAAGTAGGAGGGTTTAATGGTAAGGAGAAGGAAAGAGTGACCAGTTTAACATAGGGGTCATCCTTAACTTATCACAATTGCATATTCAAATTATTGAAGGAGATAGAAATTCATTTTCCCATGCCGGACCCCTTTTGTTCTTATATAAGGAAAACTAATGTTTGTATATAGGAAAAAACTTTTATAGATTCCAAATATTAAAGAAAAATGACTAGTCAAATTCAATCACAAAAAGACAAAGAAATGGTGTTGAGGTGTTTTTAGAACATGAAACCTTAATGTTATAGTGATGGAAAACTTCAGAATCTAAGGGGGGATAACATATGGGATATTTTGGGTCCATAACATAGTATATTTCATGCGATTCATGATACTTAAAAAATAATCCATTTTGCCTTGATTTTCTCCTTCGGTTCAAACCAATTTTTCTCAATCAAGGCATTAGAGAAGGCCCCTTCAATGATGGAAAAACCTAAGGGAGACATCTGAGCTCAATTATCAAGCTTAAGAAAAATTTATATCACTATATTAATGGTTAGTGGAGTGCCACAATGACTTGGGAGGTAAAAATATAAGCTCAAAAGTTGAATTTTGGGGCTCTAGAACATGAAACCAAATTAGTTATGATGTGGGGAAACCTTAGGAAACTCAATGGAAAAGAAACTTAGGCTTGTTGAGGAAATAGTAAGACAAAGTTAATTAGATTTATATTACTTAAATATTACTCCATTTTCCCTTGAAATTGACATCCAATATAGATCATTTTTCCGCTAATAAAACCTCGGAAAATGTTCATAATTGAGGGAAAATTCTAGGAAAATCACCGAGGATCAATCTAGATTGTTATGGAGATGATATGTCTCTTGAATAATGGTTTATTTTGTGCTATATCACTATAATATTCATGAAAAATTTTCTACACTGTATTGGGAGGCCTAAAAACTAAAGGAAATGCCCAAATTTTGACATTGTAGCTCAATGAAGAAGGCCAAGATAGTCTTGTAGCACTAACTATATGGAAATGGTAGTGTTATGGAATATAATATAGGCTTATGTCAGAGATGATTCTATATATTGATGATTAATGATCTGCCATAAAGCCTTGGAGAGGAAAACTTGAGTGATAAAACCCCAAATTTTGGCCAAAAATTACCTTGTAGCATTGAGAAGATGAACTATGGTATAGAGGATGGTGTCAAGGGGTTCATGTAGCACATATTTTATAAATACATTATTTTTATGGGTTTATATTGATGAATAAAAGATATATGTAGTGGTTGAAGGAGGCCAAAAATTAAATAAATATCCCCAAATTTTGACTAACGGAGGCCCTATAGTACTACATTGGTGACTAAGCCAGTGTCATAAAGCTAAGGGGAATGTTAAGGGGACAAATTGGCACATATTTGAGCATAACTGGAGTTTTTTAGCACTATATTAGTTAATTACATAGTACTACATAGGTAGGAGGAGGAAAGATTTTGTGAAAAACAAAATCTAAAAATTTTCACTAAGGGAGATCTTGTAGTGCTACATTAATGATTACTTGTTCACTATACCACTGGGTAGAGATTCAGTGCAACAATAAAGGAAGGATAAAAGATAAAAAAAATTATGGATAAGTCAAGTTTAATATTTTCACCAAAAATTACCTCAGTCAACTAGGAGGAGGACTAATCCATAAACTGTCATGGATATTCCACTCAATTGTTCCTCACAACAAATATGATACAATTGTGGTTAGAAATCCAAAATATACACTATTAACATTTTAATTATCTTTAGATTTATATATTTATATATTAAATAGGGAAATAATTAAACTTAAAATTATGTAGAAAATAAACAACAGTGTAATAAAATATCATGGCACATTTGACACAAGACATGACTTGGAAAACCATTTCGAGAGAAAAACCCAGCTACATGGTGAGGCCTCTATCCTCCCTTTCTCTAAATAAAAAATATTTGTGAGTAAAAATAAGTATATTTTATGTCATATGGGTTACTAAAATGCACAAATCCTCTGTGTCTGCTCTATCTCCTATCCCTCTCGACCATTTTTTTCTCAATTGTGGAACAAATACACTAGAATTAATGGAAACCCTTTTCCTCCAAGTGGCTTGGTTATAACACATCTTGATAGCCTTCTATTCGTTAGGTTTGACTACCTCGACTCTTAACCATAGTTACAATATTGAATTTTCTAGAGTCTTCTTCATCATAATCACGTGGCTAGCCCATTTTCCTTGAATTATGGGGGCTAATGTGACATCCTCTTAAATTATTGTGGTGAAAATAGGAAGGCCAACTTCTGAGTGGAATAAATTTCATATACAATCCATGATTAACGTAATTCTTTGGTCGTTGGAAAGGCCTTTATGTATAGAATAGAAAAAATATATGTATCACTTAAGTGATAACTTTTACCTCCAGAAAACATCAGTTGATGCCTCAAAATTCTCATGGAAGGTCTTAGAATTTGTTTTTCCAAATTGGGCCCCACTAGTAAAAATGGCTTGGTGAACTTATTCCTCCACTTTTTCCCCTATAAAATAATAAATATTGATCAGAAAAATATTATGATCCAATATGGATCATGGAGGGTGTCTTTCAGGTGCTTGATTAATAGATAAATGCTAGTTAATCTCATAAGTTTTTCTTCCTTTTGTCAAGTTATTATAAGGTTGATCATATCTCCAAAAATGTGGGTAGGATTCGTACGGTGATATATATTGGATCATTATATTTTTTTCACTCACCATGATTCTTTAAGAGTGGAAAAAGTGGAGGACAAAACTCACAAGGCCATTTTTATTGGCAAGTCTATGTTTGGAAAATTGGGGTCTAAAAATTTTTGAGGAAATTTTCAGGGATAAAATGGTGTTTTTTTGGGGATAAATTTAATTCTTATGTGCCACACATTTTTTTCCTATTTTTAATAGGTATAAATTTCCAAAATTCCAAGAATTTCCTTAATCAGATTCCTTGTGAAAAAGTTATGCCATTAAGAAGTTAACATTTCTATTTTGGAAACCATAATTCGAGAGGATGCCACATAAACCCCAATTACTCAAGAAAAATGTGCTAGGCATGTGATAATGATGAATCATATTCTAGAATATTCGATATTGTAACTTTGGTTAATGGTTGAGGGAGTCAAACTTAACCACTAGTAGGCTATCAAGTTGTGTTATAACTGGGTCACTGAGAGGAAAAGGGTTTCCATTAATTTCGAGGGTATATTGTTCCATGGATGAGAAATGTAACTGAGAGGGATAGAGAGAGAGAACATAGATGAAATTTTTTACATAGTAGTCTCTCACGGGACGCAAGCCTTACTTCTTTGTACTTTTAGTCATTTTCTATAATATTCCCAAATAGCGAAGCAACAATACATGAACACAATAATCGAAATAACAGTGAAAAATAAACACATGTATTGTAAGAATATCGTATATCCATCACATTAAGATAATAACATCAAAATGTTTACAATTCCTTGAGGAAATAGTCACTTGAGATAGGCAAAAATGGCCTCAAGAGAACATGTACGTGAAATATAAACATCACTGTTATACAACAAATGCCGAAGGCTATGACAACACAATTTTATTAGATATAACTACTGCTGGAGAATGTCAATACATGGATCTCAAAATATATGGCTCATACAATGTCGGAAGTGAATATCTAATCTCCCAAACATAATTTCAAGATAAGTTGGGAAGGATTTCCTTAAATATGAAAAAGTGTAAAAATGTCGGAATGCAGCCCTAGGACTGAATAGTAGCTCCAAATCAATAACTAGATGAATATGGATGTAAATGATACATATAATGAATTAATATCATCCAATAGATCCTTCAAGTGAAAGGTTTATCCTAACACAGAAGATCTCACCCTCCAATCAAACACTGAAACCCCTCACTACAACTGCTCACTGAAATAATGCAGTCAAAGAAGGATGTTGCATTGTAGGTGATGGAAAATATGTTGGCCAAGTGCTAAGATGTCAAATATGCTCCAGAATCTTCCTCACTGATCTCCCAAAGAGAAGAATGCTTCCTCCTATGAAAAACTAGGTTCGGAAGTGGGTTTCTCAACCCTCCACTGCAACACCCTGCAACACAACCCAACTCTAAACAGAAACTGCGTTGTAGCTAAAGGAGGTAGCTTGGCATAAAGCCTATGTGTGGATAAATGAAGTGTAAATATCCCCCAAGAGGCCTCTCAAGAAATGATATGGGATTCCCTTTTGGGAACACCTGGTGCTAAGAAACATAACAATCTCAACTAAACATATGAAAAATAAAAAATAGTCATGCAGACCATAAAATCAATAATCAATAACATGCCTCACCATGGTTTCCTTGCCCTCCTTATAAACAAGTGTGAGCCTTCTTACCTTGGGTCCCACTCATTACGGTTTCCACCTTCATGGAATCTTCCTCCCGCTATCACTGCTCTGTCTCTATTTATGAGCTACTCCATCCATACCAGCCTTGTTGACTTGGTCAAACTTGAACTTGTACACATGTATTCTCCCCTCTTCACACACGAGCGTGCAAGATAAAACTATTATTATGACTCCTTTTCACATCATGAGGGATCTTATTCCTGTTTTAGATATGTATGGGCCTCCTTACCCATTTATTCATCTACTAGATGTTAAAAAACAAAAAATTATATTCTTATTAGCTACATGCTAATTTAGAAATATTACAGTCCTCCCCTCCCAAATGTTTCTTGTCCTCAAGCAACTGCAAGGATAGAACTGAAGAGCCTCCTCTCCCCCTCCTGTATAATCCTCATAAAATAAACTCCTCCAAGGAATAATATGTTGTCTCATCAATAAATCTCCATATTGCCCCGCCCAAGTATGCAAGCTAGCTTTTGGTGACCATCCCAAATAGCTATTATCATCAAGAAGTAAAATACCCAAGGAGGAAAAAATGGGTTGTCTAAAAGCCTTATTGAGGCATCAGATCTGATATATATTTGGATTTACAATCCCCATGTGAATCTCCCATCCCCAAGCTATCATCCATACAAAATGATTCACCCTCCAAAATGGTAACTCATGAAAATTCTCCTCCACCTTTGGCTCCTGCAATGTAGGTGGGCTAAATAATTGAACATGGTAGAAAAAATAGCATACCTCATGTTTTCGCTCTCTCCACTTATGATATGTGTAGAGTAGTTGTTGATCTTGGGCTGCAATAATGTTGCCTTCAAGTGGCAAGAAGAAGACTGGATCACCAAAGATCTTCTCTCCAATGTCATGAATCATGCTGGCCCAAACCATCCCATATATGATGAACATTAAATCATCACCATATGGCATCCAAATGAGAGAAATACTAAAGGTTTCATGTAGTTCTAGGGGGTACCAATAGTTTCCCAAGTGGTCACAATGCAATTTTTCTAACTGTTGTGTTAAAAAATAGCATGGCAAGTTGTTTCTTAACAAACTTCTAGTTGTGTATGTTATCACGTCTACTAGTGAATAGTAAATGGCTTTTTGTATCAACTGAGCATATAGAAAATGATAAAAAACTTGCCAAAGGCCATGTAAGATATGGCTATCTACATCATAGAATTTGTCCCAAAATTGACCATGAAGCCCAATGAGAGGCTTGAGCTCTTGTGGAGAAATGCATTGTATATAAATGGTAAGAGCATGCAAATACTGTGTTAGATAATTGATAAATGAAAAAAAATAATTCTTACCATGTAGGGAGAGTAAGATGATAATAATATCTATGAATAAACCCTCCATAGTTGTATGCCATACTCCCATGAAGAGGAATGAACCATATGCTGGATGAAGATCTTTCTTCTTATTCTTGGAAATTGAAGTCAAGAAGATCATATCACGGTAATAGATGTCTCCATCCACTACTCCATCACTCTCACCTCCTCCATGTGCATCAAGTGCATCATGTGTGAAGTGACCCTGGTGTTGGGCCCAGATTAAGATATGATTTTCACCCTGTAAATACTTCAAATTATATTATGATTTCGAGGGAATCCCTCTTCACATTAAACAATAAGGAATAAAATATCATGAAAATGGGAAAAATCAGCCTAATGATGAAAAGGATGGTTTATAACAAGAAATTGACTCCTTTTGTCTTCACGTGTAGGAAATTAAGAATGCCTAGACCAATAGGGAATGGAAGCCAACCAATGGACGCAGGCATATGAATTCCTAGCAATTCCAACAACCAGTAGAAGGCTAACAAGAAAATCCGAGTCCAAGAACTCAAACAATAGCCACGCGTAGCAGGCTGTCGTTTGAGAAACAATCTTGAAAGTCTTGAAGATCGCCTTTAAAAGGGCAAAGGATGGAGCATAAAAGGAGAGGAAGAACAGGACAAGAGATCCATATTGTAATAGAGAGCTCAGGAATAGTATGTCTAATTATGTTTTGTAACATCCTTGGATGTGATATAGAGTTTTGAATAATCATATTTTAAAGTTTTTATAGTGCTGAGTTTTCTGGTGGTCTGGGCCCAACCTCTGGGAGCTCCACGCATATTTTCATATTTTGAATATAGAACCAATACTTGTGAATCCAATGCAGTTGTAATGCATATCTCCATTCAATACGAATACGGTTATCTTTCTTTAAGATTGTTAGAAATTACGTTCTTAGAGTAGGACAAGTGCAATCCTATTTGCAGCAATGTTCTGTTAGATAGTTCTAGTTCTTTTTCTATCACTGCATTTGAATTCTAGATCATAAATAATTTGATTTTAGCATTATTCTTCTCTATGAATTACGTTATCTTTCTAGAATAATGAAGCAGTTAACCATTTGATCAGTGTTGCTTAATTAATTCCTATAGAGAACTCCATTGCAAAATTACTTAATCATAGTTGTACAAGTTATTTAACCCATTTCAGTTATATTGGTGTTTCATTATCGCCAGGCTTAGTTATATTTTTGTTTCATTATTGCACAACTAGTCATACTGCTTCTTAATTGTTGCTTAGTTAACTAGACCGTTGATTCAATTCGATTCCATTTATGAGTAACTTAGTTAGACTAATGTTCTGTTTAATTCCATTACTATCATTTCAATGCCTGCTTGGTTTATCTAGATTATTTTTCGGTTCAGTTAAACTATTTTTTTGTTCCAGTAGAGAAACACAAAATCCTGTTGCTCAATCCTAGGCTGAATATCCATCCAAGTCACCCTTCATAGGATAAACAAGTTCAGGAAGTGAGTAATTCCTTCTTCACGATTGACAAAGAGCATTTGTAGGCCAGCTCACTCGCATACACTATGCTGACACTCTTGAAATAAAAATACTTACCCCAGGTTGATAATTAATTGAGGGAACACTAGAGTTGTCAACAAAAATTCACCTCTATCCAAAACAACAACTGGGAACACTCCATCAATAAGCCCAAGTTACCAAGTGACAACATTTTTGGCCTTTGTAGTAAGGCTCCTACCATCTCAGAACTCCATTCTTTGACATGTCCCATGTCAAAGTCATCTACCATAATGTTGCTACATATGGGAGACTCCTTTGAAAGTGGAAGTACCTCTTGATCTTCTAAGGCTAAGGATTAGCCCTTTTGCACCATGACAGTGCCATCACCTACTCCTGCAAAATCATGCCAAGTATGGGAGAGGATCAACCCATACTCTCTCAAGAAAACCCAAGGTAACAACATCTCTTGTTGCTCCCTTATTTCTCCCTCATACAAGTCATGGAGTAATATCAGGATGGTTGACTTGTAGAATGCCCCATATAACCGAATCTTATGCTGCCATAATATATGGGTGCCATGCAATTCCTCAACCCATAACATTCCTTTTGACAAAGGATATGTCACATGATGGTAAGACTCTTTTAACAGTAGCCAACGCAGCCTTGCCTCCTGCTGCCCTGTGTCATAGATCTGCAAGGGGCTCTCCAGCCTCTTGCTCATCAACATCACCCATCCAACCAATGGTGAGTGTCTATCATCATGACCAACATTGGCATCCCTCTAATGAATAATACCATAATAGTAATGGGAGATAAGAGGTATCTCATCAACCATCTGCCTATCCTCTGCTACACATGTGGAATGGTAATTGGAATGCCCCACTAATGTCTGGTCCCGAAACTCATCACTGCTACTCAAGGACAGCATTGCTGATCTCCATGATGAGGCACCTGTTGTTTCAAGATCATGTCCACTACTGAATAGATAGTTTTTCATTGCATTTCATAGTACAATGCTCATTCCATCCTCCAAAAATATACACTCCAACCCCAAGAGTTGTGTGCAACTCAACAATGAGTAAGCAAGATGAATGTTTAACTCTTCCTTGAGTCTATCAAAGTCCCTCAGCACAGTGATAGTGTGTTTCTCTCAATCAGCTTTGTATCTTGTCCCTAGTTCATGCAATAGCATATTTCCATAACCCTCCATAATATTTTCTAAAATAACAGGAAATGGGAACATAAAAATACCTTTGTGAAGCTTGGGAGCATTTTGTATGCCTGTAATAGTTCCATCCTCCAATTTCATGGTTCCCTCAATTACTGGTATGGTTGGTTGCTCCCCCATAATTGTTTCCGCACTGGTACAAGTCTCCTCAAGTGGTGGTGATCAGGAGATCAAGTCTCTTGATGAAAAATGCTTAAAAATGAAGTTGCTCAGAATTGCTCCAAAATAGATCGAATGGATAGTGCTCGTCTTCCTGATTCCGTCGCCGCGAACGGTTCGAAAAATGGTCTCCGTATGCAAAAGTTATTCAAGTTCAAAGTTTTGTCAATTTTATTAAAAAAAATGGCAAATTTTACTTTGGGAAAAATTTTATTAAAAAAAAAATATTCCACAGAATATTCTGGGAATATTCCGTGGAATATTTCGCAAAATATTCTGGGGAATATTCCGTGGCAGCCAATCAGAGGGTGCCACGTGGCTAGCCCGGAGGCCGCCACGTGGCCCCAAGACCGAGTTGAAATGGTGTTAAAAATTTTGTGGTGGCTCGGCCGGAATCGAACACAAGACCTGGCATATATCAACCATCCGACTTAACCGTTAGACCAAAGTTATTCGTTGATTTATGTGGTGGGCGGAGTGGTAATTAAGGCGTGTATTTGTTGGGGCGGGGGGCCGAGAAGGGGCTAGCCACGTGAGGCCCCTTCCCATGGGACCACGCGGCGAACCTTATCCCAAAACTCGGCGCGCAATAGAACGTGGCGGTTACAATGTTATATGGTGCGTTATATTAAACGTTGGATGTTATATGGTTATTTAATAAACCATATATATATATATTAATTCAAACCGTTTAAAAAAACGTTGCAAACTACGCTCCTTATGAACGGAGCCACGATTACGTTTAATTGTAAGCATTCTTAGTGCGGGAGTTTTGGCGGCCTCACCGCCATTTTGAGCGCCTATGCCTTGTTGGTGGTGTTGGCACTTCCTCCACATTTGGTGGAGATTCCCAAGGTGTAATAGGCAGTTCAGTAAATGTGCCATAACTTTTGATAGGAGAGGCCTTTGAAGACGAATTTTTTTTTGATTTTGGGTGTAGAGAGCATTCTGGAGCTGTTGGAGGTGTCTGCAGAGCCATCAGGGCATTGTATCTGCGAATTTTACAGCGCTTTTGACAGAGAAGCCATCAGGGCCAAGGGGAAAGATTGCTGCATTGGGCTACCTTCCTCCAATGGAGGTGAAATTGTAGTCTATTTCTACTGATTTGGATATTTTGAGTCTGTTTTAGCAGTCTATTTTCTCATTTGAGCAGTTTATACAGATGTAATTTCATTTGAAGCATTTAATCAAAAGAGGACTGAGCCTAATTAGAGGCTTTTGGACCAGCGGAGGTAGCCCAAGAGAGGGGTGAACCGCTTAAACAAATATCTGCTGTTCATCTGTGTGTTTTGGCTGTTTATTTCCAGATTCTGATAGTTTAAACAGTAAAATTTCATAAGCATGCTTTCCATAAACAAGTTTATACAGTAATCAAAACTTGTTGTTTTAACTTCAAACCTCTACACACCTATTGCAGAACTTATATTCTTGCTTATTCACACTTAAAACAGATCAATGAACACTCTGAATTCAAAAACAAAAGACTTTCATTGATTTTGTTATTTGTGCTTATATTTTATTTCCTTAGACAGAGTCTGTAGAGGGCCAGGTAGCCTCTGGAACTCATCCTCTCTTTAGAGGTGACATGTCCAGTGAATGCCCCTACAGTCCATCTCTGTATGGGAAATAGTTTATTCTCACAATTTCATATCATTTGAAATATATTGGAAAATGGATACCTTGCACAATTAAACAAGTACATTCCATTTTCAGATCAGGTTGGTATCGGAGCTCAAGGTTTTTCTTAAAAGATTGTGAGATTTGTGCAAGTTTATTGTGTAGTTCTGCAAATCTTGATGCTTACTAGGCTGAAACTGCAAAGAGGGGAAGGTCAACTGGTTAGAGAACAGGTTAATTCTCAACCAAGGAGGGCTAGAGTGCCATTACATCCACCTTCCATTTCATCCTCCATAGCCTTAGAATCAGCCACAAGCATGTCATCTAGAGAGGGAGAAGTCCATGAGGAAATGGATCCCAAGGAAGAAGACAGAGTCTTTAGAAAAGCTTTCTTGGATTTGACTGAGATGGTTAGAATCCTATTCCAGGAGAGAAATGACAGAATTGCTGGAGAAGGGTCTAAAAACCAAAGAGAAGAAGGAGGTTCTTTAGGAGGGAAGAAAGATAAAGATGAGTCTAAGAAAGGGAATGAAGGAAATGGTGATCCTTCATCTCCATCGTCATCCTCTTCCTCCACATCATCCTCTTCTACATCTGTTAATCAGTCACATAAAACAAAAACCTCTTTTAAAAATCCTTTGTTGAAGCTTGATGTGAAGTTTGAGTTGCCAATGTTTAATGGTGATGTTAATGCAGAGAAATTGGATAATTGGATAAGACAGCTGGAAGTCTATCTCAGAATCCAGAATTTGCATGATGATGAAACAAAAATCCAATTAGCCTCTTTGCGAATGGATGGAGCAGCTTTGGTTTGGTGGGAAGCCAGGACTAGAGAGGAGATTAAAAAGCATGGTAAGATAACTCTAACATGGAATGAGTTTATTACAGCTATTAAGAAACAATTTTATCCTCTTGCTCACATTCAGAAAGCTATCATGAATTGGCAAAATTTTAAGCAGCTTAAAGGTCAAAATGTGCAAGATTATACTCAAGAATTTAGAAGGAGAGCACTTCTACTTGGGGTAGACTTACAAAGTCAAGAAACCTTATTGAAATATATAGGTGGTTTGCACAATTATCTGCAACATACTATTCTTATGTTTAATCCTACCAGCTTAGATGAAGTATGTGTACAGGCTACACATTTAGAAGCTAGAGGAAATAATGCTTTTGATGCTTTTGATGAGGATAGTACTTTTAAAAACAAAGGAAAAAAGAGAGTTGCTAATTCAAGAAAGGAAAAAGGAAAGTTCTTTTGCAAGAAATGTTCTAAGACTAGTCATGATGAAGATCATTGTTGGAAGCTTCATCCTGAACTGAAACCAGAAAAGTACAAGAACAAAAACAAGACTAAAGAAAAGGACAAAATTGTTGCAACAGTTGAGCAAGACTTAGGGTCAGACTCAGGAGATGAGACAAAAAGCATAGGCATGGTTTTAAAGAACAATAAAGGGAAAGAAGTGGTGCAAGACACAATTCCTAGTTCTAGCTCTTTGAATTGTCACAAAGATACTCATGATGAAAAGAGGAGAATAGAGCTTTTCCATGTGAGGGTAATTTCTCACCATACCAAAATTGACACACTATTTGACAATGGGTCCCAAGCGAATCTTATTTCTGAAGATTTGTTCAAGCAGCTGAAACTTGAGACCATTCCACATCCGAAGCCTTATCCACTTGGATGGATTTGCAAGGATGCTAATTTGCAGGTTTCAAGGAAGTGCATATTGCGCTTTGCAATAACTGCACACTTTGTTGACACAGTGGAACTTGATGTGGTGCCGCTTGATGTCTCAGGTATGGTTTTGGGAAGTCCTTATTTGTTTGACAGGAAGGCCATCTTTCATCGCCATGAAAACAAGTATCACTTGTTTAAAGATGGTAAAGAGTACATTGTGAGAGCTCACAAGAAGAAGATGGAATCTTCTTTACTACATGCAGGTCAATTGAAAAGATTGGTTAATGCAAGTCAAAGTCTAACTTTGTTGATGTTGAAACAACCGGATTTTGAGCATTTTCCATTTTATGATGTTGCTAATCATTTCTCTCAGTTTGATAGCAGTTCGTCTTTGAAAGAAGATGATGTTGTGTTGCATGAATTACCTTTTGGGTCAGCCAATGCAATGAATGAAGTGTCAAAGCAAGGCAGTGCAAGCAAGAAGGACACAAAATTCAGCATGGGAAAAAGTTGGTTTCAGAATGGTACAATTCGCCATGGGAACAGATTGCATGGTGAAGGTTGTTTTAAGCCTTTCTGGAAGTTTGATCCATGTAGAGAATGTTTATTTTCTGCAAAGTACTATTGCTGTTCTGCAAATTTTAATCATTTGCGTCATGACTCCATCAATCTTAGCAATGGTAGATCAGTTGATTCCAGGGACAAGTTGTCATTTTCTCAAAAGCTTCAGTTGATGAAATCGGGTAGATTTCAGTTTTTCGAGGGTGGAAGAGTGGAGAATCAGTCTCCACATCATCAGTTTCAGTAATCAGAAAGCTTTTGAGGGTCCAAAAGCTTCCCATTTGGGAGGTGTGATCAGGAGATCAAGTCTCTTGATGAAAAATGCTTAAAAATGAAGTTGCTCAGAATTGCTCCAAAACAGATCGACTGGATAGTGCTCGTCTTCCTGATTCCGGCGCCGCGAACGGTTCGAAAAATGGTCTCCGTATGCAAAAGTTATTCAAGTTCAAAGTTTTGTCAATTTTATTAAAAAAAATGGCAAATTTTACTTTGGGAAAAATTTTATTAAAAAAAAAATATTCCACAGAATATTCTGGGAATATTCCGTGGAATATTTCGCAAAATATTCTGGGGAATATTTCGTGGCAGCCAATCAGAGGGTGCCACGTGGCTAGCCCGGAGGCCGCCACGTGGCCCCAAGACCGAGTTGAAATGGTGTTAAAAATTTTGTGGTGGATCGGCCGGAATCGAACACAAGACCTGGCATATATCAACCATCCGACTTAACCGTTAGACCAAAGTTATTCGTTGATTTATGTGGTGGGCGGAGTGGTAATTAAGGCGTGTATTTGTTGGGGCGGGGCCCGGAAAGGGGCTAGCCCCGAAGGGCCAGCCCCTTCCCATGGGACCACGCGGCGGAACCTTATCCCAAAACTCGGCGCACAATAGAACGTGGCGGTTACAATGTTATATGGTGCGTTATATATTAAACGTTGGATGTTATATGGTTATTTAATAAACCATATATATATATTAATTCAAACCGTTTAAAAAAACGTTGCAAACTCCGCCATATGAACGCCGACCACAATTACATTTAATGCCAAACGACTAACCGTGCGGGAGTTTTTGGCGGCCTCCGCCATTTTGAGTGCCTATGCCTTATTTGGTGGTGTTAACTGCACTTCCTCCACATTTGGTGGAGATTCCCAAGGTGAAACAGGCAGTTCAGTAAATGTGCCATAACTTCTGCTAGGAGAGGCCTTTGAAGACAAATTTTTTTTTTGATTTTGGGTGTAGAGAGAATTCTGGAGCTGTTGGAGGTGTCTGCAGAGCCATCAGGGCATTGTATCTGCGAATTTTACAGCGCTTTTGACAGAGAAGCCATCAGGGCCAAGGGGAAAGATTGCTGCATTGGGCTACCTTCCTCCAATGGAGGTGAATTTGTAGTCTATTTCTACTGATTTGGATCTTCTGAGTCTGTTTTAGCAGTCTATTTTCTCATTAGAGGAGTTTATACAGATGTAATTTCATTTGAAGCATTTAATCAAAAAAGGACTGAGCCTAATTAGAGGCTTTTGGACCAGCGGAGGTAGCCCAAGAGAGGGGTGAACCGCTTAAACAAATATCTGCTGTTCATCTGTGTGTTTTGGCTGTTTATTTCCAGATTCTGATAGTTTAAACAGTAAAATTTCATAAGCATGCTTTCCATAAACAAGTTTATACAGTAATCAAAACTTGTTGTTTTAACTTCAAACCTCTACACACCTATTGCAGAACTTATATTCTTGCTTATTCACACTTAAAACAGATCAATGAACACTCTGAATTCAAAAACAAAAGACTTTCATTGATTTTGTTATTTGTGCTTATATTTTATTTCCTTAGACAGAGTCTGTAGAGGGCCAGGTAGCCTCTGGAACTCATCCTCTCTTTAGAGGTGACATGTCCAGTGAATGCCCCTACAGTCCATCTCTGTATGGGAAATAGTTTATTCTCACAATTTCAGATCATTTGAAAATATTGGGAAATGGATACCTTGCACAATTAAACAAGTACATTCCATTTTCAGATCAGGTGGTGAGGGGTTCTCCTCCTCTAATTTCTCGTTGCCAAATTTTTTTTGTCACCCTTGGAGTAAATTCTACAAAAGGTAGTCACTCTTGCATGACTCAAATGGCTAAAACACCAAATGTTTTCTTCATCCTCCAGGTGTAGCGCTACAATATCAATAGCTTCTCTTTCTACTACTGGATGTAGTAGGAAGAATGCATCTACTTTCCTTTCCCAAGCCTTCACTATAGATGACCCATCAAAAGTAGACAATAGAAATCTATTGTCCTTGATTCTCCCATTGATGTAAAGTCCCCCTTCTTCCTCAAGCTGAATGAACTGTGGGAAAAATAGTCTCCTTGAAAGCTACAGGTTGAGATTTATATTCAACAAGGTATTCACTCAGAATCTCGTGATCCAAGTGTCCTCCATCTCCATGCATTTTGTCTCATTTTCAAAAGAACAGGGCATAATTCCATTTCTTCTTTCCACTCTTATTTTCTTGACCTCCTTAGTGAGGCCCTACCTAGATATGAAAATAGATGAGATAAAAATAATTCTCTCCATCATTATGGTCTTTCTCTTCTTCTTATTATTATCCTGATAGTATAATGGCTGAGATCCACATGCTAAGCCAATATTATGCTCTAATCCCACTGTAATATTCCCAAATAGGGAAGCAACAATACATGAACACAATAATGGAAATAGTAGTGACAAATGAACACATTTAATGTAAGAATAACATATAGCCATCACATTAAGATCATAACAACAAAATGTATACAATTCCTTGAGGAAATATTCACTCAATATAGGAAAAACCGGCCTCAACAGAACATGTACATGAAATATAAAGATCACTCCTACACAAAAAATGCCCAAGGCTATGAAAACATTTTTTTATTAGATATAACTGATGGTAGAGAATTTCAATACATGGATTTACAAATATATGGCTCATACAATGTCGGTAGTGAAGATATAAGCTCCCAAACACAATTTCAAGACAACTCAGGAAGGATTTCCTGAAATACGAAAAAGTGAAAAAATACCAAAAAGCAGCCCTAGGACTGAATAGAAATTTCAACTCAATAACTAGATGAAGATGGTTGTAGATGATACATATAATGAATGAATCTCATCCAATAGATCCTTCAAGTAAAAGGTTGATTCTGACACTGAAGACCTCACCCTCCAATCAAACACTGAAACCCCTCACTATAATTGCTCACTGAAATAACGTAGTCAAAGAGGGATACTATGCTATAGGTGATGGAAAATATGTTGGACAAGTGCTAAGATGTGAAATATGCTCCAGAATCTTCCTCACTGATCTCCCAAAGAGAATAATTATTCCTCCTCTGAAAAACTAGCTTTGGAAGTGGGTTTCTCAACCCTCCACTGCAACACCCTGCAACACAACCCATCTCTAAATAGAAACTGCATTGTACCTAAAGGAGGTACCTTGGCCTAAATCCCGAGTGTGGAGAAATGAAGTGAAAATATCCCCCAACATGCCTCTCAAGAAAGGAGATGGGATTTCCACTCGGGAACACCCGTTGCTAAGCAAAACATGAATCTCAACTAAATAGCTGAAGAATGCAAAATAGTCATGCAGACCATAAAAACAATAATCAATAACATGCCTCACTATGGCTACCTTGCCCTACTTATAAACAAGTGTAATCCTTCTTACCTTGGGTCCCACTCATTAGGGTTTCCACCTTCATGGAATCTTCCTCCCACTATCACTACACTGTCTCTATTGATGAGCTACTCCATATATACCAACGTTGTTGACTTGGCCAAACTTGACCTTTTCCACATGTATTTTCCCCTGTTCACACATGAGGGTGCAAGATCCAGCTATTATTATGATCCCTTTTCACATCATGAGGGATTTTATTCCTATTTTAGATATGTATGGGCCTCCTTACCCATTTATCCATATACTAGGTGTTAAAAAACAAAAAACTTATACTCCTATTAGCTGCATGCTAATTTAGGAATATTACATTTTCTATTTAGAGAAAGAGAGGAGAACGACCTCACCTTGAAGTGGGGATTTTCTCTTGAAAGGGTTTCCCAGGATATGTTTCGTGTCAATCAAGGTTTTTTCTTTTTAATTTCATTGTTCTCTATTTTTTCCAAGTTATAATTGCATATATATGCAATAAATAATAATTTATAGATCCAAAAATATAAAGAGAAATAAACCTTCATAGTCTAGATTTCATATTCTTAAGTATTATTTATCATATATATTGTGACGAAATATCCAGTGGAATATCCATGAACTTTTATGGATCATATTGGTATCCAATAATGTTTCTTTAGGTATATTGTGGATATTTGGGAGGAATTTAGATTGGATAAGAAAAACTCCATAAAACCCTAGTCGTCGTTGATCAAGCTGTCAATAATTGTCATGATCCTTGAAAGGAGAGGTTTTCATAGCTAGAAGCACAAGTTGCATATATAATTCATAGTGTGAATCTATTCATGGAGGCCCTAACCAATAATATCAGTCTATTTAGAGAATATGGGGGGTCTAATGCTTAGGTTTTAACATTGGTGAGATCAAGACATTCATAATAAACAAAGAATGAGCCAAAGAAAGGACCCAAAAAAGATAAACCCTATTTAGGTGTCATGAAACGTTGATAGAACCCATTTAAAATGGAAGTGAAGGTTCATATCTAGCCATGTGAACATGATATTGTGACTTTTCTTATTAACTAGAAGTTTATTTTAGTGTTCATCATATGGAAAAAGAGTAAAATATGTCATTTGTTAGGCTAAAAGTAGAATGTGATGCCATGACTTGGTGGTATATCCACACTGATACATTGAGGATGGATGGAGATCCTCTAGTGCCTAAGTGGGAGAGATTTAAAACCATCATAAATTCACAACGTTAGACTATTATGTATGTAGAAGATAAGTGGATCCAATGTCACTACTTTAGGAAGACCCATGGGTACAATGTACAAGAGTACACCATGAAGTCTAGAAAGATGGCCATAATGTTGGGATCTCCCCAAATAACCCATATGTACTCATCAAGTATCTCATATATCTATACAACCATATTTGTAATCAAGCGATGTTTTTTAAACTTATATTAGTGTACAGGGCTTCTATGTAGGCACAATGCCTAGAGAAAATACTCTAGAAGAAAGGGAAATCAAGAGGATCACAATAGAAGGAGCACCAATTCACTTCTAGGTAGGGGAAAAAGAAGTGGAAATGGGAATAATATAAAAATATGATAGCCACAACACACCAATGCAAGGATACGAGCAACCACTGCAAAAGAGGAAAAGTGTTGGAAGTTGCATCCAAATATTTACACAAACAAGAAAAGGAAATATATTAAAAATAAGACTCTCATAGTCATTGATTTAAGTAGCCAATTTGAAATAATCTTGCATTTGGATGAGAAGGTCATCTATATGTCAATGTAGAAGGAGGTGAATCTGAGTAACCTTCAACAAAATGAAGAGAAAGAAATTACCAAACTCTTCCATATAAATATACAAGTCAAGAAGACAAATATTGATGCTATTTTTGACTCAAGTTCTCATGTGAATTATATTGTAGTAGACTTCATTAACATATTTGGATTGGAATCTCATTATCATGCAAGCACGTATTCATTAGGATGGGTAAATAACTATGTAGAGTAAAAGGTAACAAAGTAGTGCAAAATTATATCTTCTATCAGTGTTGATTTTATCAATGAAGTAGAATTAGATGTAGTTCCCCTTGATGTATGTGTAGTGGTGTTTGTAATAACTTACATATGCATTTGAGATGTAATATTTATGTGGAGATCCAACCAGTACCATCTCATCAAGCATGGAGAATCATTCATAATCAATGTGAAAAAATGAAATGTTAGCACCAAAATCATACTATCCCTCGTGAAAGTTTCTTCAAAAGGTCTCAACAACAAAAGGTACCTCATAAGCATCCTGAACTTCCAGGTCCAACTTTTAAAAATTAAAAAAAAACAAGGTTTTAATGTTTCATTTTTGAAGTTAAAGGACAGAAGCCCTACCGAGTGGGTGATGGTGGACGAGTGCCATCATGACACAATGAGGTGGAAGCCTGAAAGCAATAAGTTCCAGAGCACTGATGCGAGGAAAATTCATTATGTATTGATCATATGATGGGCACATTGATTAATATGGTGACCCACCCATCCATGCACCATGAACATGCATGAAACCTAATTTGGCACAAGGGTACAAAGGGGGCCACGTGGCACCCTCCAGTGCTCCTAACACCACTTGAATATTTCCAACTGCTATTTTAGGGATGGTATGAAGGGCGCTACATGGCCTTCCACACGGTTGTCCCATGCAGTGTTACCTATGACGTTCATGTGCCCAAGTTAGCTTCCTACCATGCATCAACATGTCACGTCGCCTTCTCCATGTTGTATATTTTCCATGTCAACATTGACAAGTGGACTGGCCCACATCATGCTAAATTCAACATGACATAAGCCAAATTTTACTCCCCATGAATTCCTTCCATGTGTCAGGGCCAAAAATTTATAAAAATGGATTTCAGGACCCATTGGTCTCCATTTTTTCTTAATCAATGTCGAACTCATAACACACACTCATAAACCAAAATTTTCCATCCTCACACCATTTGACCTTGAATTTCATATTCTAAACTAGTAACTCAGCTTATATCCATGGATTTCAGCTGTTAAAACTATACTCAAGAAAAATCTAGCGAAATTCAAGATTCGGGGCAAACCATAGCCCTCCTCATGAAGAGGCATGTGCCTCATAGAGAAAAATCCCTCATTCTGAAAAATAAAACCTCAATTCCATCCAATCAATATTCTTAGTGCATTCCAAAACTAAATTCCCCTCAACATTCTCTAAATTAGAGCTCAAAACACTCAAAATTCCTAAATTTGACATATCATGCATCCAATCTCACTCTTCAATGTTTAAATAATCCTTCACTCCACCTCTTCACGCCAGTCTCCCGTGATGATCTGTCACATCCTCATTATTTTTTTGATCCCGTTGAGAAACTTCCTTTTATCATTTTCTCATTCATCATTCAACTAGACATTTTAAACAAGTCTTCCTTTCCAATGGCTACCCTATCTTCTAAAAGTTATATTGATGTAACAATGAATGATAAAATCAAAGAACCTGATTTTTATGATGGTGACGTAAATATTTGGGACCCATTTTTAACCACTTATGATATGAGGAAAGTTATTCAGGTGGTTCAATTTACTTGCGATGTGATAGGAGACAACAATAACCTATATGCATCAAAATGGGCAATAGCATTGGTCCTAGAGGTATATCATTTTCGATAGATTCTATCCCAATGTGTAAGAAAATATTTTCTATATCAGGGATTTGTTGTCTCATCTCAAATGGATGAGGTAATAATCAAAGTAACACCATATGCCATTGGAGACATGTTTTGTTTTCCATATAGAATATAATTTCAAAGGCTGGATATATAGACCATTGAAGTCAAATTAAATTTTCTTTCTTGAGAAGTACAACAAAAAATGGTTACCAAATCTGTCAACTTGGGAGTGGTTTCCCCTTCCTCGCATCCTCCTTACCACATAAGAACCTTTTATTCTATGCCCAAGTTATCCTTTTCCATTATTTCCCAAGATCTTGGTCTCAATATCAATGTTTATTTAATCAAAACAATTTTAGGTCTCCTAGATTCCTTGTGGCATCCAACCGCCAAGGCTTGTACCAAAATTGAATTTCCACAATTTTTCTTCAATGAGATCCACTCCCCAATGATATAATTTGGAGAAAGGATGTCTTTATATGACCAAGCCTATATTTTTAACCTATTCATCCACCAAAAATATTCTCCTCTTGAACACTTAAAGACCAAGATTGTGGATGAGCACAATGCTTTGTTACCTATTTATGAGTTGGTATCCATGGTTATAAAACCAAAAGATAACTAATTTTTCTTCAATTATACTTATTTTATGTCATATTTCTATACTCTTCTACATGGTTAGTCATTACCCATATCACCTCAATTCCTTAGGGATAAGTTATATTTTACCCTAGATACCATAGTATGGCATTGAAACCTCCTAAAAGAGTACATAGTCATTATAATATATGGATTTGAAGGAAAATTGTACCAACTACCAACATTTATTACTCCCCACATATTTGTATTGGAGTACATCAGGGAGAGATTCAATAATGATAACGTGCACTTTACTAGTAGAAAAGGAACTATTACTTTCCACCTTCCTCACAAGACAGGACCATTTGTAGTAAATTCAAAAAATGATTTAGAACTTATGGATAAAATATTGTAGAATTTTAATTTCGTGCAAGTAGGAGTCTGGAATCACAATCCTCATAATATAATTTATGAGATGACAATAGATAAGGACTAGGAAAATCACAAGCATGATCCAAATTCCAAAATGGAATATTTGTGCCAACAAGTCTAATTGGGAAGAATTCAAATCTATTTTAAATCTAATTGAATCAAGCCCTTCCCACCTCTCAAGTAGGAAAAGAGTCACTTTAGAACCCATGGATGTTGATAAAGGAGAGGAGCCTAGCTCCAAGAAAGCCAGGGTAGAAGAAATGTAAGGGGATGATGATGACGTGACAAAATCACAAGCGCTAGTGGTTTACAATAGTCATTAGGGAAATTTTGAGGTCTAAAATGGACCCCCTAAGAAAAATGTACAACCAAAATAACCTTTATAAGAACCAATAGGATTCAAGATGATGATGTCAACTAGGGGTGATGATTCACCATTTTTTAAGTAAAAGGGAAAAAATATTAAAAAATAATAAAATAATAAAATAACTTTTCAAAACATATTTTCAACTTATCTCCCAAATTTTTTACTCAAATTTCAAGTGATAGTACTCATTGGATGAAAACCTTAATTTTTCATCAAAGGAGTACCCATGTTGCATATTTTTGATGGACCCTGCTACATGAAAAAACGTTATTGCAATCATGTTTTTAACGTATTTCTCATTTTCCGTGTAGCAGGATCCATAAAAAGTATGCAACATGGTTACTCCTTGGATAAGGAATTAATTTTTTCATCCAACGAGTACTCCCGCTAAAAATTTGAGTAAACAATTTGGGAGATAAGTTGAAAATACAAGTTCAAAAGTATTTTTTTCTTTTTTCTCTCTAAACTTTGATGATGTAATCAAATATTATTTTATTATTTCCACTTTTATTTTATAATTTCCTTACGAGGTCCATTTTATACCTCAAAATTCCCCTAATGCATATAACAACCCCATCAAAATATTCTTTTAATATGGAACACTGGCATTATTCCATGTCATCATCCGAAGCGATGGAGTGGGGTGCAGTTTCTAATCTTAGACATGAGTCTGTGCTGGAGTAGCTTTAGAAGGCATCTAAAAGATCACGTAAAGAGAGGAAAAGAGACATAATAATAGAAAAAAATCAGCCACTTCCCCCCTATATAAGTCAAGAGTGCAATTGACTATGAGAATAGTATTTTCAAGTTGGCTATATTACAGCCCAAGGTTGAGATGGCCAAATCAATATCATATTATCGAGTGCATCAAATTTCTCTACCTATAGAAAATATTCCATATACATACATCAAGTAACCTATGTGGTGCATAGACAAATGCACATAACTAATGCCACAACTAGGAAATTTCAATATTTGTACACCAAGGCTAGTGCCCAGCTCAAATATGAAAGGATTGTGTGCATATCCAGGAAGATGAAGATAAAAATAATATATGACAAATTCACTTGCCTAGTTACATTTCCTTGGTATTTCAAGAATTTTAAAACCATGTTGGAGGATAAGGATATGGAGATAGCCTCTATAAATAATAAAATAAATATTCATGATCCACATCTCATGAAAATAGATGATTTATGGGAGGCATAGAGGGAGAAATAGGAGCTCAAGTAGAAGCTCCATGACACACTAAAAAATAATGAGGAATACAAGGACTAAGTTGTGGTATAAGAGGCACAGGTCCAAGGAATGAATAAGAAAATGTGTGAGACTTATCAGTCTCACCAAACCCTTGATATACTGCAAAATAGGTAGAATCATTGACGATATAATATGATTCCCATAATTTTTAAGTGATACTCTCAAGATGAGAGCAAGAACTAAAGACAAAGAAAGAAGACCTAGAGAGTACCAAGATGGGTTTGTACAAGACATAGGAGCATGGTGAAAAAATTGAAGTCTAATTGAAAGTTTTGAAGAGGAAGTGGTGAGCCCTGGTATTGCACCAAGAGTGTTGCAACTCCCATAGGCTACTCCCATTTACTTTATCAACTCGGGGTTCATAAAAACATTGAGGTGAAAATTTTATATACACAACAGATGCATTCTATTGGTGCCATCCTCTTCTGAGTCCTATGAAAGGGTGTTATTTCTAAGGTTTTTGAGTGAATTTTGTCACACTTCTGAATTAGACCTATAATTTCAAATGACTCAAAACCATTACTCTAAAAACAATCAAATAAATAACCTAAATCAAGAAGACACATCTAGTTATTTTTCAAGGAAATCTACAATTTAGGTTATTGCAACAAATAGAAGTAAACAAGGAAACATTCATGAAGAAGATTGTTTAATTGAAAGTGCAAAAACAAAGAATAATCTAATCAATCTTTGTTGGGCCACATGGCTAAGTAAACTCTAATTATCTTATGCTTAACTACTATTCCTTAGCAATGCATATAGTCATGGCCTAACTATGCTTATACATACTTTGTTTTGCAGCAAAAGAAGGAGGCACTAAGGTGTCTTGAGAAGGTCCTAGACTCATGGATTCAACGGTGAAGGTGTATTCGAGGTTGTGGTAGGGTTAGGTGAGGTGGAATAAGGTTTTTTGGATGATGGAGAGGCTAACTGGCGCTCCTACAGGATCTACTACATGTTTCCTGTAGTGCTATAGGATATTCTATGAATTCTACGGGAAACATGTTGAGGGTTATTCAAGGAAAAAATTGATGAGGAAAGGGTAGGTAAGGTCAAATTAAGGTGTATTTAGGAATATTGAAGGTGGAAAACCCATTTTCCAGTATGAGAACTTCTCTCAAAGACCATCTTGCACTTCTAGGTTTTCTCTCGATGTGGTGGTGAAAATATCAAAAATAGGATCGAGGGCCACATTAGGGGAATTTTTAGGTTGAAAATGGGCCTCCTAAGAAAAATATATAACCAAAATAAACTTTGTAAGAACCAATAGGATTCAAGATGATGGTGTCAACCATGGGGGATGATTCACCAATATTTAAGAAAAAGGGTAAAAAGATTAAAAAATAATAAAATAATAAAACTACTTTTCAAGCTCGTATTTTCGACTTAAATCCCTAAGTGTTTACTCAAATTTCGAGCAAGAGAACTCATTCGATGAAAAATTTAATTCCTCATCCAAGGAGTACCCATGTTACATACTTTTGATATGACCCTACTACATGAAAAATGAGAAATACATTAAATTTTTTTCATGTATTTCTCATTTTTCGTGTAGTAGGATACATAAAATGGATGAAACATGGGTACTCCTTGGATTAGGAATAAAAAATTTCATCCAATGAGTACTCCTTCTTGAAATTTGAGTAAACAATTTGGGAGATAAGTTGAAAATATGAGTTGGAAAAGTAGTTTTTCCTTTTTTCCCTCTAAAATTTGATGATGTAATCAAATCTTATTTTATTTGACTATTATTTTACAATTTCCTTAGAGGCGCATTTCAGACCTCAAAATTCCCTGAATGTTTTGTTGAAATGATATTAGTGAAAGGTGAGAAATGGAGCTAGGGATGATAGTGGAGTCTTCCTCTGTTGTTCTACTCGAATATGGAACAAAACTACATGTTCATGCAATAAGCATTGAAAAATATATGATGGATATGGGAAAGATGAGTTGAATTTGATAAGAAAGCCTAATTATACATTCAAACAGAAATCTAACTCATTATTCTAAACATGTTCATGATAATTACATCAACCCATCTATTCTTTCCAAGGAATCTTAAATTGAAGAGAAATTTTGGGATTGTGGTGAAAATCTGCCCTCCTCGGTATCCAATGAAAGAGGTGAGAGAGGGAGTCTTTGACACAAATTTTGGAGTTCATATGCTACTCTACCATGATATACAAGACCCTAACTACAGAAAATGTGAAATGGAAGAAAACCAAAAACAATAAAATGAAATGTAAGCAAACTAGCTAAAACTCATGAAGTAAACTAGCTACAATGGCACAAAAATAAAAAATAAAAATACCCAAGAAAGAAATACTAAGGCCAATGGATTGGGCCCTAACCCTCAAAATCATCTTTTAAAAACTAAATAAGTGAAGGACAAACTGAATACTCATTTTATTGCAAAATAGTCTCATTACATAACAATTAAAGTCTCAAAAGTCTATCACAACAACTAAGAGTCTACTAGCTTCCTCCAAAACTTGAATTCTAATGAGCTCTTTCTCTACCCTATTTATCCTAAATGGTAGCTATGAAAAACTCCCTAAAAATTAGGTGATGTGTCCCCTTTGACTGCAAGAGAAGTGGAGCTTTGGTGCACTTGATCTTCCACTTTCTTGGCTACCTTTGATTTCGCGTTGTTGGAGGGAATCTCGAGGATCCATTGGGATCCTTTAGGATTTAAGGAGGTGGACATCCATCCTATAATATCTCCTTTATATCTACTCAAACCTTTTATTGCACAATATTCAACAAAAATTGAATATCTTTGTGATTATCATGCATTTAACCCATATTAGGCATTCAAAGTATGACAAGCCTTAATTTCCATCTACACTATGCAACATATGACCAGAATGTAATTAAATGTGAGAAAGAGAGACTAATAAGGCTAAAAAGGTGACAATTAACCCCTCCAATTATACCTAACAATGGGGTACATCATCACCCCCTACCAAATGGTTGTTCATCCTTTGAGAAAATTAGTCCTCCTTCTTCATTTATTTCAGTGCTTTAGTGGCCCCTCTGACCACCCAAGGAAGAAGTGAAGGAGTTCCTTCAGGAGTGTAGAATCCAACATTCTTTTCTGTCTCCTCCCATTCTATTTTTTCCTCTTCTATATCTTTCCCTTCACCCAATCCCAACAACAAATGTGGATTGAGCTTCAAGCCAAGCCATTGTATTTTCATTGCCTGCATAGCCCTCTTGTATAATGGTGACCTTTCTATGGCACTCCTCAATCTGTTTCAGAGACTAAAAGGGAGGTCATTCCACCTTATTTGACTTTCCAGTACATATCCATCTCCCAAAAACCTAGAAATATCGTCAAAATGTGTAATGACTTGTCCTTGTGTGTTGAGTTACTTCTCTGCAAGGCTGGAATCATTCTCTATCATGAGTTGATTGTTGACAACTCGGGATGAATAATTCTCCCCTTATGTGTAGAGGCTCTAGATTTTCTCTTCTCGTCACCTTCTTTACTTCATCTACTCTTGCTTCCTCATTTACCATCCAAGAAGCTAATTTCATTAATTGCATATCTCCCAATGAAGGGTTAAGGTCGAAAATGTTTAAATCTATCAAAATAAGATTGTTCATGTATAATTATCCCATATTGCCCTTATCTCCCAGGCTGGACTAATTTCAAAATTAAATGAATTTCCTACAGTTCTCAAAAGGTAAGGAACCGTGAGAGGCTAATGTCTTAATCTGAAATTGGAGCCATTTTTCTTTGAGGTAGATGGAATATGAGTTTGATGGATATCTATGTTGGATGGCCTCCATGCAAAAATATGCCATGGTGGGAATTTGTTTATATTTTTTCTAAAGATGACCCTACAATATTGCATTTTCTCCATGCGTTTCCTGAAGCTTCTCTTTGAACATGGATTCCCTAAGTCTAACATCAGAAAAATTCCTTCCCAACTCAGCGACCTTCTCCTCCATGATCCCTATGTCATGCACACCTCTTCTTCTAGCAATTTTCATCTAATGATCAATGCGTGATATTTCTTGTTCCAACTCATAAAATAAGGGGACTGCAAAATTCTGAGGAATCCTTCTACCCCCTTCAATAAATGTACTCTTAGAATTGATATTTGGTTGATGGCTAGGGTTTGAAACTGCTAGTATATTTTTACGGATAGATTTCGGGGAGGTATGATCCTCCTTTTTCTCCTTCTCTTCCCCACCTTTAACATATTTACCTTCAACTTGTGCTTATTTCTCAACTTCTTGGGACTCTTTCCCACCCATGGGTGCCTTATCTCCCTCCCCCAAGGCTCCCTGCTCTATTTTTGGCACTACTAGAGTTTCTTGCAGCACATATAGAGTTTCATGTAGGAAAATCTGTTTTTTGTGTACCAAACCCTGCCTTGCTTGCTTTTCCTTCCTTTCTTTCTTTTGAGCGTTTGTGGGGGTTGGTAGATGTGTAGAGAATGCCACCCTAGCTGAATGTATCCTCTTATAGGCCATAGGTGTCCTCTTAGGTGAGGAAACCTCTTGAACTTTCCCTTCTTCCAACCTTATCTCATCATCCTTTTTGGGTGACTCCTCAATTGGTATAGCACTTTTGGTCGGAGTCTGTGGCTTCCCCTGCCTTACCTTGGCACTCTTTTGAGTCCTGAAGTACATGGGTGTTTATATTTCACTCTTGGCCCTCGCCGATG
This sequence comes from Pinus albicaulis, assembly GCA_034641835.2. Lineage (NCBI taxonomy): Eukaryota > Viridiplantae > Streptophyta > Pinopsida > Pinales > Pinaceae > Pinus > Pinus albicaulis. The sequence goes on from CM076583.1 coordinate 205,718,284, forward strand.
TTCTCAAAGTGGCCAATCTAGCATCCACTTCCTTTTCTTTTATCTCAGGTGATATGTTGGTCTATTAAGGAGCGGTATCAATGCCTAGAAAAGGGTTTGATATTTCCTCCTCACCTAAATTCTCTTCCTCCTTTTCCTCTATTTCATATCCCTTTTTTTCTTATTTTGTTTCTAGGGTTTCTGTTTTTTTTGTTTCAACCTCCATCTCTTCTTCTTCCTCACCTTATCCTTCCATCTCTTCAGCCTCCCCTTCTTCTTCTCCTTCCATTCCCCTCTCTCCAAGAATATAGGAAGATGTTTATCTAGTTTGGGTGGCTATGAAAACTTCCTTATCCATATATATGAATGAGGACCCATCCATAGTGGGGTTAAATCTTTTTAGAGAATCATTCACTATCATCTTGATGAGGCCAGGCTGAGCTAAGTGCTGGTACTTCCTTTCCCTCACCTTTTGGCTCATCTCCCTAATTGAATGCAGGAAGAAATAGGGAATGCTTAGTATTTATTATAGAGGGAGTTCTCCTTGAAATCTAAGTTCATTGAGTAAACCTAGAGTGATATCCATAAACCACACTAAGTCTTCCCTCACATGAAATGAATTTCATAATGTGGAATATTACTTCATCCAAAGGGTATGGAAGGATTTATCTCCTCACTGAATCTTTGTCTTCAATGAATTATTCACCTGGAATAAAGAATCTCTTTTTAACTGAAGTGATGGACACCCTGTCTTCCCTATAACACTTGACTCCTAGGGGAAAAGTGGTGACTCTACTAATTAACCCAGGTTTAATTGTGATAGTTGTGCCTCTAACCATAGTGGTGGCCCTCTCATCTATTTGTGATTGCAGGGATAATTCAAATTCTCGAGCTATATCCTCATGAAATCCTTTGAGGAGCTTGATGAAACCTAACCACGCGTAGTTCCTAAAGATCTCCACCACCTCTGGGTGAAATATTATCCTTTTCATTTATGTGGGCTCCCTTCTCTTAAATCCTCCTCCCATTTTATGGTTGTGTTAGGAAAGTGGCTAAATGATTCTGTCTAAGAGTTACTCGTGAAGTCTGGCCTTAGAGATTATAGCTTTTAAATAAACTCAGGCTACCTTGATTCAACCTCTTAATTCTAGAAGTATGTTTGATTCTGTATAAATTTCATGGAAAATTCACAACTTTTGGTAGTAGAAACAACTTACCTCTTGTTAGTGCTAGTTTTTACATCATGTCACTAGTGATCAACGTGCTTTCATAATGTCCTACTAGGGTCTCATAGTCAAATTTTATAGATTCAAATAAGTTTTGAAATAAAATTTGATCATTTGTAATTTTATAGGTCAATTCTACTCCATCCATTCACTAACCTTCATCATCATTTCATGAGTCATGTCCGCCATTATCATGTATACTCTTAGGTTAATCACCATGTTAACACCTAGGTCAACGTCTAGGTGTCTTTCATTTCACCACCATAAATGTAGAAATTATGTCATAAGAAGGTGCAAGAAGGGTAAATTCAAAATTTCTTAAAGGTATAGGTGCTTCCAAAATAGTAAGTGAACATTCATTACTTTTCCTTCAACTGAATTTCTTCAGCAAAGAGTGAATTCCCTCTTTTAGGGTTTTCAAACTAGTTTTTGGATTGCTGAGATGTTTGGTTGCTCTCAGCTAGAAAACCCCTAGTTTTATCATGTAAAAAACTTCATAAATCACCTATATTCCCTACCAAATCATTCCATATCATCCATACCTCTCATTACTCCAATTTTCACTCAAACCCTAATTCTCACTGCATTTTTGCACAGATTCTGTGTTAGGACTATGTTTTATCCTTTTTCCCCTCTTGCCCTTATCTATTTCTTGGAATTAAACTTAAGCTATGTTATTAAAACACTCCCCTATCTCCCCTAATTTTTCATGTTTTTCCCTAACTCATATCCCCACCATTTCCCTCCCTAAACTTGTTTCCCCATTTTCCCCTATTTTCCTAGATTCCACCCTTTCCTTCCATCCCATCAAGATAGGGTTTCTATCATACAAAAAAAAACCATGGACAATGAGAAGAAAAAATACAACAAAGGAGGGAAAGTTTCTAGGTTTGAGTCAACCCAGACCCATGGCATCATTTTTGAGATTTTTTTGATCATTTCCCAGGGTTCATAGTGTACACAGGGAGAATTGGGCTTCAAAATCAGCATATGAAGTAATGGACATGAATTTTACAAAAGTGAAAGAGGTGTTTGTAAATAATAGGCCAAAGAACACAAAAATCCCTTATTTTATGCATAGGTGTTAAGGTTTTAGATAAATTCTCAAAATATAGTTTCTCGAGGTCATTTTCTGCACTTTTGGACATGATGTCTTCAAATAATGTTTTCAGGGGTTTGGAGAAGTGGTTTGTAGTGATTAATGACTCTATTTTGTACCAGAAATCCTAAGATTTCTAACCATACCACTTGAACCCAGAAATTCCTCTATGAAGACCTCCGAAATCCCTCTCAAAATGGCATGACCCTTTCGCGACCCTTTTGTGAAATTTTCCAGAAAAATCCTGTTTTAGACATCACTTTTTAGAGAACATTTTGAGCCACTAGAGACAAATTTTGGGCAAATGGAGGAGGTTTTCATTCATAAAATTTCAAATAATAAAACCATAACTCAGTTTTTACACAGGTATCACAGAATGAGAGATCCATTCACATATTCACAACATATTTTTTTGATTGTGCAATTTCATGGTTTAGTCAAATTTTTTCAGAGAATATTGTGGACAATCAGAGAAGCATATTAGGAAATTGGAGGAGGTTTCTGTCCCTAATATGAAAAAGAAAAAGAAAATCTCTGTTTTGAAAACAACCTCATATTTAGATAGATATTGCTCCATCTTTCAGACCTATTTTTCCAGAAAACCGAGAAATTTTGTAGAGATTGGCATATAGAAGTGTCACACAAGTGGCGCAACCCTTTTCCCTGGGCATCCAAATGAAATTTTTTGTACCTGGGTGAATACATATTTATGATTCAATGCCATATCTGGAGTTATTTTTCCATGAAAAGATCAGTTTTTTAAGAAAAATGCAAAAAACCACCTCATTTCTATGCTTTTACCACTATTTTGGAGCACGCATGGCACTTCTGAAGACACCTTGGGAGGATGAAATTTTCAAGGGCTTCCGTTTGGTAATTTTCAAAAATTAAAGATGTTATGAAAACTAGACAGACAAGTCTAGTTTACCATTCTTTCATATTTAAATGTCAACTCCAAGAAGGTGCCTAAAAATTTCCTCCAATATGGCGATACGCTTCTACAATTTTCTGAGATTTTCGTTAAATTTCCAGTGTTTAATTTTTGACAATTCCTAGTTTGACTTTCGTAAAAGTGAAAATATGAATGTGGATGAATGTACAAGTCAAAATGTAAATGTAAATGGTAAATATCAAGGTCAATATGTGTCTTATCCTCCATTTATTGCATTGAGGATATGTCTCTAGTCATTAGGAAAATGAGGAAATTTTTGTGCAACCTCCCTAGGGTATAGGAGATAGATGTATGTACTTGAATTGATTTCTAAAAAATTAGACCTACAAGGGGGGATTTTGACATCAGTAGCTATATGAGGCCCTTTTTAATCATTTTCAAGGGTTGGACATTGTGCAATTAAGCTTGGAACACTAGTGTATTTTGTGATTTCTAGCAGGAACTAATAGACAGAGTTTGCAACTATTGTGGTGGGATTCATGTCGTATGTATTTTAGTAGTATTTCTTCTTATGTTATCATATGTTTGAAAGTATTTTCCCTTCCATATTCATTTCCCTATCTTATGTAATTTATTTCTAATTTTGATAAGCATAATTCACTAATCCAATGTTCTGTTTTGGAGAATCTCTCCCATTTATGTTCATTTTGTTATGATATAACGAATTCATGATATTCATGCTCATTTTGAAACCATATCGATCTAGCATATTCCCTAAATACCTTTAAAGTGCTAAATTATGTGCCTACCTTTCCCCATTACATCTCTGCAAATGTGATTTTCAGAGCCCTAACCTAGTTTTTCCTAGACCTAATTCACCATCTAACACAAACCTTCAAAAATCAACCAGACCCAAGAGACTATTATATCTAGCCTAAAATATCCATGATCCAATCAATATGGATGTGATCTCATTCAGAGAGACCTCTCATCCTAGTAAGGCTAGCTACTACGTGAAAGTGGTATGTGGTTACATGTGTTGGTCTCCTTTCCGCCTTTAGAGATCTGGTGGAGTAATAACACTTGGAATCGTTGTTGGGGAAATGAGGTGATAGATATTCCCCGTGAAAGAAAAAAAATGATAATATATTATTGCTAAAGGTGAATAATGATCAGGCACAAGAAGTTTGTGCATCTTTCACCTGGTGACTCCAATGTCGAAGAATCCAAAGGTTCAAAAATTTTCATGGCGACTCCGCTTTTTAAGAACTCGTAGTTTGAAGAACTTCTTGGTGACTTCATTGTTGTAAAAATGGATTCAACTGCTTGAAGGTATGCTCCTATGAATCGAACTCATATTCCTAGTTTTCTGAACAGCATGCGTTGTGTATATTGGCATATTTATCTCCCAAATTTAAAAGATGAGAAAGGAGATGTTGCTGCTCTACATCTCATTAAATTTCACATGCATGCACACAAGTTGAATGTTAAATTTCCAAAATATTGTGTGATGAAGATGTTCATGGAAACCTTAGAAGGAAAAGTATGATCTTGGTATGAAGGTCTCCATATGCTAGTGTTTATTCTCTTAAAGATTTTCATTCACCATTTTCTGAAAAATATAGAGAATCTCATCCTTGTTTGTCATTCGTTGAGGATTTTTGTGAACATTTTGAGGGTTTCATTAAAAATATAGAGAATAATTATGGTGATGAGGATTTCATGGATGAAGATATCCTTGAGGCTTTGTATGAGAACCCTTTACATCACCAAGAAAAACCGGTATCTTTTTCCTTAGATGAAACATATTGGGACCAAAAAATAGAAATGCCTATTCCTAATCTTGAAAAGGAAAATCATCAAGCTAGTCTAAAATGCTATAAAAATAAATTTTATCCTCCGTCTAAAGATGAAATAGATCAGCTCCTAAAGAATCATTTTACAGCCCAAGCTAATGCAGATTTGCAGTGTTCACATAGTCAAGAATGTGCTAGTGAAACTTCTTCCATTATTGAAAACGAAAATCTGATTTTAAATGATGATGGTCATGAGACTGATGAAACTATACAGGAATTTGTTGTGAGTAATCCAATTTGTGATGATTATTTCCTGCAAAGAGATCAACTAACAGGAACTATTTTCTTTCATGAAGATTATAGGGTTGTCATATTTGACAATCTTGAAGAATTTTTTCTATTCAAGGATGATATAGACTATGAATTTGAGAAAAATGGGACTAAGATAGAAAGTGTGAAAGAGATAGAGTCATAGTTTCCCATGCTTCAGGAATTTACAATGAACACTCAGACAAAGGATGGTCAGACTTACCTATGCCTTCCTATGGATCAACAACCAAGTGTTCTTTCAGATCAGAATGAAGGGTGTCCTTGTGTTTTTACTGGATCTAGAGACAAGATAAAATTTAAAATTATTGAAGATTCTTACATTGATTTGTTGCAACTACTAGGGATGATATCTTTTCTTGAACTTATGGATCATGAGGACATCATCAATAGACACTTGGAGTGGCCTAGGTTTTTTTTCTTTTCCTTTTTTCTTTTCTTTTTTTTCCTTTTTTTTCTGCCTCCTCAAGGAAACTGCGAGCATGATTCAACTATCTAGCCATTTATTGGATTAGTTCGACTGGAAGGATCACTTCAAATGATTGTACATATGTCTTCAGCAGGTAGGTGGTTGTCATCATGGTTTGAATCCATCAATTCTCGGTGATATTCTACCATCAATAAGTTTTGTAAGTATATATTTCAGTCAGATTAAGTCAAGATATCATGTCAAGTTTTCAATCTTCAATTTGGCTTTTAAAATTTTTACTCTATGCCTAATGGTTAGCCCACTTGGTCTACGGGGTTATTGACAACTTGATGGAGCTTTTATCCCCAAATGGAGCTAATGTTAGTGTCAGTCATTACATCCTGTCACCAGTGATCAATGGGCTCTTATCATGTCCTGTTACCGTCTCATAGTAAAATTTTATAGTTTCAAATAAATTTTCAACTAAAATTTGATTATTGGTTGTTATAAAGTTAGTTTTGATCTCTCCATTCACTCATGGTCATCATCATTTCATGATTCATGTCAACCATTATCATCTAGAGTCTTAGGTCAGTCACCATGTTTTCACCTAGGTCAGTGTCTAGGTGGCTTTCATTTCACCACCATAAATTTCCAAATTCTATCATTAGAAGACAAAATAAGGGTCAATTCATCATTTCGTAAAGGTTTAGGTGCTTAGAAAAAAGTAATTTAACATTCATTACTTCTCCTTCAAGTTAATTTCTTCAGGAAATAGTGAATTCCCTCTTTTAGGGTTTTCAAACTAGTTTTTGGATTGTTGAAATGTTTGGTTTCTTTCAGTTGGAAAAACCCTAGTTTTATCATGTAAAAGCCTTCATACATCACCTATATTCCTTACCTAATCATTCCATATCATTAATACCTCTCATTACTCCCATTTCCATAAAAACCATAATTCTCGCTGCATTTTTGTAGAGATTTTGGGTTAGGACTGTGTTTTAGCCTTTTTCCCCTCTTTCCCTTATCTATTACAAGGCATTCCACTTGCACTATGTTCCTCAAACACTCCCCTATCTCCCCTATTTTTTTAATATTTTTCCCTAACTCATATCCCCTCCATTTCTGTCCCTAAAGTTGATGCCCCATTTTCCCTTGTTTTCCTAGATTCCATCCTTTCCTTCCTTCCCATCAAGCTAGGGTTTCTATCATACAAAAAAACACCATGGAAAATGTGAAGGAAAAGTAAAAAAATAGAGATAAATTTACCACGTTTGAGTCAACTTAGACCCATGTCATCATTTTCAGAGTTTTTTTTATCATTTTATAGGGTTCTCAGTGCACGCAGGTACAATTTGGCTTTAAAATCAGTTTCTGAAGTAATGGAGATGAATTTTACAAAATTGAAATATTTTTTTCTCCATAATAGGACAAAGAACGAAAACATCCTTTAGTTTATGAAAATTTATTATGGTTTGAGATAAATTCTCAAAATATAGTCGCTCTAGGTCATTTTCTGCACTTTTGGACACATTGTCTTGAAATTAATTTTTCAGGCATATGGAGAAGGGATTTGAAGTTATTAATGACTTATTTTTGTAGTATACATCCTAATATTTCTAAAATGTTAGTTTTAGTATTTGCATCCTTCCACTAGTGATCAAAATTAACTCTTTCATGTCATGTTAGGGGTCCCTTTCAAAAAAAAATTGTCATTCCACTAGGTCATGCAAAATTTGGTCACTCCGTGCAGATGCTAATTAAGGTTCACTCTTTTAAAATAATGTCATCTCATCACTTGTTGGATCACTTTGTCACTATGTCTAGTGTCCATTATTCATGAGTCTTTATCACCTTTTCAGTCATATCTCATGAAATCCATTCAGTTAGTGTTTCCATTAAGTGTTAGGGTTTTCAAGGTCCAATAAAACATCATTTCCATTGCATAAAAGACCAGCAAGGCTAAGAGTGATCAATAAATTCAATTTACTGTGTAAAGTTAAAATTTAATATTTAGTTTTTATTCCATTATGTAATTTTCATTTCATCATGTAATTTTATGTTTTCTAAATATGTAATGAGTTCATTGTTCCAAGATAATTATCAACTCAAAGGTTTCACATGCCAAGAAAGCTCAGAAGTTTTAAAGTCCAAAGTGTTCACAATCCATCAAATGATCAATCTCCAAAGATCAGAAACAAAAGTGAAAGGTAAATATGTCAAAGTTTAAAGTGAATGAGAAGAATAAAGGTGGGTCCCAAAAGAAAATTATTTCAAATCATGAAGTATAAAGCCCATCAAAAGACAAAGAATCCACTCATTTTCTCTCCCAACCATCAATATCACACTTCCCCAGCTATAAAAACAAGTTTGTAGGGTAAAATTTAAGATTTCGGTAGGGATGCATTCCTGGAGGCAAGGCATTGCGCTCCTAGTAAAGGCGTTGTGCTCCTAGAGAAGGACGTTGCGCTCCTGGAAGTTAGGCAATATGCTCCTACAACTAGCATTGCACTCCTACCCAGTTTCACTCACAACCTTCAAAACTTTGTACAAGTGCTCCAAACCACAAAAAAAGGGTTTCTCCACATCATGAAAAGTAATAAAAACAATTTTATTCCCTCCTTGCATTCCCATTTTCAAATTTAAAGTGTTAAATCTATCATTTAAATTTGCAAAGTTTTTTAAGCTAGGAAACCCTAGATTCCATTCCTACAACCCTAAATTTTTCCCTAGACCCTGCATTCCCTTTCCATATCACAGTGAAGCCTATACCTATCCCTACATCACTATATCCATGTCCCCAAATTACATTTCCCAAAACCCTAGCTCCTAGGCTGAAAATTTCCTAGGTAACTTCCCTATACTTGTAATCAATTTCCCCATCTCATTTCCCAAAGTATTTTAATCCCATATGAGTCCCCTAAGTTTCCTAACCCCCTTTCCTATTCCCCCAATTTTTCTTACTCCTATCTCCACTGCCTAAACTTAATTTCCATTCCCCTTTCGCATGCCTACGAATTCAAAACTAAAAAACACCATGGAGGAGGAAGACAGAGATTTCATGGAGGAAGAAGAAGATAGAGAGGAAACAAGACCTCACAAGGGAGGAAGAATTTTGAGGCTTGAGCTCACCAACACCAGAGAAGTAACAGCCTCACCTGTGATAGTCTCTCACTTTGAATATGTTGGTTGCTTTGATTTCTGCCAAATGATACAAAGAGTTCAACATCAACCTATTTTGATTAGATTTTTCATCTCAAACCTTAAACAAAATCAGATGAACCTTAGAGGTGTGACCTTCACCATATCCACACCTATCATTGTTGCTTCTAAAGTGATACCAAAGATGGGTGATAAGTGGTTTAAAGCCAAATACCTTGATGACCAGTATTATGAACCATTCATCAAACCAAGGTACAGATATGAGAGAACGAGTCTTCCCTTTTAGTTACCTTATTCATAGGTATATCGCCACGATGAAAATCATAATGAAGTACTTCTCTTGTGAAGGAAGGTTCTCCAGACTTTACACATATCATATTAGACTGCTCATGCACTTCAAAAGAGTCAAGTTTCTCAATATCCCATATTATTTGTTCAGGAGCATAGAAAAAATGGCCTGCATACAACACAAGAGAGTATATGATCAACAAATAAACAACCTCTTTCATCACTCTCTCATCAAAATCATTGTACTCCATCATCTAAATTATTTTCCCATTTCATGGGATACCTTCATTGCTAATGATGTTTTGATTTCTCCACAAGCTCAGCATGCTGAAACCATCCCTCCTTCATCTCAACCCTCTGCATCTATTCCTCCATCATCTCACCCTAATAGACCCATATCATTACCATCATCAGTGTTTCAGATTCATAATTGGGTCATCCAGCACAGTTGTGGTAAAAGAGCATACAAATACCAAAGAGGTTGAAAAAGATAAAAATTTCAATACTATCACAGGGGACCTGGGCTGGTGTTTTCTCCACAGATTGTGGAAGGGGCCTTGCCTTCTTCATCAGAAAAGAAGGTACAAAAGAGAAATAAAAATCAGAAAGAGGAGGTTTTCCATGACGAAGTCATGTAAGAGGATGAGGAAACAAATTTTGACCTAGTTGACTTGGATGAGAAGGATGATCATGAGGCCTCAAATCTTGATTGTCAAATATAAAGATGCCCAATTTAGACATTTGCGAACTATTTTGGATAGAGCAGAGTTTGTGATTTCATTTCTTGAGCAAGAGAATAAGCAGCTAAAATATCATCAATTACTTATGGAGCTAGAGCTGCTAAAAAAAACTAGGTAAAGCCATGATGCCACTTGATGATCATGATCAAGATGACATTCAAACCAGTAGAACAAGACCAGATACAAGGGGTCTTAAGAAGGCTTTACAATAGCAGAGAATTGAGGATGAAAAATTGACTTTTGAGGAGAGGAATTCCAGGGAGGTTGAAAATGACAGAGAAATATGGCTTGATAGGGTCAATATCCACCTTGAGAAACTCCTCCACAAGGAAAATAAAGAAAACAAAATGATCAAAAAAATGTCTAAGAGGTATATCACAAGAAACAAGTTTTGTATCATTAAACTCAAGCAATTGCAGGAGAAACATAAGCAAACCCTAGCGAAGAAAAAGGAACGAGACAAGATTTAAATCCTTGCCAACGAATCCCTCATTTCTTAACACAGTACATCACACTTCTAGAAAACAAGTTTAAACAATTTTTTAGCAATTTTTTGAATTTTTGGGTTTTTCCAAACTTTTGACAGTTTTAGCATAACTAGAATCTAAAGAGTGCAGCGCCCTAGGCATTGCGCTTCTTCTAGGAGGCTAAAATGAAAAAATAAGTGTACCGTTGGATTCAGAAGACAAAAAATAGTCAGTTTAGGTAGTTTTCTAAGAAATTTTTGGTAAAAAGGGATGGATAATGGTCAAAAAACACCCAAACAATCATGTTTCTGCCCTATTTTTCAGCAAGGCACTGCGCTTCTAACCTGTCTTAGGAGATTGAATTTTTGGAGAGTCAAATATTCTCATTTTTTGAAACCAAGGGAAATTTTGGAAGCTAGACAGTACATAATTTCCAATGAGCTCTCCTAATATAAATTTGGACATCATCTACCCCTTCAAAAGTCGAGCTGAGGATGGAGTTGCACTCCTGACCATTCTTTGTTTGTCCTAATTTTTTTCTAGTTTTCTCACTTTCACCTTGGAAAATCATGTTTTTAACATTGTAATTGATGGATGTAAATATAATTATGATTTTTTTGCACTACCTAGGGTTATATACATTAGCTAAAATCCTTTTTGATGATTTATGAATCAGTTTCACTAAAGTTATGGATGAGTCAGTCTGGCCTCCCTACACTCTAGGTTTGCAGTTTAGAATTTTGTGTATCAGCTCCACAACTCAGGTATTACACCCGTGAGGTTGGGAGAATTTGTTTCATGTCTATATATTTCATTTATTGACTTATTTCATAGGTTGGATTCTATTGTATTGATCACGAATGCTAGTGTATTCAGATTTTGGAAGGAATTTATTGGATGAGGTGTAGCTATTTTTTTGGGATTCATGTGGTATTTTAATTTGGCATAGTTTCTTCTTCTATTGTATATGTATGAATTTTTTGTACGTTCCATGTTCATTCTATTTCTATGATATTTTTGATTCTCAAGTTTGATAAGTTAAATACATAGTTTATGCTATGTTTTAGGAGAATCACCATAATTTGTGTCAGTTTCTTCAGTTTAAAAAGAATTCATGTATTTTCATTCTCTTTTTAGCACCTCACCAGCCGGATCCATCTCACCTATAAACCCTAAAGTTTTAGAGTGCCTGCCTACCTTGCCACATTAGATGTCTGCAATTCTGATCTTATTTTCCCTGACCTAGTTACCTCTTTGACCTAATTCATTCATCCAGCACCCAAATCAACCAATCAAAACCTTTGTGCTACTATACCTAGCCTAAAACGTAATTTATCTAGCCCTCTTGGCTAGGATCCCATGGAGAGATTCCTCTCCTACCTAGTAGGGCTAGGTACTTGGCAAGAGCTTGGTTTGTAGTTACCTTTACTGGTCTCTTCTCAGCCTCAAATATTTGGTGGAGTGATAACATCTTAGTGACCATAATGGGGAAGCAAAGTGTCAGATATTCCCTGGTTGTACCATTAGTTCTTCGAATTCATTTCCTTTGCATGATAGGTCTAAGATTTCGTTGAGGCTGATATGAAAAAGTTGCAAGGAAAACAAGTTGTTGAACAGTTAACATTCTTGCTTCGAGGAGATATACTAGATCAAATCTTGATCCTCACCCACCTGATTCAGTCAAAGATCCAAAGAGGCTTTTTTAGACACATAGATATCAAGCTACAAAATTTAGTCAGATCAAATCCCATTGGGAAGATCTTCTTCGTTGCCTACTAAAGTTCTATCTCTCGAAGATATACCATTTGATTTAAAATTTGAGTTGTCATTGTTTTGATCTAAGTTTGAAACCTCATTAGATGAGATAGTATTTGATCCATTAAGGCTCTCTGAGTTTGTGGAATTACTTGAGTTAGATATTAGTTCCTTAAAAATTGAAAAAAAAATTATCCTTTGAAGAAACTAAGTCTGAATCAGACTTTCACACCAAATTCTGGAGTCAATTTTATAAACTTGAAAGTCTAGCAAACCAACTTTAGTACCAGTCGGAAAAATCCATAATCCAATATCAGTAAGAGTCAATACCTATCCTGACACACTCACATTCAGTTGTTCTTTCCTCTTTCGCACCATATACTTCATCACCTATTTAACAAATTGTTCCTATTGTCACTCTTGTAGTCCATTCATCGGAATTATGGCTAGATTTTCACCCTTCATCTTACCAGGTCAACTCCATGCCTTAACTAGGGGTTATGGCCAAAGGCTACCACTTTGGATGAAAATTGTTCAATCACTACAAAATGACACATAGTTAAAGTCACCAACTTTATTAATCTGGAATAAGTAGATGAAGACGATGCAAAAGTGAGAATCATAGTTCATAATTTTTCAAGAGAAGTTAAAGTATGGTTCAGATCATTAAATCAAAATTCTATATCAACATAAAATCAGTTGACAGATGCTTTCATAGCCAGATGGGAGGTATATAAAAATCTATTACAAATGATTTCTGAATATAACAATTTGAAAAGAGAACCAAATGAATCAGTAGAAGACTTCACTGCCCAATTTAACAGAGTATATCATTCCATTCCTAATGAGATCAAACCACTCCAAGGTTGGCCCTCTTGCATTACTCATATTTTTTTTTTCCATACATGGCCTATCAGCTGCGAGAAAGGAATCCGGCTACGTTAGAAAACATGCAAAAAAATGAAATTAGTGTGGAAGATAATTTGTCCATAGAGAAGTCAAAAATGAAGGGTGAAAGGAGAGTAATTATCAAAGAGGAAGGATCATCATATTGTGATGTAAAACTAGAAAATTTAATAAGAAAATTTGAGAGGATGGTTGACAGGATTTCCATTACCAAATGGCAGCTAGAACAACAAGCTAGAAATCCTAACTTCAAAGTACAGCAGCAACGACCTCAATTTGGGATCAAGAAAAGGGAACATAGCTCACCTAAGCAACCAACACAGCCATAATAATTTTATATACCCTTATAGTAGAATTATGCTCAACGAGTTGAAGAAGAAGAAGAGGATCATATTGTTGCAAAAAACCACCTTTCTACTACTAATGGCCAACCCATAATTTTTACTGAAGATGAAGAGTATGTCGAGAAGATAGATGTACCAAAGGATTAAGGCTACATTTTAGCCCATGATCATCAGTTGGAGGTTGAATCTGATGATTATCAGTAAGGATACTTGAATGCCCTCATCTCACAGCAGAGGAAGTATACATTGAGAGGTAGAGATGTACCAATAACTCCTATTCATAAGCAGGAAAATCAACAAAAGTATACTCATACAAAATAGAGTTATCAAGGTAATCAGAGTAACGGAAAAGAACTTGCAGCTGCAAATCAGAACAAAGACAATCAGCCATATACAAGCTCATTGGGAAAATAAAAGGAAAGCCAAAGGTAAGAAGTTGCATCAAAAGATCATGCTGACAAAAGAGACATCACTAAAGAGGTAGAAAAATCCACCTCTTTAAGCTTAGAAACTGAAATGTCAAAATTGAAAGTGTCAATACCTTTAACTGAACTTGTCAAGAATAATTAGTGTAAGTCTCATGTAGCCAAAATGTTAAAATTGGATCCTTCGTCTGATATACTTAATTTCGATGATGACCAACCTGATCTTATCTTTGGTCCAACAATAGGTGGTCAATTAGAGGATAGTGAAGTTCCCCCATTCTATTTCAATTTGAGAATCCACCAGAATATCCTTCACAATGCCATGATCGACTTTGGAGCTTCCCACAATTTTATGTCAAAAACCATTATGGATAAATTGGGCCTTCATATCACTCTTCCTTACCATGGCTTGTATTCCTTCGATTGAGGAAGAGTCTATTGTTTGGATCTTATTAAGGATTTGGTAGTTTCCCTTAAGAAAATTATAGCAAAGAATTTCTTGATGGATGTAGTGGTGGCTCATATATCACCATGGTTTGGTGTGTTGTTGTCTAGATCTTGGGGAGCGAAGTTGAGAGTCACTCTGCAGTTAGACTTCTCTTATGCGACCATCCCAGTTTTCGGACAATTGAGAAAGTTGTACCAGGAAAAAAATATGAAGTACATGATAACCAGAAAATAAAGGCCTAATAATCATCTAACAAATGTTTTACATACAAATTTATAATCTTTCATTTTGTTTAATGATAGTTGTTTGAATGATGTAGATAGTCAGCTTGTAGAAGTAGAAGATGTTCCAGAGATTTATAATTTCATTATAATAGTTTTAGAGAAGGGAAAAGAGAATATTCCCAGTATTTCAGAGAAGCCATTTGATAAGGTAGAGGAAAGTTCAAATCAGAATCAAGAAGCCACTCTGATAGTTGAGACAAAACCGCAATCAGAATTCCAACACTTGGAGGATGAAAATGGTCTATGGACCACGGATATTTATGGTGCCTTGGGGAAAGACAGCGCAAGCATTGGAATTTGGATCTGCAACCCTCTTCATCAGCCTGGTAAGGTTCCTAATAATATTAGATTATATTCATAAAAAATGGCTTTTGATTTTTCTAACAACGAGGTGAAATATGAAGCATTGATCACCAGTCTCAAGTTTTTGAAAAAGCTAGGGGCAAGAATAATTTCAATATATGGCAACTCTGAACTTGTGATAAAACATGTGAAATGGAAATACAAAGCCAAGCATCGAAGAATAAGATAATACATGAATGATGTACTGGATATCCTGAAGATGTTTCCAGAATAAAAATTTTCAGTAGTACCAAGAAGTCAAAATCTCATGGCAGATTCACTTGCTATAGCAACAAGTAATTTAAAAATCCCCATATTTTCTAACAGAAAATATGAAATTCATGTGAAGCATTAACCTAATATTCCTGATAACTTGTGTTATTGGCAAGTATTTTGGGATGATCAACAAGTTAATAATTTTTTGCAAAGTGAAAGTGAGTTCGAGAATTTCACAATTGAAAAATTTTATGACAAGGATGATTAGGTCATCAAATCAACTCAAGTTGATATACTAGAGCTAAAGGAAAACAATATTCCAAAAGGTCTCATACATTTGGAAGAATTGTTTGATCAGGATGACATAGCGAGGAAGCCAACATTGGTTCCTACAGAAAAAGGTGTGGAGGATGTAAACATCGGAACAATGGATAAGCTTAAGATGGTCAAACTGTCCAGGTCTTTTTCTCTTGAGGTAGAGGACACGTACATTGATTTACTTTCTGAATTTTCTGATGATTTTGTGTGGGATTATTTAGACTTGAAGGTCTATAATAAAGGCATCATACATCACACCATTCCAATTAAGCCTGATCAAAAGCCCTTTCGGCAAAGGTTGAGAAGGATCAGCCCAAGGTTGTTGCCATCAATTGAAAAATAAGTGAACGAGCTCTACAAGTCAGGTATCATTGTTCCTATAATTTTTTCTGATTGGATATCTAATTTAGTCCCTATAATAAATAACATTGGTGAAATAAGGCTTTCCAGAGACTTCATAAATTTAAAAAAGGTGTCACTAAAAGATAATTACCCCCTTCCCAAAATGTATCACATCTTACAAAGAGTGGTTGGGTCTCCCTGAATGTCTTTTCTTGATGGATATTTGGGGTACAATCATATTTTAGTACATGAGAAAGATCAGGAAAAAATTTCCTTCACTACACCTTGGGTTACATTCAAATATGAAAATATGCCATTTGGACTAAATAATGCAGGGGCTACCTTTCATCATGTAATGGATATAGAATTTGCAGATGAGAAAGATGTTTTCCTAATGGTATATTTATATGATTTGACAGTTTTTTCCCATTCAGATGATGAATACTTGTATCACTTGAAGATTGTTTTTCAGAAATGTAGGAAGTTTGGAATCTCTCTTAATCTGAAAAATAACCGTATTGCCATGGAGGAGGGAAAAATTTTCGGTCACACTAGCTCTAAGGATGGAATCCTGATTGACCCTTATTGGGTTGAGGAAATTCAACAAAGTGATTTTCCACGGAGAAAGAAAGAAATTCAGGCTTTCAATGGTAAGATAAATTTCTTACGCAGATTTATTTGAAATTTAGCTGAGCACCTTTGGAAAATGACCAACATGTTGAAAAAGGATAATGAGGTAAACTGCTTTGAGGATGCTAATAAGTCCTTTAACACATTGAAATTTTATTTGATTACTACCCCTGTTTTAATAATCCCAAATTACAAAATTGATTTTATTATATTCTCATTCACCTCCGAGCACACCATAGCTACAGTCTTAATGCAAAATAATGACAAGACTGAACAACCCATTGCATTTTTCAGTCAAACCATCAAGGATGCAGCTCTTTAGTACAATAACATAGAGAACCAGGCTTTGGATTTGATAAAATCATTGAAGCGTTTCTTTGTCTATATTTTACATTTTCATACTTTGGCTTATGTCCCTAATGCAGCAGTAAAAGATGTTCTTATGCAGATAGATCTAGAAGGAAGAAGAGGGAAATGGATAGCACCTATGTTGGAATATGACCCTGAGATCAAACCCACAAAGTTGATCAAGGTTAAAGGTTTAGAAAAGCTTATGGTTGAGTCAAATATTCATGTTTTAGATATTAATCTTATCACAACATTGTTCGGTGAAGAAGAAGATGTCTCTTTGATACAGGTATTTGATATGTTTCTTTCGTCACCTTCATATTTTGATATAATATATGTGCGTCAGCATTTGAATCCTCCTCAACACATGAATAAGAGTAAGGGTAGGTATTTAAAGTTGAAAGCTTCGAAATATTTCATTTTGGTCAAAGCCCTTTATTGGAAACATCAAAGGGGTATATTGTTGAATTATTTAGTTGAGATTCAAGCCCATGAAGTTATGAATGATTTTCATAAAGGACATTGTGGGAGCCACTTTTTCCTGGAAGACCACGGCTAATAAAATATTGAGAGTAGGATAATATTATCCAAGTTTGTTTGCATATTTGTACAAAAGAGTGATGAGTTTCCATGAGCGTCAATTTTTTCAAGGTAAAAGAAAAGTTCATCCATTACCTCTACACCCTATTTCAATTCATGCACCATTTTAGCAGTGGAGACTTGAATTCATCAGAGATATTCACTCCACATCATCTTCACATCAAAAATGGATACTGAAAGCCACTTACTACTTCATCAAATGGATCAAAATGATTCTACAAGGCAAGCAATAGAACTTGTAATTATTCAATTTTGGAGACTAACATATTGTTTCGTTTTGGTTTTCCTCATAAGATTATTACCGAAAATGCAGCAACATTCAAATCAAAAAGGATGGTTGAGTTTTGTGACAAATATAACATCAAATTGGGGCACTAAACCACTTGTTATTTGCAATGTAATGGTTTAGCAGATTCTTCTAATAAATCCCTGACTAATATCATAAAGAAGATGCTGGAGGCCAACAAGAAGAATTGGCACAAAAATTTTGTGAATGCCTTGTGGGTAGACAGGGTGAGTCGTAAGAAATCTATCGGAGTGTCCCCTTTTCAATTAATTTATGGAATAAAAATTGTCTTTCATACATCACTTGCAGTCCCGGTTATGAAATTGTTGCAAGAAGTAGGAAGTGAGGAGAATGATTTACAACATCGGATCAATCAGATGATCCATCTTCAATAAACAAGAGATGAGGTATTTCAAAACACCTCAAAGATTCATGAGAAGATAAAGAAGGTGTATGAATGTAAGGCTAAGGTAGATAACTTTAAGCTTGGAGATCTAGTCCTCTGGTGGGATCCAAGGAACGAGGAAAAATGGAAGCACAAAAAGTTTGAAAAATTATGGAAAGGGCCCTACAATATCTCAGCTATTCAAGGAAAAAATTCCTTACTACTACATGAGATTAAGGGAAAAGAATGTTTAGGAGGGTCGGTCAATGGTAGGCTCCTTAAGAATTATTATTCTTGATGTAGTTTTAAAATTTCTCACTATAATTGTAAATATCAGTTTAACTTTCCTACAAAGTGTGAAGTGGACAATCACCGAAGCTTGGGGACAAAAACTGAAGGCTATAATTTTTCATTGGTTTCTATTGTTTTCAAAGTCAATTCATTCAAATTCAAGACAATTTTGAGTTAATTTTAAAGTCAAATTTCAGTCAGTTTGTGTTTGTCACAAATTAGTTTAAGTTCTCAGTTTTGATTTAGTTTTTAGCATTTGAATCCATGCCCAATGGATAGGCACTTGGTCTATGGTGTTCTTTTCACCTCCAAGGACCTACAAACCCCAGCTAGAGCCAATGTGAGTGTCAGTATTTGCATCCTTCCACCAGTGATCAAAATTAACTCTTTCATGTCATGTTAGGGGTCCCATTCAGAATATTTTTGTCATTCCCCTAGTTCATGCAAAAAAATTTCAGTTGGTATAGATTTTAATAATGGTTCACATTTTTCAAAAAATGTCATCTCATCACTTGCTGGCTCACTTTGTCACTATCCTAAATGCCCTTTATTCATGAGTCTTTAACACCTTTTCAATCATATCATCATGAAATCCATTTAGTCAGTGTGTCCATTAAGTCTTAGGGTTTTCAAGGTCCAATAAAACATCATTTCCATTGCATAAAAGACCAACAAGACTAAGAGTGATCAATAAATTCACTCTACTATGTAAATTTAAAATGTAATATTTAGTTTTCATTCCATTATGTAATTTTCATCTCATCATGTAATAAGTTCATTATTCCAAGATAGTTGTCAACTCAAATTTTTCATATGCCAAGAAAGCTCAGAATTTTTAAAGTCTAAAGTGTTCTGAATCCATCAAATGATAAATATGTGAAAAGTAAAAATGTGAAAGTTTAAAGTGAATGAGAAGGAAAAACGTGGGTCCCAAAATCAAATTCATTCAAATCATGAAGTATAAATCCCATCACAAGACAAAGAAAGCACTCATTTGCTCTCCCAACCATTAATATCACACTCCCTCAGCTCGAAAAACAAGTTTTCAGGGTCAAAATTCAAAAATTGGGTGGCGGTGTGCTCCTGGAGGCAAGGTGATGCACTCCTAGTAAAGGCGTTGGTCTCCTAGAGAAGGATGTTGCGCTCCAGGAAGTTAGGCGCTGCCCTCCTACAATTGGCACTATGCTTCTGCCCATTTTCACTCACAACCTTCAAAACTTAGTGAAAGTGCTCCAAACCACCAACAAAGTGTTTCTCCACCTTATTTCACATAAGCAATACGATTTTGTGCCATCCTTGCATTCCCATTTCCAAATTTAAAGTGTTAAACCTATCATTTAAATTTTCAAAGTTTTTTAAGCTAAGAAAACATATATTTCATTCCTACAACTGTAAATTGTTCTGTACACCGCATTCCCTTTCATATCGTAATGAAGCCTATCCCTATCCCTACATTAATAAATCCCTTTACCCAAATTAAATTTCCTAAAACCATAGTTCGTAGGCTACAAATTTCCTAGGTAGGTTACCTATACCTATAATCAATTTCCCCATCTCATTTTCCTAAGTATTTTAATCCCATCTGAGTCCCCTAAGTTCCCTCACCCACTTCCCTATTCCCCCAATTTTTCTTACTCCCATCCCCACTCCCTAAAACTACCTTCCATTCCCCTTTCCCTTCCCTAGGGTTTCAAAACTAAAAAAACACCATGGAGGAGGTAGATATAGATTTCATGGAGGAAGAGGAAGACAGAGATGAAAGAATACCTCACAAGGGAGGAATAATTTTGAGGCTTAAACCCACCAGCACCAGAGAAGTGATGGCCTCACCTATGAGAGTTTCTTTCTTTAGATATGTTGGTTGCCTTGATTTGTACCAAATGATCAAAAGAGTTCAACATCACCATGTTTTGAGAAGAATTTTCATCTCAAACCTGAAAGACAATCAGGTGACCCTTGCAGGTGTCACATTGACCATACCCACACCTATCATTGGTGCTCCCATAGCGATACCAAACATGGGTGGGAAGTGGCTTAAAGCAAAAGACCTGGATGACCAGTATGATGAACCATTCATCAAACCAAAATATAGAAATGAGAGAAAGAGAGTGTTCCCTTTCAGTTACCTTCTTGATAGGTATACCCCCATCATGAAAATCATCATGAAGTACTTCCCTTGTGAAGGAAGGTTAATGTGATCTTTACACATATAATATTAGATCGAAGTCCTACCACAAGAGTCAAGTTTCTCAATATCCCATATTATTTTTTCAGGAGCATAGAAAACATGGCCTACGTAGTACAGAAGAGAGAATATGATAAGAAAATTAACAACCTCTACCATCAATCTCTGATCAAAATCATTGTACTCCATCATCTAAATCAATTTCAAATTTCATGGCATACCTCCATTGCCAACAATGTTTTCACTGCTCCACACGCTCAGCATGCTGAAACCATCCCTCCTTCATCTCAACCCTCTGCATCTGTTCCTCCATCAGCTCATCCTACTAGACCCATATCATCACCATCATCAGTATTTTAGACTCATATTAGGTCATCCAGTAGAGTTGTGGTCAAAGAGCTTACAAACACCAAAGAGGTTGAAAAATATAAACAGGTCAATACATATTAGAGGGGACCTAGTGAGGTGTTTTCTCCATAGATTGTGGAAGGTGTTGTGCCTTCGGCATCATCAAAGAAGGTACAAAAGAGAAAGCAAGAGAATAAAGAGGAAGTTGTGCATGAGGAATTCATGCAAGAGGATGAGGACACTCATGATGATGAAACATATTTTGACCTAGTTGACTTGGATGAGAAGTATTATCATGAAGTCTCATGCTTGATTGTGAAAGAGAGAGACACCCAACTTAGAGAGTTGTAGACTAATTTCGATAGAGATGAGTTTTTCATGTCATTTCTTGAGCAGGAGAATAAGCAGCTGAAATATCAACAAGTACTTATGGAGCTAGAGCTAATCAAAACAAAAATAGGTAAATCCATGATGCCACTTGATGATCCTGATCAAGATGAAATTCAAACCAGTAGAACAAGACCAAAGAGAAGGGGTCTTAAGAAGGCTTTACAACAACAGAGAATTGAGGATGAAAAAATTAGTTTTGAGGAGAGGATGTCCAAGGAGGTTGAAAATGACATAGAAATATGTCTTGATAGGCTCAATATCCACCTTGAGAAGCTCCTCAACAAAGCAAACAAAGACAAGAAAATGTTTAGAAACATGTATAACATGTATATCACAAGAAACAAGGTTTGTACCATTAAAATCAAGCAATTATAGGAGAAACATAAGAAAACCCTAACCAAGAAAAAGGAAGGAGACAAGCTTGAAATCCTTGCTGAGGAATCCTTCATTTCTTAGTACACTTCATCAGGTTTCCACAAGAATACCCTTTGGAAGACCTTGAAAAGTTTTGGAATTTTTAGGTTTTTGCAAACTTTTGTCAGCTTTAGCATAGCTAGGACTCGCCAAGAGTACAGTCTAGACGTCAGGCTTATTATAGGTGTATCCAAATGGAAAACTAAGTGCCGATTGATCTCGTAAGGAAAAAAATAGTCTATTTGGGCACTTTTCTAAGCACATTTTAGCAAACCCATAGGATGTCAAAACACCCAAAATATCATGTGTTTCTACCCTATTTTTCTTGGCTAGGTGTTGTTCTCCTGGCCAGCCTTGGGAGATTGAATTTTTTGAGATTAAAATATTATTATCATTGGAAATCAAGGACATTTTGGGAAACTAGACATGACAAAATTTCCAATGATCTACCCTGAGCTCAATTTCAACATCAACAACCCTTAAAAAGTTGAGTTGAACATGGAACTGTGCTCCTGACATTAGCATTTCACTTCTAACATTGGCACTGCGCTCATGACCATTCTCCATTTTTCCTGATTTTTTATATTTTTCTTAGTTTCACCATCGAAAATCATGTTTTTACCAATGTAATTAATGGATGTAAATGTAATTATAATTTTTTTGAGTTACCTAGGGGTAAATACATTAGGTAAAACTCTTTGTGAGGATTGATGAATCAATGTCACTACAATTAGGGATGAGTCAGTTTGGCCTCCCTACACTCTCGGTTTGTAGTTCATAATTTTGTGGATCAGCTCCACAACTCAGGGATTCGACCCCTAAGGTTGGGAGAATTTTTTTGATGTCTATATATTTCATTTCTTAACTCATTTCACAGGTTGGATGTTGTTGTATTGATCAAACACACTAGTGTATTCAGGTTTTGGTAGGAATATATTGGATAAGTTGCAGCTACTCTTTTGGGATTCATGTGGTATTGTAATTTCACATAGTTTCTTCTTCTGTTGCATATGTATAAATGTTTTATACTTTCCATGTTCATTCCAGTATGATATGTTTTGGGAGAATCAACATAATTTGTTTCAATTTCTTCAGTTTAAAAATAATTCATGTACTATCATGTTGTTTTTAGCACCTCACCAGTGTGATCCATCTCACCTATAAACCCTATAGTGTTATAGTTCTTACCTACATTTCCCCATTAGGTGTCTGCAATTATGATATTATTTTCCTTGACATAGTTACCTATTTGACCTAATTCACTCATCCAATACCCAAATCAACGAATCAAAACCCCTGTGCTACTATGCCTAGCCTAAAACCTAATTGATCCATCCCTCTTGGTTGTGATCCCTCAAAGAGAGCCCTCTCCTACCTATTAGGGCTAGCTATTTGGTGAGATCTTGGTATGTAGCTACTTTTGGTGGTCTCCTCTCAGCCTCATAAACCCGGTGGAGTGATAACACAACCATACCACTTGCAACCCCAAAACCAGATGGGAAAACCTCTGAAATCACTATCAAAGTGGCACAACCCTTTTGAATTCCTTCTGGGACACTTTCGCGATCCTTTTGTGAAATTTTATAACATCATGTTTTAGACATCCTTTTTCAGAGAACATGGTTAACAACTAGAGCCACATTTTCGGAAACTGGAGGAGGTGTTTATTCCTAACATATCCAAGAAAAAAAGTCTCCTTGGCTTTTTACATAGGCATGCTGCAGAATGAGATATCCATTCACATATTCACAACCTATTTTTCTATCTGTGCAATTTCCTCCTTTAGTCACCGTTTTGCAGAGAAGATTGTGGACAATCAAAGAATCATATGAGGAAAGGGGAGGATTTTTTTCTCCCTAACATGAAAAATAAAATAAAAATATCTCTGTGTTGCAAAAAAAACTCATGGTTAGAGAGATATTTCTCCATCTTGGACACTTGGGTTTCCATAAAAGCCAAATATTTTGCAAAAATTGGCACACAGAAGTGTCGCGCAAGGAGTGCGACCCTTTTTCCCTGGGCATCCAAATGTACTTTTTTCTACATGAATGGATAGATATTGATGAGTAAATGCCATATATGAAGTTTGATTTCCATGAAAATATCTGATTTTGAATAAAAATTCAAAAAACCACCACATTTCTATGCTTCTGCCATAGTTTTGAAGCAGGCATGACGCTTCTAGAGACACCTTGGGAGAATGCGTTTTTGAAGGGCTTCCCATGCGTAACTTTCAAAAATTCAATATTTTATGGAAACTAAATAGAAAATTATATTCTACCTCTCTTTCAAATTTTAATTTTGACTTCCTAAAGGTGCCTAAAAATGGCCTTCAAAATGGCATTACACTTTCTGCAATTTTTCTAAGATTTTTAATTAAATTTTCACCGTGTAATTTTTTGGCAATTCGTAGTTTGACTTTTGTAAAAGGGAAAAGATGAATGTGGATGAAATGTAAAAGTAAAAATGTAAATTAAAATTTTAGATATGGAGGTAAATAGGTGTCTTATCCTCCATTTATGGAATTGAGGATATGTCTCTAGTCTTTAGGAAAAGGAGGGATTTGTTGTGCAACCTCCCTAGGGTGTACTAGACTTCAGATAGATCCATGTACTTGAATTTATTGTTGGAAAATTCAACCTCAAAGGAAGGATTTCGAACTAAATATCTATATGAGGCCCTTTGTAATAATTTTCAAGGGTTGGATGTTGTGCAATTGAGCTTGGAACACTAGTGTATTTTGTGATTTCTAGCAGGAACTAATAGACAAAGTTTGCAACTATTGTGGCAGGATTCATGTGGTATTTATTTTAATAGTGTTTCTTTATTGTTCTTTCCATCTTCATTCGCATGTCTTATGTGATTTATTTATAACTTTGATAAGCATAATTCATTAATCCAATGCTCTATTTTGGAGAAGCTCTCACATTTGTGTTCATTTTGTTATGATATAAATAAATTCAAGATATTCATGCTCGTTTTGAAGCCCTATCGATATTCCCTAGATACCTTTAAAGTGCTAAATTCTATGCCTACCTTACCCCATTACATCTCTACAATTCTGATTTTCAAAGCCCTAGCCTAGTTTTTCCCAGACCTAATTAACAATCTACCACAAACCTTCAAAAATAAACCAAACACTAGATCCTATTATATATAGCCGAAAATCTCTATGATCTAGTCAATTTGGTTGTGATTTCATTGAGAGATCCCTCTCACCCTAGTAGGGATAGCTCCTATGTCAAAGTGGTATGTGGTTACCTTTGCTGGTCTCCTTTCAACCTTTGGAGATCTAGTTGAGTGATAACACCTCTGACACCTAGTATTTTTTTTCTTGGGAGATGGTTGTCTTAGGAGTTAATAACACCTATTAGTGGCTCTTCTTTGTACGTTTTCTCACTGTTGAACCTTCTGTTAATTTTCCTGTAGAACGAGGTTTGCATGCAGATTCAGTCTTGGTGTTGTGTTCTTCGATGGATCCTCTGACTTTCCTTCCTCCCACTGCTCTCAAAATGCTAAATTAAATGAGAAGAGTGAGACAACATTTACCTTTATGGAAACTTCACGGAATTTTACGTGGAGTGACGACTTGGACTGTGGCTCAAGTTTTCCTCTTCTGGATCATTGGTCCCACTCCACTTAATCATTACCTCTACCTTGGAGTCACCTCCATGTCCTTGTGAACTCCCCCTTTAATGATTTGATTTGACCAAGTAGCATGCACACTCAACTTCTCGTTCACTTTAACTTCATGAGGGTGGCTAAGTTAATTGGACACCTTTTCGCCTTTTTAATCTCCAATTCTCCACACTAATTCATTTTGGTCAACATGAGCACATAGCGAGAGGGTGAAGGGTCATACCTAAGCACACATGTTGTTGAGGAGTTGCAAACATCATTTGATGCATGGATCTAGAGTTTGGTGAAAACCGTGAATGCTTTTCCTTTTGATGTGTTTTTTTACATTTTCTTAGTGATTTGCTTAACCTTTTGGTTTGCTTGTTCTTTTTGCAGGTGTTGCATGGAGGAAATCAGTTGATATTTTTGGTGTGATAATCCTTCTAGAGTCTGTTGGTGGTCCTTTGAATCCATTTCATCAATTTCTTCTCAATGCTTTGACCTTGTTGTGCCATGTACATGATTGCTATAGGAAGTAATCAACTTCCTAAAGGAGTCCCTTCTCTCCTTCTATGGAGCTCCAGATTGCTGAGAAATTAAGGGAAATGGTGTATGTAGGTTAGGGATGGAGCTATGGGTTGAGTGGAGTGATGGAGAGATGAGAGTAGAGGTCTTATATCTAGATATAGGTAACTTAGCCAAAAGTGGAGAAATATAGGGTTTAGAGAGTGACTACTTATTTATGCAGTGGAGTGAGGGTTAGGAGTGGTAGGTATGAGAATTAGTAAATTTTTTTGGTACTAATTCTTTAAAATGTCCGTACTGTTACTCGAATATTATAGATTATCTTGAGGCAAATAGGTAGGAAATGGTTGAAGGGAGTTGCCTTGATATCTTCTATCCTACATCCATTTCCAGGATGCATTCCTTGAGAATTGGAAGTCATTCTAGTATTCAGTATTCTGTCGTCCCTCATTTTTCCCCACAACAAGCAACCCTGTTGCAATCATAACTCCCTCCCAACACACCGTATTTCATGGAGAAGTCCAATATGTTTATCAGTGATTAATTGTAAAAAAAATTAATTTGAAGAGTTGAAAAGGAATTCAGAAACTAACCTGCACAAATAGATGGTTTCAGAGAGAATAACAGATCCCATAACTGCCACAATTATCATCATCAATGGAGTGAATGTTGTGGCAAATACAACCCCTTTTATGCACATGCACAATCCTTGGATATGATATGCCAGTGCAAATTTCACTACTCCCTCATCGATGCCATATTAACACAATATTTCATTTAAAAAATAATGGAAATTTGGACAAGGTTTTAAAAAAAAATTACTACATAGACTGCAGACAATAGATTAATATCCCATCCAACTACCCACTTCGAAGGCTCGCGTACTATGGCTGCGGCTAGGACGGTCGCCTGTAATGTCCCCACAAAACATATTAAGGTGGGAACGGAAATTTGGGCATGATATATCTTGCTAACTGCAGCCTGCATGTTCAAAATGGTTAGATAAATAAAAATTTGATTTTAGTAAACGTTAACCATTATCACCATTATTTTCTAATTATTATTATATGTATTTTATTTTCCAAAGATAAAAATACAAAGATCTATATATATGATCACTTGGAGGAATCATGGTTAATGGGTAACTGAAAATATGTTAGGAACGCAATGGTGAGGCAGCCAAAGGTTCCATGTAAAGCTGAGGGTTGCTCCAAGTACCACTTCGTGGCTACTCCTATCAAAGTGCATTGAAATAGTCTCAGTAAAGTAGTGTCGTCAATGATACTATTTGATGAGCACCATAGGTGGAAGGTCATGACATGTTCACCTGGATCTTCCACTTTCTATCCTTCGAAATTTGGAATATTCGAAGGGAGCTTCTTGGGCATGGGAGGCCATGTAGGGTTGTGCACGATGGGATCATTCATCAGCTTGGTTAAATCGGGAAAATTCAACGAAGCTAAGAAAGGTGACTGGGAGGTTGATGCCATTGCAATGTGTGAAAACACAAATTTTTGATTAGGAAGAGGGTTCATCTGAGACCTACCCTACTGTGTATTCGGCTGGCTCCTCGAATGGGAGGCACTCCTCTTCCCCCTGGGGTTGTGGTAGGAGTAGTGTGTGGTGTGGTGTTGGGAGACCAACTAGGGTTCCCAACTAAGGATGCCCCAATAAAGGATGAACCAATAATGGTGGAAGCATTCCGTCTTTGATGCCTAAACGGTGAAAGACCTAGAACCCCTCCCGGTAATGGCGGGAGGTCCAAAAGACGCCTAGATCGACAAGGTCCCATTGGGTCCATTCTGGTGTCGACTAGGTTTGGTTTTGGGAAAATTTGAGACGATAGAGTCTATGATCAAAGAAAAATTATAGACACATACATAAAACAAACCGAAAATGAAAAAAAATTTCCCTTTAAATTAATCTATGTGATCAAGCAATCAAAAAAGTGGTTTTTATTTTTTTGCATATGATGCTCAAAATCCTAGAAGACCTATTCGTCCTCACAAACTCAAATGTAACTGGGCCTTGAGAATATATGTTGTGAGTGTTCGCACAACGTCCTGTAAGAGCTGGAAATACCCCTAGTTAGTCGAAGAAAATCCACCAAGGTAAGGGTAGAGGGTCTAGTACTCTAATCGTATCAACACCTGATGTGAAAGTGATACCCTAGTTTTGGTCACTAAGTACCACTTTCCCATGTGAGAGTTCAAGTCTTTTTTGCTTCTTGGTAAGTCAACTAACAATACCTAGTTTTAGCAAAGTTAGGTAGCCCCGACTAACATTGTGCCTAAGCCTAACCCCCTAGAAACGGGTCTTTGCCTCACTCAGGTTTTCTTTTCCATGGGATGATAGGTGGATTTGAATCTCCCTAAATAGTAAAATTCTATGTTTCAAGATGAATAATGATCAAGGCGACTTATTAGATGCCTACCCCCTTGATCCTAACTTAAGCTATAAATTATTTTATGGCCACCGTGGGGAGAATTTATTGAGTTTGGTTAAGTTATTTCTAGGTGTATTTTTTTCTCTTAGTGAGTGAATGTGTGTGAGCACAAAGTGAACAAGCATATAGTTTGAACGTGTGGATATTATATGATCCTTTTCAAAATCCCGTATTTAAACTATGTTGTATTGTTTCTTACTCAAAATAAAAACATGTGCAGATATGGGCCACTTTCTATTTGTTCTAGTTAATCTATGTCATCAACTATAGGGATATTTGTGAATAGGGAGAATTCATATGCTTACTCAGGACTACCTAGGCAGTACAGCAAATATTACTTGCTCTTCTATAAACAATTCAATCCTAGTCCCGAAAAATCCTAGTGAAAAAAATTGAACTAAACTACAATTTTTACATTAGAAAAAGAAAGTATTTACGCATGCATGGTCTTGGCCACTGATTGCCAGTAATCTAGGTGTGTTGGTACCAAAATTTGAAAATAACAAAAAATTTCTGCACGTGTTACTTTTCTACTTAAACTATGTGTGAACTTTGAAAAAATCAACTTGAAATAAAAACTCGACACTAAGCCTACAAAAAAGCAAACCTAAGAGTAAGATTTAGTAATCATGGCATCAAAACCAAGGTCGGTAGGTGTATTAGGGGTCGGCCAAGCACTTGGTGCTGTGAAAGATAAAATAAGGGAGAATTTTCTCTTTCTGTCTTTTGCATGCAAAAGGATGAAACAAGCACAATGTCTGCTGGTCAGCTTTGAATGCATGCCCTAGGCCCATCTATGGGAAGAGAAAGCATGCAAATTCCTGCAAAAGTAAATTTTGGAGCCGTTTTGCTTCAGTTTGTTACTTAGGATGACTTAGGGACTATAAGAGAAACTAGGGGAAATTAAGATCCACTCCAAAGCATGGGTACCGTGCTCGCAAAGGCACAACCACAAACTTGGTAATAAATGTTAGTGAGTCGCCGGGCTCGTTGAAGTTTGTTTCGTACATATGTATGAAATCACACCAACTTAAGGGGTGTGGCTCCTACCTACCCCAATTATTGGTGACATGCAGAAAAATAAGTGGAGTCAAGAAAGTTAGTGGAACAAGCTAGAATCATAAGAATCTGAGATAGAGAAATACCATGCATATATAAACTAAAAATAAACTAAAAACTAAAACAAATAAACATGAGATCTGAAAAGAGTCAAATGGAAAAAATAATACGAAAAGTGGCTCTTGGCCCCTCTTATTGAGTGTTGGTAGGAATAAGAGTGAAAATTTACCCTCTTGCCAAAGGGGCCCTAGAACATGGGTTCTAAGTCCCGATGCAAGGAAATTTGTATCCCAAGCTTGCCTCGGTGAAGTCTCCCTCTCTCTCTACTGTGGTGGATTGAACTTGTTCGATGGCCAACAATGAGTCCCCTCTATATTCAGCTCTATATCACACACTACTGGTATTGCTTAGGAAATTCTGGTGAGCATAACAATGTGTTCACCCATTCTTCATCTCATGGTGGCGTTATATAGGAGATTTAAAATCCTTCTTCACTCACTTGGTACATTGTGGATGGTGACCCAAGAGAGGGTATGATTCCTTTGTGTGCTCAAAATATTCCATTGTGTGCTCACTTGATGTCTAACGAGGCATTGGTGGCTGTCCTTAGGCAGCTTCAAGTGAGGAATCACTTGTCCTATGCTTTGTGTGGTCCTGGAAAGTGACACTTCACCACTCCGAGGATTTCACACATTTCCGGTCATAAGGCACACAAAGGTGCTCTTCACGAAGGATAATGCGTGGACAAGCATTTAGGACTTTCTAAAATTTGATTTTTCCTCAAACCTTAGAGATTTTTAAATACTTTCCAGATTCGGTAATGTCTTTCCACTCTATAATCCTTCGCTGACATTAAATAATGTTGTCTTATGCTTGTATGATTTTCCATTGTTAACAGTTGGTAAGAGATGTTCGAGTGCAGATACAGAATATTTGAATGGAGGAAGTTGGTCCATCATAATACTAATTGAAGTAAGGAGATCAAGCCAAAGGAGTAGTTGTTGTCATGGAATCTGATGAGAAACATGACAAGTATGGATACCGATCATGCCCCATTTTTGTATCAACAAAGTTTTGAGTGTACTGTAGAAAATATATGAGACCAAGCAATGTCTCAAGTAGGAAGGGGTGAGATGCAAACTCTATAAGGATTATGGGTTGAGGAATTAGCTACTTGCATTGACCAAAGCGGCGAAGGAGGATGATATGTACCCTCTTTGTTGAAGACCAATTATACTCTATTAAAGTAGGTCCCCAAACCTTAGAACCATTTAGAACTATGTGTTGGAAAAGAGTGTGAATGAGTGACATCTTGGTAGATATGTCCTGAAAAATATTTCTGAAACACTGCCTCTCAAGAACGGCCAAGAACCCATAGCCCTTGTTGAGTTAGGACTGAAGTTCATGTTGCAAAATAAAGTGAGGTATTGTGAATAGTACCCCTATATAAGTATATGAGTTGGTGATCTCGATCTTCTCTCCTTTTAGAAAGAAATGGTGATCAGGGATTATTTTCCTCAACAAGTTGAAGATGATGATTTTTTTTTTACCTGGATTTACTGTCAAATAATGAAGATCACAGAAAAGGGTCAGGGCATCAAGATGTCTTTGAAATTTGTCCCGGGATGAGACTAGGATCACCACATCATCTGCAAAAATAAAAATAAAGATTAAGGCATGGTGTATAAGGAAACCATTTCCATATTGGATGTGCTAATGCAAGGACTCCAATTTGTCAATACAGATCCAAACAGTGTAGGGGACAAGTGGAAAACTTTTTTTTCCCCAATGAGATTTAAGATAAAATCTAATGGCCCGCATGTTGGTGCATATATGACCAAGGATTGAATCGTATAAAATGCATAATGGCTAACAAAAGGGTTTATGAGATGCCAATATCTCTAAGTATGTGGAATAACGGTTCTATGGGGAAAGAGTCAAAAGCCTTTTTGAAAGTCTATGAAAGAACAGTTTACTTTCCAGGAGCAATGTTGGGCATCCTCAATTGCGGTATGGGGTGTAAATATTTGATTAATATTCTAGTGCTCAGGTTGTAATCTAGCCTTTCCTGGAGCTCTATGTTGCCTCTCCTCAAGATCCCTAGAGAGTTCCAGGTGGATGGATGCAACATGGAGCTTCAAAAATAAAATCACCACAAATAGGTCCAATGGACTTCAAGGTACATCATAAACAATATGTAGTGGGAGCATGAGTGCAGCTCCTATAAAAGGCATATCTAACTTATGAGGTAAAATACCTAAAGGGTAAAATTCTTCATCTAATATATAAAATGTTACAAATATAAGAGTCCTAGAGAAGCAAGGGTCCCTCTCAAGAACTTTAGAATCAGGAGAAATATTCCGTATCAAGGTTTCCGCAAAGTGATCAATGTTTGGAGGAGCTATCACCTAATAATTAGGGAGGTCTAAGAGAAAATTCTAGCCTCTAAACTTGTATTACCAGTACGTTAATATCTCTTACCATTTGAAACTAAATTGAATAATCCCTTGATTGAGAAATTTGGATAATTTGGAAGATCTGATCTTTTGCATAGGTCAGCTTTAGGAGAAGTGATAAAATGGGAAGGAGGATGTCTTATGTGATTGTAAAAAGGGCATGCATAAAGACACTATTGCAAGGGTCTCATGGCTGGAGGTAAGGGGTCTCCTTTAGATGTCATGAATCTACATACTGAGGTGGCACTGCTCTCTTCCTGTAACTTATTTCTTCTGTGTGTGAAGTCTAGAAATGAGGGTGTTGATCATCTTTTTATGTGGGTTGATGTGGGTTATTTTTAGGCTCCTCCATTTCATTCTGTTCTGGGTGGAAAATCCAACAAGTCAAATTGTGCCCTTACTAGATGAATCTAAAGCATCAAAGCTTCTTTATTCAACATAACAGAAAATATATTGTTTCAATTGATACTATTGTTGAACTCATATAAGGAAGCCTTTGTTTCTTGCATATTAGATAAAACCTTTCTACAGTGAAAAACTTTGTAGTGATATATTTTGCTAATGTTTGAAGTGTTTTCTTCCACTTCTAACATCCACATATAATATAACTTCATACGTTGTGGTGCTCTCTCTAAAAAAGGTTATGAGAAATCCTTAAGCTTAGAAATATTTCCTTCTGCTGAAAAACTAACAAGTCCCTTGCATCCGAAAGAATTTGAACAAGGAAAGTTTCTATTCCAATAAACATATTGGTCCTCATTTCTTTTACCATATTATTAATCTCATGGATCTATTTGCGTAGCAAATAGGTGTAGTTCTAATAATGTTGTAGAATCTAGATTTACAGGACAATATTTTTTCTTCCTAGTTCTCTCTTCATGGATTTGTGCATGGGTCCGTTTAAATTTGAATATTATGTTGCCTTCATGATCGCTAATCAAAATCATCACCACTACTACACATGGGATCATCACCAGGAGCTACATAAAAATAATTTGGCTCAGAGTCTGAGGACTCCTAAAAATCCTCTTCAACCTCAATATTAGTTCTAGTAGTAGCATGATCAACAACACTACGCTTAGCAGAAATAGAAGAACATGTTTTCCAAACTGCATGGGAACTACTTTTCTCATGAGTCACCATCTTTCATTCTTGGTCTTGGTGGTTTGATTCCTTCAACTCCTGGTTCAAATACCATATCTTCATTGGAACCAACACCCCCAACTCCACTATATGACGATTCAACATTTTATACTAGTGATTCACCATTCGTACTGGTGATTCACCATGATTTTACAAGATAATATAATCTCATGAGAGATTCGCAATATATATATTCATAGTATATTATTAATAAATTCACCTTCCATTTTTCCTATGTATCACGGGGATTCACCTATTTATTATACATATAAATTTAAGGGGTTCTTAAAATTTTCCTTGTTTGTTAGTAGTTATAGTAGACCAAGTTCTACTAATGATGGGGTTTGAGACTTTATTTTTTCAAATATATAGGAACACTTTGTCCATTTTTGAGTTCAATAATATCTCTTGATCCCTCACAAAACTTCCTTAACCCTACCATCAAATGAATAAGTCACGTCTAATTTTTGGCTTGTAGTTTTCTTGGTTTTCTTTCAATATTTCTATATTTGTAGTGCTACAATAGAAGGCCTGTTAATGTTCTTACCTCCACAGATATGGTGTATTATTTCTAATTTTATTCTATGATATTGATAATTAATGTCAAAAATTTAAGGAATAAAATCAATCGACGACATCTAGTAACAATTGCTGGCAAATGGGAAGGTCCTCTCTAGATGGGAAAAGTCCTTTGATGGTTTGGTTGGCTATAGCAACTTTAAAAGAACAAACCAACCCTTACATATCCAGAATGAATAGGAAAGGAGAAAAGGGGTCTCTCATTAATTTCCAAAGATCAAGTTAAATAGTTAGAATGGAGATCCATTTAGCATGATAAGGAAGAGGGATGAGGAGACGAGGGATTTAATCTAAACAATCTAGTCATGGGAAAAGAAAAAAGCTAGGAAAATGCTAAAACGATATGACCAAATAAGTTTGTCAAAATACTTCAAAAAATCTGGTTTGAAAATCATACATTATTTTTTTGATAATTCTTAAAGAATGAATGACTTTATGGGCCACGTTATACCATCAAGTATTTGAAAACTTTCCATGTAACCAATTTTCTCAACAGAAATCAAATAAAATGAAAAACATTAAGGATAGATTATATTGTAAAATATACTAATTATAATTATTCATATATAAAAATATAAAAGCTTTGAATATTTACTAAATATTTAAGTAGATAATATAGAATATTAAATACAAAGCATATTTAAAACGACTCGTAACATCCTTCTTTCTTGTACTCTAGCTTATGTAATTTCACAACTCTTACATCCTCATTTTCTCTATAGTCCACTAATACTTTCTTCACCAACTATTGTGAAAGAGATGAAGGGAAATGTAACTCACGTAGACCTAGTTGTGTCTTGTTTCACCAATGACTTTGAATTTTTCTAATGGAATTAATGTAGGAATTTACAGGGTAAGTTCCTTAGATTAAACACCAAAGGTCACCGCTCACAAAAAGATCACACATGAGTACACCAATATTTGATGTGGTTAAAACCCTCAAAGAGGGAAATAGTCAACAGTCAGAGCAAAATCGACCACTCAAAACAACTCTGATACCATGTAGGAATTTAGAGGGTAAGTTCCTTATATCAAACACCAAAGGTCACTCCTCACAAACACATCACAGATCAGTACACCAGTATTTGACGTGGTTAAAACCCTCAAAGAGGGAAAAAGTTCATGACCTGAGCTAATGCAGCCACTTCACGCAATTTATTAATATAAAGAAAGAAAATTTACATAATCTTCTCTCATAAATGGTCATTGGACAAATGACCCTCCATGCTCTTTAAATGGAGATCATGGACCAATCGGCTGCTAAGCCATATATCAAGTGTTGGTAATACCAAGGAGAGAATGAACCATCGAATTACTACATATTGTGACCGTCAGATTATCTATTGGAAAAGTACATAGTAAAGAAACACACTTTACCTTACTCTACACTACACCAAGTTATACTTAACTATTTCCTATGGGCCAGAATATCCTAAGAATTAAATATATCAAGCTCATCTTATGACTTGTAAAAGGATTGTAAGCAATGTTATCCCCTTCCGATTTGATAGGAGATCGAGAAAATTTGATAAAGAGATCTAAGTTGATCATTATTTACTAAATTTTTTGTGTGAAAGTTATATATTATGTGTGAGAACCATGCATTGAAAGCGCACTTCCGCTTATCTGAAGAAATGTTCTTCGATGCCAGAAATCAGAGCTTAGTGTGCCTACAAGGTCATAGACTTCAATAAATCTTATTATGCCTTCAATGCATGGTAAAGTTCACTACAAAAAAATAATTATTCACATTATGTTGAGATGGGCGTAAAACAACTTTGCTATTTTCTTAGATATTCAAAGGTTCATGTTTATGTAGAGATTTTAAAAATTGTTTGGGAAGAATTTCTTTTCATTTTTTTTAGGGAAATGTATTTTTTGAATGGAAATGTCTTCTTAAGGTACAGTTAATGTCAGGATGCATAGGCTTTAAGCTTTGTAGGCATTTTAAACCATATAAAATTATTGTTGTCACTTGAATAAATATATAAATGATAAATATAATCTACCAAAATTACATAAAAATAAAAATATAATATACAAAACTTATATAAATTTCATTTCAAAATTTGTATTAAATAATGCACAAAATCTATGTAAACAACATCTACTTAATTAACTAATTATCGACCCAAACTTATAAAATTTTATTTTAACACTTGCAAGCTTATGTAATGAGAAATATGTTGAAGCGCAACTCCCAAGTAATAACATCGGGTGTTGGGTGTCCAAGAGTAGCAACATAGCAGTTGGTTCTACCTTGAACACCATGCCATTCTTATTTCTCTTTCGACTATTGGAATTTGCATGCTACTCATTTGAACTCATCGCTTATTTCCTCTCCAGTCATTGCTTCAAATGAGTAATTGATCTGGGACTATTAGGAGGTAAGTGAAAACATATTGCAGAGAAAAGAAGGTACATACAATGACAACAGAGACTCATTTGTATAACTAGGTTAATCAATCATATAACTAGATTAATAATCTATTGAAGAACCCAACATATTGTGTATAGAGATTCGGTTGTATAACTAGGTTAATCAATTGTATAACCAAGTTAATAATCCATTGAACAACCCAACATACGACGTATATGATCAATCATTGATCTGTTTTACCATGTTGTTCGTACAAGCATAGAAGGCAGCAAGGGTTAGGTGCGTCAACCTGAGAGTGTAATTACTAGGTGGAGGGCTGCCTTTGTCTTCATCTTCTGGTGGTATGTTGGATCCGACGACCGAGATTCTTGGGTGTTTTGAATGCCATTGATTCGAGGTTTTTTTAGCTAGGGAACTGCATCAATAGACTTCCAGTAGGAGGTACATCTCCTTGGTCTTCTTCCAAAAACACATATATATTTAAATATCACTGTACTAGCAATTTCCTGCTAGTACATGCTAGAAGAAATTAAGATAATATGTCAAACATGTGGCTACATATTGGAACACCACTATGGACTAGATCCTAATTAATTCTCTTTAAGCCTATGTATATCTATGATACAACTTAATTTACATTATCGAGAAACTTCACTTGAGGGTTGTAATAAATGTACGCCTTCCCTCTTTGGTTTCAAAACTATTCCTTGAAAGGTAAAGGCATAAAAGGATCCAATGCCTAGGCTATAGGCCATTCAAGTTTATTAATAGTAAAGTGAGTACTCTTTTCATTACTCAAATACCATGGAAAGTAAATACACACATGACCGTTCTGTCGTAGGGTATCTCGACAGTAATAAGCACCAGAAAATGGGTCATTTGTCTCTCGATTGACTCCCATATGACCCTACTCTTATATCCCCCTACCCTAAAGAGAACCAAAATATTTATATATATTCCTCTAGTTTCCATTTTCTTTCTTCTATCTCACACAACTATCTATAATTTTCTTTGTAATGATAATTAAAAACATGGTGGTAACATAATTTTTCTCTCAAACGTTAGGGAACTAATTCAAATCTCATCAAGTTATGTGGCCCTTAGACTTTTGGTGGCCAATTCAAAACTCATAGACTCTTGTGAATTCTCTGCAAGGTCTGGTAGGTTTTCAAGCTTTTATAGATGGTGGCCTTCATTTGATTTTGTGTTTCAACTACACTTTTGTGGAAATTTCTGTGGAATAATTCTTAAGAGGTACATAATTTCATGGTCAGACATGATATGTTGTTTTCTATGAAAACCAATCCTATGAAATTGGAGCCCCAGATTCTTGTGATGGATGACGAGATTGTTTGGGCTCTATTTCTATACAACAACAAGCAAGCGATGTTTTCCTCTGATATTCACGACCATGAGGTAGGGCCCTGTGGGTCGATGTTTCAGTTGTTCCGCGCTCATCTCTGGTCACTGGTGGAATCAATGTTTTGGCCAGTTATGAGAGGCTTTGGCCACCTCACATGGTGGCAATGAACATCAACATAAAAGGATCCAATAGTATGGGTTATTAATAGTAATATTTTGACTATTATAGTGTATATGAAAGAGGAAAGAGGTCAAATAGGTACTTGATTACCGCATTAGAAATCATAGAATTGATTAGGTTTATTGCTTACCTATTATTTTTTCCCTATTTAGAAGGCCTGAATAGTTAAAAATACAGTATTTAAGCGTAAAATATATAAGCTTGAGAGAAAATTTTACTTAATCATACAATATACAATATTGAGAGAAAATTTTAGATGAACTAATAACAATGTTTGTGCATTTTGTTTTGTTAAAGCAGAGTGAAGCTGAATTACTATGCATGGTGTAGCAGTAGGTATCCTAGTCTGGGTGTCTCAGCTGTTGCAGAATGGTTATGAAATTTGTGTCTCAGTTGTAGCATAATGGTTGTGATGTTTGTGAGTGAGAATTTGTGCTTGTCTATGTTAGTTCACTCTGTCCCATTCCCCCATTCTCGCCATATTCCACATTTTCCCCATTATATTAGCTTTATGTTTCTATGATGAATGACTACTTTCTGATCAATATTTTATTTGCCATTCTAAGGAACTCCGCCATATGCAGGTCCTAAGGGATTAGGAAAAGCTTGAAGATTTGATGATTCACCATGACATGGATTTTAGGTTCCCACGTTATTTGGTTTGGCATCCCATAGTTCAACAATTGTGTTTTTCAGGGCCTGTTGTGTTTCCACCATCTCCTTGTGCCACATCTCTTTGTTGTCGCATCTCTCCTTACTACCTTCACATCTTAGGTCAATGAGTGTTGCATGCACATATTCCTTGTTACCGCATTTCCTTGTTTCACATCTTATGCTAGTGAACGCTATAACATGGATGGTGGTTAGGAGGGAGGGGCGATGACCATACTAGGGTTGCGCCTTTGTCTCATTTACCAGTAGATATCCTAGTCCGGGTGTCTTGGCTGTAGAAGAAATGTTATGAATTTAGTGAATGAGACTCTGTGCTTTCCTTTGTCTCATTTACTACCAAGTATACTAGTCTTCTCAGTTGTAGAGGTACCTAACCATCTGTTCTTGTTTATCGAGTTGTTCCTGCTTGACCAGATGTAGAGGTACCTAACCATCTATTCTTGTTTATCGATTTGTTCCTTCTTGAGCCTTTTGTACCATTATATTTTACAATATAAAGTCGCATGCTAATATCCATGTGGAAAGGGCCTTGATAGACATGTGGAAAGGGCCTCCAAAAACTTTTCATATAAATAAATTGGTAGCATTATATAAAACCACCATAGATGTTGGATAAAATGATATTTCCAATATTCATGCCTGGGGCTACATGTTATACTGAAATTTGTCACCATGACGTTTTAGTACTCCCTTAGAAGTCTACAACATCAAATTTCCTAAAATCAAGCATTGAAATTGAGAGAAAAGCTCATAAAAGTCTTAAAAACATTTGTACCACACTTTCTCTTAGAATTGCCTGTGGTGCCACACCTTTTGGCTCTAAAGCATGTAGAGATAAAAGTAATTTTTCTTCATTAAGGGTGCAGAACCCTGTAAAAGGTACAACAAAGGCAGAAAATAATATTTAGAAGCCCAACAATCAAATTTGGAAGCTTCTAGAAGCATTTATCTGGTCAAAGGTTCACTCCTATCATGTATGTGCATTCCTCCATTATGGGAGCCTACCCCTTGATTTATGGAGCCCAATCCCTTCAAAATATCATTCTATCCCTTCTTATGTGGAACCATAACCTCCTCTCTTTTTCTATAAATTGAAGCCATAGTGCAGCTTCAAAGGTTAGAGTTAGTGAGTTAGACTTTGAGAATTTTTGAGGAAAAATGTTGTAGAGACTCATACTCTCTTCACTGATCATTATATGGGAATGATTACACACCCATGTGAATTTTAGCTGAGAGAGTGTAAAGCTTGTCAAAGTGAAGGAAACACCTGTTCCGGACCCCAAGAAGGCCTGTATGACATCAAGGCGGACACGGTTGTAAGGCTCTTTCTTCATCAAGGATAGTACGAATGAAGACCATTTTCTCAATGCTTTCTTTAGTTAAGTAGCTTGTTCATTATGTTTTATCAATGAGTTATTTAATTAATTAGCTTATTTCTTGAATTCCTTGACCATCTTGATAGATATATGATTCGTGAATTAGTTTATACTATGCAGGTGCTATTAATTTTTCCATGTTTGTGTTTGCATATCTTTAAAGACGACTCTTTCAAGAAATAGGAAAGAATATTATTACAAATAGCATTGGACTGCAAGTAGGTTCTCAAAACTCTTGTTGTAACTAATTAATGAATCGAATATTTTCTAGGTAAAATAGATTTTATTTTTCTGTTTGTTTCTAGCTGTCTGTAGGACACTTGGGAGGTTTGTCTTGTCCACAAGAATGACTTATCCGTCCAACAAAATAGCGAATATACTGGGGAATAAATATTGAACTTTGATTTCTTTTATTTTTTACTTATGAATTTATTTTTCTGATTTTGATTGATTTATACTGGCTTGGGTAATTTATCCCTCTAGAATCCCTAAGAAATGTTTTAGATTTTTTTATTTTTTCTCTTAGTTTTCTGGTATCCGCACTTTTCTTTTAGAAACAGTGCGGGCATCTCTACTCTTTTCTTGTATAAACAGTGCGGGACCACACCTGTTTACACTAAAACCTGCGGACCCTATGAATTTTTTTAGAAAAAATTAAAATCCTCTTTTCTAGATTAGTTTATTAGATTATCAGTGTATACCTAGACTTGTATCTTTTTTCAAAAAGCTTTGATTAAGAATTTATTTTAGAATTTTTTAGTTTTGAATGATTTTCTGAAATATTTGCATGTTATAGTGATTCTTGATTTGTCTTTATCCCACTCAAATATTAGAAAGCTTGGTATTCCTTTAGATCACTGGTACTTCCTTTCTTTCTTGATGAGTTTGAAATTATAGCACAAATTGTTTTATGAGATTTAGATCCCATTTTCTCGTTTGCAAATATTTAAAAAACTTTTGTTGATAAGTTTGGAATTTCACTTAAAAAACCAAAATTGGGTGATTTTTGAGTTCTTCCTGATCCAAGCAAAGAATTTCTTAGTTAGATAACAGGCTAAGCAGGACATCCTCAAAACATTTAAACTTTTAATTCAGATTTAGTCTTTAAAATTTTTAGATATCAAAATTAGTGTTTTTAGTTTTGAGTCTTATTTTTAGAAATTATAGTGTTCTTTTGAAGAAAAACTTTGCTTGTAGTTTCAATCTTGAATGATAAAGGGATTTCTTATTGAGAAATTGATCATTTTGAGTTCTCATGATATTAGATTTCTTTTCATTTATTCTTGTTTGAAGCAAAGAATTTTTTTAAAAGATTGCATTTCTCAACTCTTCCTTTAGATAGAATTCATTGAAAGGAAATGAATTGTTTCTCATAATAGATGCATTTTTTAGTGTGTTTTGAGTCGGGTCACTAAATATCATCAGTTTCACTTTCGCGCCTACTGTCCTAAGAAACAGACTGTTAAAATCAATGCTTAAATTAAAATCAATCTAGTAGTTTTCATATTTCTAGGGCTCTTTTCACCAAAATAGCTTAGGCTAGTGTCCTGGAGTAGGGAGTAGTTAACTCTACAAGACAATTAAAACAAACAAGTCGTTGATCTTGCGGTAGGAAAAATCCAATAGTTTTTTTTATGCTCTGGGAAGCTCATCTTAAAGGAGTCAAGCATGAGGTCATATCTGAACTAGTGGGATAATCAATTCTATCTCATCAGGAACGATAGAATATGTGTGTGTATTAACAACGGTAAACCTTGAATAGACCATTGTCCAGGAGCCTGGGGTCACTTGTCGGTATACCTTAGATTATGTCAAGGAGCCTTCCACGGGATTGAGCTTTGTTACTTTTCCCTTGCGCGTATGTCAGATCGTAGAATGTTCCCCCAGGTATATTATTTCCTGTTGGTAACCTTCATGGCCATAATATTTACGATTCCTTCCTAAGGTGATATTCGAGGAAAGATCCCACTTTACCTAGAGCAGACGTTGACTAGACTCACTTGGAGTCTTCGAAGGGTTATCTTCACTCAAGATGGTTAAAGTGGAGAAACTTGCACCAATATGCTTCATTAAGCAGGTTGTTGGGGTAACTGTTCCAACTGCCCTTTCTACATTTAAATACTATGATGTTGGATTTCATCACCAACTAGTGTTTTTAGTGTGGGAAGTTACTGTTTATGTGTGGTTTGATCTCATAAATTTTTAGGCGTGTGATTCATTTGTTTGTTTCCTTAGCGACTTTAAGAGTTTTCATTGAAATTTTCTTTGATTGCGTGTGGTTAATAATTTTTAATTGTGGTTGAATTACCAAGACAATTGCGTAGACTCCAGGGGAAACCCCCTGAGTGTACACCAAGCCAACTTGAGGGGCTGCAAGCTCTAGTACCATATAGTGTCAGTAGAATTAGATCAACAGAACCAAGAGAATCATCTATAGTTATTCATCCTAATCATCAATCACAAACAGAAGAATATATTCAAGAGCCAATTAAAATTTTCGAAATTACTGGTAGTATTTCTCCTTCCAGTGAATTAGCTGAAGAGCCTGAAATTTCTGAGCCTGACACTGAACCTATTGTATTGGAACCATATTTAGGATTTGTTACTCCGACTTCTAGTGATCTTGACTCACCTAGGGTAAGACATCACATTACTGAATATTTTCCTTCTGAACTCATATGTATTAGAGAACTTGTTGGTCCAGACTAAGACGTAAATCTTCCGGAAACCCAAGAAAATTTGAATCTTAGGGAGCGTGAATCAATATTCTACAGTCCTTTTAGAACTGACGCTTGGTATTTATCATTGACATATTTTTTACAGAACGTGAGTCTTACTTATTCACCACCCCGAATTCCTTTTCATCCTACACCAAGAGGTTGTTGGACGGATGAGTCATTCTTGTGGACAAGACAGACCTCCCAAGTGTCCTACGGACAGCTAGCAACAAATGGACAAATAAAACTATTTTATCTAGATATTTTTTGACATGGAATTAATTATAACAGGGTTTTAGAAACCTACTTGTAGTCCAACACTGATCTTCTTTCCAGTGGCTTGAAGAAAGTCGTCGTCAAGGATCTGTAATCACAAACACAAGAAAATATCAAAAGAACCTATATAATAAATCAATTCATAAATAAAACATCTATCAAGATGAGCAAGGAATTCAAGAAATAAGATAATTGATTAAATAACCCATTGAGAAAAAAATATTTATTCGTATTAACTTAAACAAAGAAGAGCCTTACAACCGTGTCCGCCTTGATGTCATACAGGCATTCCTAGGGTCCGAAACAAGCATTTCCTTTACTCTGACAAGCCTTGCACTCTCTAAGCTAAAAGCACATGGGTGTGTAATCATTCCCATATAATGATTGGCTATGAGAGTATGAGTTTCTACAACATTTCTCCTCAAAAATTCTCCAAGTCTAATTCACCAAATTGTAACCCTTGAAGCTGCACTAGGGCTTCAATTTATAGGAAAAGAGAGGACGTTATGGTTCCACATAAGAAGTGATAAAATGCTCTTTTGAAAGGATTGGGCTTCAAAAATCAAGGAGTAGGCTCCCATAATGGAGGAATGAACATACATGATAAGAGCAAACCTTCGACCAGATAACTACTTCTAGAAGCTTCTAGATTTGACTGTTGGGCCTCTAAATGTTACTTTCTGCCTTTGCTTTGCCTTTTATAGGGCTCTGCACCATTAATGAATAAAAATTGTGTTTGGCTCCGCATGATTTATAGCCAAAAGGTG
This sequence comes from Pinus albicaulis, assembly GCA_034641835.2. Taxonomy (NCBI): domain Eukaryota; kingdom Viridiplantae; phylum Streptophyta; class Pinopsida; order Pinales; family Pinaceae; genus Pinus; species Pinus albicaulis. The sequence goes on from CM076583.1 coordinate 205,761,483, forward strand.
CAGCACCACAGGCAATACTAAGAGAAAGTGCGGTACAAGTGTTGTTAACACTCTTATGAGCTTTTCTCTTAATTTCATGGCTTGAATTTAGGAACTTTGATGTTGTAGAGTTCTAAGGGAGCACTAGAATGTCATGGTGACAAATTTTAGTGTAACAAATTTCCCCCTAAAGTGCGAAGTCTGAGAGCATTCGAAGAGTGATGTGCTTTATCATTTCAAGGATCAGCCTGTGGACACCCAAATTAGAACCCTGTAAAAACATTCAATGCAAATCATATATATCATCACTGAGGTAGGCATTCCCATACTTAGATCAAAATTAACTAAACTTGTTCTGATACAGAAATGATTTTAATATTACATCAATAGTGTAGACACAACATGGACGCAGCCATCTGTAATGAATAATAGAACTCCTCGTAGCCTGGATGGTGGAAACTAGATCCATGGTCTTGATTTCTATTTCCTGAACTAGTACAATTCTATCCATGCGATTAAATGTGTTGAAGTAAAAAATGGTAGAAACCACTTGATTACCAGTCAATGATGTGAACTATTAAAAAGTGTGAGAGAAACCACCAATAATGACAATGACTCTGAAAGTACTCAGTACAATCCATGAAATGTGAATAAGTGATTTGAAGTCGAACATTTCACGGAATCGTTCAATCGAAGGTCAATGATGCAACCTGTCATTGAAGGTGAGAAACCTTCCATTAAGGCATGAATATTCCAAGGTATTAACGGATTCTAGATCAACTTCCTAGATGACGAGCTGTCATCGATACAAAGTGATTTGTCGTAAGCAGGCTCATGACACAAAACCATAGATCAAGTTTTGAAAAAAAAAATTGCAAGGACTACCTCAAGGATGGTCAACGCGAATGGAGACAAATGTTTGTATATGAATGTTTTGTTTGACTGTCCTCTTGAACACATAATGACATTGCATATGGTTTGGTGACAATCACCCTAAGCTAATAACCAGAAACTAGCTGAAGACCTTCAATATGGTTTGATTAACAGATAGGAAAAGGATTTCCCAACCCAGGTAGAAGTGTGACAAAAGTGTCATGTTCAAGAGTGGTGTAATGCTTTTAAATCAAAGTGTAACAAATGAATCTGTTTTCTCTCTTTTCCCCCACCATTTCTTGCAGTACCTCTTCACTTTTGACCAGCTTGAGGAGGATCACATTTGCTTGATTATAAACTCATCCTTCGAATGATTCTAACTTAGTTTAAAATCATACCCTAAGAAGGAGTGGTCCATTCCTATTTGAAATTGACAGGTCCTTTAATGTTAAATTTTAACGAGTCCAGTATAGGAGAAACTCAGTGTTTTTCATTTTTTGGGAGTCAGAAGAAAAAAAGTAAGAAAACTCCATTGGTGTACTTTTTAGTAAATTTAGTCTCTCGGGCCTAAAAAGGGATAAAATAATGCGAGAGAGAACTCTATTGACCATGATTAGTCAACACATACCTTTTTCGTAAATAGCCCATTTCAGTCCGGAAAAGGGGTAAACTTATATGGAAGGGACGACTGTTCATTTCCTTTAACGAGTTCGAATAGTCAAGTACTTGGAAATCTTTTCATTTTTAGAGAGTTTGAAAAGGGCTTAAAAGAGGACTCCATGGTTTCTCTTTTTTGTAAATTTTAAAGAGCCGGAAAAAGTGATAAAAGAATACTCTTCGTCAAAATTGATCATTTTGCCTAAAAAATCCGGTATTCTACACAAAAAACTAAAAAAATTAAACATACATGTTTCATTAATAGAAATATTTTGAAAACCCATCTTTTTAAAGTGAAAAATAAACAAATCTAAATTTCATTTATTCAAAAAAATTTATAAAAATGAGTTTTTCAAGTTCATTTTTACCGTTTGAGTTTGGAGTGAAAATTTTAGAGCTTTTGGTAAAAAATGCTTTGGAGGAGATTCCGGAAAAACTGACAGTTGAAATCAAAAACCGTCTGCTCCAGGTAATCCACATCCTCTTTTCCTCGCTTTTCATCTATTTATTTTCTTAAATTAGGGTCTAAATTTCATTTTTGGGAGAAAAATTGGTTCAAAAATCCGCCCTCGGGGGTCCGCGGGTAGGACACTAGGTACCTGCTAACCCCGACATTCTCTCACAAAGGAAAATGTCGGGGCCTCACACTTTTAACACGGAGCCAGTGCAGAGCTACGCACTATCTCTGAGTGTAAAGTGCAAGAGTGCTGTAATGAATTTAAAAACACAATTTCCTTCCAAATTACCCATAATTTTTGTTTTAAAATGATTTTAATCCTTAATTTTACTCATTGTAGGATATTTACAATGCTCATTTGGAAAGAACGGGAACATGACGAGGTAGATGAAGCAACAATGATTCACCAACTTAGATTGTAAGTTTTAAGAGCATGCAGGCTATGCAAATTCTGGGCTATCAGTGGCATGAGAGCTCAAGTAGATCTTGTCACTTGTTTGGTGAAAAAGTGGGACGTTTAGGACCAGTATTTTGTGATTGGAGGCCACGAGCTCTAAATTGATCTAGAAGACATATATTTTTTGAATGGTTTGTCTAAAAGAGGCGAACAAATTTCTCTATTTGGGTCTAGGCTAGGTGGCCAGTCTTTTGCTAGCTTGCAATTAGAGTTTTGTAATGATGAAGCCAATCCTAGAGACAAACGGATTAATATTAAAAATATCATCTGTCTCGAGTTAAAATTGATTGCATTTACCATTACCAAGTTGTGTGGAAGTGCAGCTTTGCACGTAGCTACTGGATCTCAGATGCGGATTGCAATAGATTGTTTCTGAGGCACCATATTCAACTGGTGTGAGGCAATGTTGGCTAATGTGAAAGGCCAACTTACCAGAGCAAAGAATGGGAAGTTAAACAATTTCGGATATGGGTCAATCGTAGTTACCTTTTCTCTAGAGAGGATTCCTCTGTTAGCCTCGCAACATATTCTTGTTGATGTTCGTAGACCTCAAGATCCTCGGATGGTTTGATGGGTTTCTTTGATGTCCCTTCATAGCGAGGGTGGGGAGATTGTTAGATTTTCCTCGACTTATTTTCATTGGTTAGAATGCCAACTTTTTGTGATAGAGGATTTTCCTTATGAAGGCATAGATTTTCGTGGTGACCGAGATATGCCACTTCCTCCAGGAGCTCAATGGGATGAGTCAGGTAAAAAGTCTCTTTGACATGTTCTAATTTCTATTTTTTTTTTTTTTTTAAATCATCCAAAACTAATAACAAAAATTTCAAATGCAGATGTAGGTCCACGTCAACCAGCCACTCTCTGCCCCTTTGACTGGAGGCAAAGGGATTCAGTTTTAGCAGCACCAACACCACAGGATCAGACAATAGAGATCCTTACAGATTTGGAACACCATTTGGAGTGGTTAAATATGGATATTACTAAGACTACCATATATGACATCCCACTCCGTTTACAGAGATACGTCATTGGTGTTCCTGGACCATTCAGAAGATTTTTTAGTAGAGTAGCATGAGCAGTAGTGTATTATCATGATAATTACCATGAATAGTGGATGATTGACTATATAGACTCATTTTTTGTATCACTTTTTTTCGATCATAAGGCATTTTGAACCTATGATCGAAGATGATGTACTATTTTTTGAACACTACATCTATACTATGATATACTATTATTTCCAGTTACCTGTTCAATCATGTTATCGAATTTTGATCTACTAATTTATTATTGCAAATGTCTGTTTATAACACTAGAAGCTATTGCATCTACTAATGTGCTTAAATTTCTTGGAATGTGTTGATACTCAATATAATTGAACTCTCGTTCCAAGAGACGAACCCTTAAAAATAATCTTAATAATACTGGGTTTCTAATGGCATATACTCGGTTTAACTATAATACAACGAGTTCAGACTCTAACCTAATGATAAAAATCCAAATTCCAAATGAAATGGATTCCAACAATAATTCAATAACTGCACTATATTCAGCAATATTATTCGTTGTTTGACCGAGGCTTACCCCATGCATAGATACTAACTCGTCAGTGGGTGAATAAATAACCCAAGCTGTGGAAGAGATGTTTCGTGTACTACGAAAGGCACCATCAGCAAAACCAATATATTTTTGAAAGGACATCGACATCTGCGATATCAAGAGTAATCCAGATAAGCCGAAATAGTAGTGAAAGTACACTTAATCTAGGCACACATTTCTAATCTATAGCACACCAGCTACAAAGTAACTAATATACAGATAAATCTCCCCACAAAAATCAAGCGTAATATCTCTTCAGATAAAGTCCATTTCTGGGTTTACCTAAAGAGATCCCGTCAAAATCAATCAATTCATAGGCTCCTTTTGCAAGATGTTGCTTGAAAATATAAGGACCATGCCACATGGGTTAGAATTTCCCAGCCCCTAGTTTATAATTGGCTTAATCATAAATCAAAACTAGGTCGAGGGGTAACACTTCTATCATACTGAGCTTTCATTATTTTCGCATGAGTCTCGGTAGCTAATGTGGCAGTGCGTCGATTCTCATCTAATTGAGCCAAGCATAAAAAAAGTTTCTCCTCTTCAGAAGTGGCTGGTAGTAACTCTATGGCTAGTTGGAGTGACGGTGTCTGGAATTCAATGTGTAATACCGCTTCTAAACCATAAACTAGTTGAAAAGGGGTAAAGCCTGTCGATGTTTTTGCTGAGGTTCGATATGCCCAAAGTGCTGAAAATAGCATGGTATGCCAATTCAACTTATGAATTCCAATGATTCGTTTAATCATGGTGACTAAGAATTTATTAATTTCTTTAACTAAACCATTAGCCTGCAGATAATATGGTGTAGAACTGTCATGGCGTAGGCCAAGTTGGTCTATTAGCTCGGTCATCATGATATTTCGAAAATGTCTCCCGTGATCAGTAATTATTGCTTGGGGTAAACTGAAATGAGCAATCACATGATTGAACACGAAAGTAGCTGCAGTTTTTCCATCTTCCACAAATGTAGGCTTCGCCTCGGCCCATTTGGTAAAATAATCTACTGCTAGAATAATATACCCATGCCCCCCGGCCGAGTGAGGGTCACATGTAATGACTTCAATGCCCCATTTTGCAAAAGGACCTACAACAATTATAGGGTGAAGAGGAAGAGGTGGTGCACACATTTTTCGATCGAATATTTGACAATTATGACATTTTCGGACCGCATAAATACAAATTTAAGTAAAGATGGCCAGAAATAACCTACACGAAATATCTTTTGGGTTGTGGTGTACCCAGACATATGACCGCTACATGCTCTAGAGTGACAGTCATTTAAAACCTTTTCGGCTTCTCCATGGGTTAGACAATGTCGAAAAACTCAGTCCACACCACGACGGTATAGTGTGTCACCAACGATATGATATTTTTGAAACTGGAAATGTATTTTTCGTCGTTGTGACTGTGAAATCCCAGGCCGAAAATATTGGGTTTGAAAATAAACAATAATATCTCCATACCAAGGATCGATGGTACTAATAAGAAACAAGGATTCATCCACGATTGGTTATTCTGCCATAGTTTCTGTATTAGTACGTGGGAAATCACACATAAGTTCAACAAATATCAATGATTTCTTTGATTTGTAATTTTCAAATTCCAAATAAAACTCTTGCAAGATGAAAATCCATTTAGAGTATTTTCCCCCTAGCAATTTTTTTGTCAAAATGTACATTATAGGGTTACAATCAGATATCACTATTTTTTTGCGTAAAAGTATGTAATGGCAAAAATGTTGGACAGCTTGAATAGCTTCCAAGGCCAATTTATCGACATCTGAAAATTTGATTTCAGTTGGATGCAAATTTCGACTAAGATAGTAAATCACATGTTCACCATGAAATTCATCTTCCTGAACTAAAACCATCCCTATCATGGAATCGGAAGCGGCGAGGTACAAAAAGTAATCTTGGTTGTAGTTGTGAGGATGCAGTAACAGTGCATGGGTCAATGTGTGTTTCAAAGCATCAAAATATCTATTAGCGACCTCGTCCCAAAAGAAAGGAATATTCTGTTTCAACAACCTAGTGAAACCTTTCGTTAACTCAGTGTAGTTAGGAATTAATCGACGTAAAAAAATTTCTTTCCCTTGCAAACTTTGGAGTTGGCGAAGAGCAGAAGGAGGAGGTAAATTGATGATTGCCTCAACCTTCGACGGGTCGACACAAATGCTTGCCTCTGAGACAATAAATTCCAATAATCATCCGGATTGTACGCAGAAAACACATTTGTGATGATTTAGAGGAATCTTATAATGCCTACATCTTATAAAAATGGCTCGTAAATTATTAATATGATTTTCTTTGTGTGAATAATGAGCAGGAAAATCATCGAGGTAGGGTTGCACAATGCGCTTAATGTCATGAAATGCATAAGACATAGCCCTTTGAAAAGTGGCGCCAACATTCTTTAGGCCAAAAGGTAGTTTGCGATAAGAAAAAACTCCCCATCAAAAAATGAAAGTTGTTTTAGGTTGATCTACATGGTGTATGCTTATTTGATTGTAGCCAGAAAATCCATCCATGAACGAGAACATTTCACTTGCAGGACAATCGTCAATAATTTGATCGATGTAAGGGGTTGTATAATTGTCTTTTGGATAAGCTCGATTTATATCCCTATAATCGATGCATACTCATATTTTTCCTTTTTATTTATTGACCGGAAAAATATTAGATGCCCAGTTCGTGAGTGGAATTGGATAAATAAAACCTATGCGAAGTAATTTTTCAACTTTGTCTTTGATAGCAGCAGATTTTCGCGGATGTATCTGACGTAATCTCTGTCTAACGGGTTTAGTATCCGGGTATGTTTTAATTCCATGAACAACAATCGATGGACTGATTCCTGGCATTTCCTCATTTGAAAAAATTGTCGTGGAATTCCTGAAATAGGGTTTTATATACTTGGATTTCATGTGTCGTACAAGAAGCACCTATATGAATGTTTTCAACAATTCCAAGTTTTACTGAAATGTCAAGAGGAACCGTTGTAGTAATATTTTCTAAATTCAATTCAGAATCAAAATGTGAAAGAGGATTATGAGGGTCTTTGACATAATCAATGGTAAAAATGGAGGAAAAATCATTCTCAAAATGGTCGAGATCAGGTAAAAACAAAGACCTATGATGAAGATCTTCCCATGGTAACTCATCTATCGACAAGAATTCACGAATACGTTCATCAGTATTGAATATTTGTTGAGTAGAATCCAGAATTGGTGTCAAAGTTAAGCTCGATATTGAAAATGACTCCTGATTGATCGCATTCACTAGATCAGACTCAGTTGAAGGAGTATCAGAAAATGACTGTACATTATGATATGCTAACTCAAAAGGACTCAAAGGCATAGGGCTATCAAAAGAGTCCAATTCTGATTCTAAAGGTACTATCCAAGGATCATCAAAGGAAATAGTACTTGATGTAATCATATTGATATTAGAAATAGGAAGCTGTACGTTGCGAGCAGACAGGGAAAACGTTCCCAGTAAAGCCGAATCTTTAATCAAACCTACTCCAACATCCTTATAAGTGATAGGCGATTTTACGATATGTTGGATGCTATCAGTAGAGGCTGGGTCAGATGAATAATATGAGAGATGATCTATTTTAACAATATTTCCTTTATGAGGAAACATGATGAGACGAAGGATCGATGATACAACAACAGTCATGGCGTAAGATCATCTGCGACCCAGGAGAAGGTTGTAATCCAAAGGGGCATCAACCACCTCCACATCTAGATTAACCTTTTTGCCTTCGACCTCTATTGGTAGATCTTGTAAGAAACCATACGCCTGAAAACCTCTTCCATCAAAAGCTTTGAGAATAGTTGGTGATTGGTTAATGGTTGGAGAACCAAGTGACTTCCAACATTTTAATGATATAATACACGTAGAAGCCCCTTCATCAACAACAATACAAAAGATACATTTTTTTTTTACTATTACTGGAATCTGAAAAGCCATTTGATGGGGTAGGCGGGGTGTAAAATTCTTTAAATCGAAGATCATGAGGTTCGAATCCTGGAGATCTATGGCTCCTAAGGATGAAAATAGTAATTTTATCTGGGTTGGGCATGATTGCAATACTTCCAAAGCTGACATTGCCGAAGGGGAAATTGCCAAATCTTCAACAATATTATAATTTTAAGCAGCTCTCGCTTGTGGATTGAAGGCTGATTTACAAGGTACACCTTTTGCAGGTGGTTTAATCACTAATTCAAGATTTTGTTTCTCGATCTGTAATGGATCAAAAACTGAGGGAGATGTAGTTGATGCCGAATTGGATGTTTCTGCTTATTTACCTGTATTTTTACTACCATAATCTTGCAATCGCGTCACAACCATCAAGATATTCTCAAGCGTATTGGAGGAAGATCCAACCATGTTACTATCTTGAGCAGGAAAAGGATCCTTCAAGACAATAGTTATAGGCGAACCTTTAACTAATTTTGATACCTCAGCTCTATGTGGGCAATCTTTTGTAAAATTATCCTCATCAGAGATTAGACAAGGATATGGAGGTTTAAGTTTTTCGTCAATTGGTTCAGTTGTATCGTTTTTATCTTTTGAAGATTTTTTATTTTTATTCTTACCTTTCTTCTTACCACCAGTAGTTAATTTCCCAAGTCTTGGTAAATTGGAGATTTTATCATACAAAGTACTTGACTGAGTATATACAAGGTCAAGGTACTGAGCCTGAGCAATGACTTGCTCTTCTGTAAAAATGCCTCGTTTGGCCACATCTTCAGTAATTTTGGGCAATAACGATTTAATAAACCATTCAGCCAAAATTTGATCCAGAATAAAGACTTTCACTAAACGCCTTCTACATCTCCATTCATGAATGTGATCAGATATATACGTAGACATAGACTGTTTTAATGAAGTTAGCAATTCTGTGTCGTTGTCGTCTCTGACAAGAAACTGAAAATGGGTTAAGAAAGAAGTCGCTAGTGCATCAAAATTCTTAAAAGAGTCACATGGTAACTCAATGTACCATTTGGAAGCTAGACCTATGAGATTTCTCTGGAAAAGAAGCAATTGAATCAAATCATTGATTAGTGAATTGGATGCACACCAGAGGTGATAAGTCATAACGTTATTAGATGGGTCCTCTCCTGACTTACCTTCAAACTTCAGAATATCACTGGGCAACTTGTTAGGCATCGGTGGCCAATATGGAAGTTAAAAAATGGGATCGTTCGTAAGGCATGATAGATCCGGTAAATCTAAAGTTGCTATGAATGGTAACCGATGGCTAGGGTCTTTATAACCTTGTGTGATCAAACTAATACCAGGAGGAGGATATCCAGGATACCCTCGAATTGGATGCGCATTTGAAATCATGAAACCTCCTAGGTAACTAGGATTAACCAGACCATACTGGGGTTGTTGAGGTACTTGATAAGTATACGCAGGGTACGGCTGATACTGATATACTGGATTTTTTGTAGCCTATCCAAATTGATAATGTCCCTAGGACGGTTGATAAGTAAGCTGTGGTTGACTAGAGACAATCGTACTAGTACTAGCTTGTCCTATAGGCATCTGGACCGTAGTCTGGATTGTAGGTCCTGACTATGGTACACATACTTGAGGAATTTGTACTGATGCAGGGATAGAAGAAACTGGAGCTATAGATACTCCAGAAACAGGTGTTGTAGGTTGAACAGAAGTTGTAGTAGCTGCAGTAGTCTGAGGCAGAGTCTGAGGTGTACTAGGCCTAGGCTGCTAAATAGAACCAGGTGCAGGGACTTGAACAGTAGGCTGGACAGGTTGCTAGGTTGGACCAGAAATTACAGGTTGTCTAGGTTGATTAGGTAACTGCACATTAGGTTGCACAGTCTATTGAATTTGAGATGGATTCCACACCATGTTCATTCCGGGGTATTAACTCATAGAAGGTTGTGCATATGAAGGACCATAACCTAGTTGAACGTAGGGTTGATAATTAACTGGTAAATTTCCAACTCCTTGTAATAATGGTTGACCGAAAGGAGGTTGGAAACATTGAGTTGGGTATTGACCTTGAGGTTGATAACCTTGAGGCATGTACCGAATCTGGGGTTGATAAGGACCCTGAGGAATATACTGAGTCTGGGGTTGACCTTGGGGTATGTACTTTCCTTGAGGTTGTTCTCCAAGTAAATAATATTGTCCTACAATTTGTCCTGGTAAAAAATTACCTTGAGGTTGCCCTCCAGGCGGTAACTAACTACCTTGAGGTTGCCCCCCAGGCGGTAATTGACTACCTTGAGGTTTCTCCCCATGTAGTAACTGACTACCTTGAGGTTGAGGATTTGGAATATTACCAGACATCATAAAAATTTGTTCCGAGTTCAACGTTTTAGTTTTAGTTCCATTTGTACCAGATGATAACACTTGTTCAGTTGGTCGAGGAGTTGCTCCTGAGAAAATACCAGAGAGTGACTGGTACCCCGAAGGAATAGAAGGAACACCGTATAAAAATGTTTCCAGAGATTGTGAAAACATAGATGACTCACCTAACATAGATGATGAAGGATAATAACCTCTTGGTGTAGGATGAAAAGGAATTCGAGGTGGTGAATAACTAAGACCCGGATTTTCTAAAAAATCTGTCAACGATAAATACCAAGCGTTAGTTCTAAAAGGACTACAGAATATTGATTCACCCTCCCTAAGATTCAAAATTTCTTGGGTTTCGGGAAGAGTTACGTCTTCGTCTGGACCAACAAGTTATTCAATAGATACGAGGTCAGAATTAAGATTTTCAGTAATGCGATGTCTTACCCTAGGTGAACAAGGATCACTAGAAGTCGGAGTAACAAATCCTGAAGATGGATCCAATATAGCAGGTTCATTGTTAAGCTCAGAAATTTGAGTTTCTTCAGCTAATTCACTGGAAGGAGAAATACTACCAATAACTTCGGAAATTGAAATTGGCTCTTGAATATGCTCTGTTGTTTGTGATTGATAATCAAGATGAATAACTATAGATGATTCTCATGTTTCTGTTAATATAATTTTACTGTCACTAGATGATACTAGAGCTCGAATCCCTTCAAGTTGGCTTGGTGTATACTTAGGGGGCTTCCCCTGGAGTCTATGCGATTTTCTTGGTAATTCAGCCACGATTAAAAATTATTAATTACATGCAATCAAAGAAAATTTCAATGAAAACTCCTAGAGTCACTAAGGAAACAAACAAATGAATCACATGCCTAAAAATATAGGAGATCAAACCACATACAAACAGTAACTTCCCACACTAAAAACAGTATTTGGTGATGAAATCCAACATTGTAGTATTTTAATGTAGAAAAGGAGGTTGGAACAATTACCCCGACAACCTTCTTAATGAAACAGACCGGTGCAAGTTTCTCCACTTAAACCATCTCGAGAGAAGATAACCCTCTGGAGATTCCAAGTGATTCTATTCGATGTTTACTCCAGGTACAGTGGGATCTTTCCTCCACCGTCACCTTAGGAAAAAACTATAAAGATTGTGGTCACTATGGTTACCAAAATGAGCTAATATACCTGGGGGAATGGTCTATGATCCAACATACGCGCAAGGACATAGTAACAAAGCTCAATCCCCTTGAAGGGTCCTTGATATAATCCAAGGTATACCGACAAGTGACCCCAGGCTCATCGACAATGGTCTATTTGAGGTTTACCATTTTTAATACGCACATATTTTCTATCATTCCCAATGATATAGAATTGATTATCCCACTGGTTTAGATATGACCTCGTGCTTGACTCCTTTAAGAGGAGCTTCCCAGAGCATACAAGCAACTATTGGATTTTTTTCTACCGCAAGATCAACTACTTGTTTGTTTTAATTGTCTTGGAGAGTTAATTAATCCCTACTCCAAGACACTAGCCTAAGCTATATTGGTGAAAAGAGCCCTAGAAATATAAAAATTACTAGATTGATTTTAATTTAAGCGTTGATTTTAAAAGGCTATTTCTTAGGACAATAGGTGCGAAAATGTAACTGATGATATGTAGTTACCCGACTCAAAACACACTAAAAATGCATCTATTATGAGAAAAAATTCTTGTTCTTTCAATGAATTCTATCTAAAGGAAGAGTTGAGAAATGCAATCTTTTAAAAACAAATATTTCCTTCAAACAAGAATAAATGAAAAGAAATCTAATTTCAATGAGAACTCAAAATGATATATTTTCTCAATAAGAAATCCCTTTATCATTCAAGATCGAAACTACAAACAAATTTTGTCTTCAAAATAACACTATAATTCCTAGAAATAACACTCAAAACTAAAAACACTAATTTTGAGATCTAAAAATCCTAGAGACTAAATCTGAATTAAAACTTTAAATATTTTGAGGATGTCTTGTTTAGCTTGTAATCTAACTAAGAAATTCTTTACTTGCATCAGAAAGAACTCAAGAAACATCCAATTTTGGTTTTATAAGTGAAATTCCAAACTTATCAACAAATTTTATTTTATTTTAAGATTTGCAAATGAGAAAAATGGGATCTAAATATCATAAAAAAATTTATGCTATGATGTCAAACTCAGCAAGAAAGCAAGGAAATACCAGTGATCTAAAGGTATACCAAGGTTTCTAATCTTTGAGGGGGATAAAGACAAAAAAAAAATCATTATAACATACAAATCTTTCAGAACATCATTCAAAACTAAAAATGATGAAATAAATTCTTAACCAAAGCTTCCTGACAGAAGATACAAGTCTGGGTATTGACTGAGAATCTAACAAACTAATCAAGAAAATAATATTTTAATATTTTCCAAATATTTTCACAACGTCCGCAGGATTCAATGCAAACCAGTGCGGTCCCGCACTGTGAGTACAAGAAAAGTGTGGAGCTACCCGCATTGTCTATAAAAGAAAAGAGCAGACACAAGAAAAGTAAAGAAAAAATAAAATCTCTAAATCATTTCTCAAGGATTCTACAGGGATAAACTACCCAAGCCATTATAAATCAATCAAAATCAGGAAAAATAAATTCACAAGTCAAAAATAAAAGAAATTAGAGTTCAAGATCCATCTCCCCGGCAGAGTCGCCATTTTGTTGGACGAATAAGTCATTCTTGCAGAAAAGCCATACATCCCATGTGTGCTATGGATAGCTAGCAACAAACGGAAAAATGAAAACTATTTTCTCTAGATATTGTTTGACCTGGAATTAATTATAGCAGGGTTTTAGAAACCTAGTTGTAGTCCAATGCTGATCTTCTTTCCAGTGGCTTGAAGAAAGTTGTCGTCAAGGATCTGCAATCAAAAACACAAGAAAAGATCAAAAGCACCTGTATAATAAATCAATTCATAAATCAAACATCTATCAAGATGATCAATGAATTCGGGAAATGAGATAATTGATAAAATAACCCATTGACAAAACAATATTCATTCGTATTAACTTAAATAAAGAAGAGCCTTGCAATTGTGTCTGCCTTGATGTCATACAGGCCTTCTTGGGGTCTGGAACAGGCATTTCCTTTACTATGACAAGCCTTGCACTCTCTCAACTAAAAGCACATGGATGTGTAATCATTACCATATAATTATTGGCTATGAGAATATGATTTTCTACAAAATTTCTCCTAAAAAATTCTCAAGTCTAATTCACCAATTTGTAACCCTTGAAGCTGCACTATGGCTTCAATTTATAGGAAAAGAGAGGAGGTTATGATTCCACATAAGAAGGGATAGAATGCTCTTTTCAAGGGATTGGGCTTCATAAATCAAGGGGTAGGCTCCCATAATGGAGGAATGAACATACATGATAGGAGTGAACCTTCGACCGGATAACTACTTCTGAAGCTTCCAGATTTGACTGTTGGGCTTCTAAATTTTACTTTCTGCCTTTGCCTTACCTTTTACAGGGGTCTGCACCCTTAATGAATAAAAAGTATGTTTGGCTTTGCATGATTTATATCCAAAAGGTGTGGCATCGTAGGCAATACTAAGAGAAAGTGCTTTACAAGTTTTTTTAAGACTTTTATAAGCTTTTCTCTTAATTTCAAGGCTTGACTTTAGGAACTTTGATGTTGTAGACTTCTAAGGGAGTACTAAAATGTCATGGTGACAAATTTTAGTGTAACAAAGGTTATCATCCTTCATTAGCTATGTCGGGTGAGTCATCTATGTTTTCTCAATCTCTGGAAACATTTTTATATGGTGGTCCATCTGTTCCTTCGGGATACTAGTCGCTCTCTCGAACTTTCTTGGGGGTAGCTCCTCGACCAATTGAACAAGTGCTATCATCTGGTACAAATGACACTAAAACTAAAAAGTTGAATGTAGAGCATATTTTTATGATTTCTGGCAATATTCCAAATCCTCAACCTCAAGGTAGTCAGTTACCACCTAGGGGGCAACCTCAAGGTAATCAGTTAGGACCTGGGGGGCAACCTCAAGGTAGTTAGTTACTGCCTGGGGGGCAAACTCAAGGTAATTTTTTACCAGGTCAAACTGTAGGACAATATTATTTGCCTGGAGAACAACCTCAAGGACAGTACATACCTCAAGGTCAATATCAACCTCAAGGACAGTACATTCCTCAGGGCCAACGCCAGGGTCAATTTATTCCTCAGGGTCAACCCCAGGGTCAATTTATTCCTCAGGGTCAACCCTAGGGTCAGTTTATTCCTCAGGGTCAATATCAACCCCAGATTCAGTACATGCCTCAAGATTATCAACCTCAAGGTCAGTACCCAACTCAAGGTTTCCAACCTCCTTCCGGTCAACCATTGTTACAAGGAGCTGGAAATTTTCCAGTTAATTATCAACCCTACGTTCAACCAGGTCATAGTCCTTCATATGCACAAAATTCCACGGGTCGATACCCCAGAATGAATATGGTGTGGGATCCATCTCAAATTCAACAAAATTTGCAACCCAATGTGCAGTTACCTAATCAACTTGGACAGCCTATAGGTTTTGGTCCAACCCAGTAACGTTTCCAACCTACTATTCAAGTGCCTACACCTAGTTCTATTGAGAAACTTGGGCCCAGTACACCTCAAACTCCGCCTCAGACTTCTGCTACTATTGCAACTTTTTTTCAACCTACCACACCTATTTCTGGAGTATCTGTAGCTCCTGTTTCTACTACCCCTGTATCAGTGAAAATTCCTCAAGTATCTGTGCCACAGTTAGGACCTACAATTCAGATTATGGTCGAGATGCCTACAGGACAAGCTGGTACTAGTACGGTTGTTGCTAGTCAACCACAATTTACTTATCAACT
The DNA here is from genome assembly GCA_034641835.2 of Pinus albicaulis. NCBI lineage: Eukaryota > Viridiplantae > Streptophyta > Pinopsida > Pinales > Pinaceae > Pinus > Pinus albicaulis. Next base: position 205,776,750 of record CM076583.1, read on the forward strand.
GTACCAGGGACAGTATCAATAGGCTACAAAAAATCTAGTCTATCAGTATCAACCATACCTTGGGTATACTTATCAAATACCTCAACAACCCCAGTATGGTCCAGTTAATCTTGGTTACCCAGAAGGTTTCACGATTCAAAATGTGCATCCAATTCCAGGGTATCCTGGATATCCTCCGCCTGGCACTGGTTTGATCACACAAGGTTATCAAGACCCTAGCCATCAGTTACCATTCATAGCAACTTTAGTTTTAACAGATCTATCGTGTCTTACGAACGATCCTATCTTTTCTCTTCCATATTGGTCGTCGATGCCTAATAATTTGCCCAGTGATATTCCAAAGTTTGAGGGCAAGTCAAAAGATAATGCATCTAATCACGTTATGACTTATCATCTCTGGTGCGCATCCAATTCACTAATCGATGATTCGATTCGATTGCATATTTTTCAAATAACTCTCATTGGTCTAGCTGCCAAATGGTACATTGAGTTACCACGCGTCTCTTTTAATAATTTTAATGCACTAGCTACTTCTTTCTTAACTCATTTTCAGTTGCATGTCAGATACGACAAGAACACAGAATTGTTGACTTCATTAAAACAATCTACGTCTACGTACATATCCGATCATATTCATGAATGGAGACATAGAAGGCATTTAGTGAAGGTCTTTATTACGGATGAAATTTTGGCTGAGTGGTTTATTAAATATTTATTGCCCAAAATTACTGAAGATGTGGCCAAAGGAGGCGTTGTTATAGAAGAGAAATTCATTGCTCAGGCTCAGTACCTTGACCTTGTATATACCGAGTCAGGTACTCTGTATGATCAAGTCCCCTATTTACCAAGACCTTGTCAATTAAATACAACTCCTTCTGGCTCTCATGTCACTAATGGTGTAATTGGTTCTGTTAGCACTGGTAAAAGTAAGAATAAATCTTCCAAGACGACTTCTCCTATTATCACTTTACTCGATTCACAGAAAGGAGATTCTTCTATTGAAGCTTCTGCTGATATTCATGCTGTATAATCATATACAACCAAACCTAAAACCAGTGGTAAGAATAAAGGTAGGAATAAAAAGAAAAAATCTTCAAAAGATAAAAATGATACAACGGAACCAATTGATGAAAAACGCAAACCTCGATATCCTTGTCTGATATGTGATGAGGATCATTTTACAAAAGAGTGCCTTCATAGAGTCAAGGTATCAAAATTCATTAAGGGTTTGCCCATACCTACTGTCTTGAAGGATCGCTTTCCTGCTCAAGATAGTAACATGGTTGGATCTTCCTCAAATGCGCTAGAGAATATCTTGATGGTTGCGATGCGATTGCAAGATTATGGTAGTAAAAATCCTGGTAAAGAAGAAGAAACATCTAATTTAGCACCACCTACATCTCCCTCAGTTTCTAATCCATTATAGATCGAGAAACAAAATCCTGACTTAGTAATCAAACCACCTGCTAAAGGTGTCCTCCGTAAATCAGGTTTAAATCCAGATACGAGAGCTGCTTAGAATTACAATATTCTTGAAGACTTGGCAATTTCCCCTTCAGTAATGTCGGCTTTGGAAGTACTGAAATCATGTCCATCCCAAAGAAAATTACTGTTGTTAGCCTTAGGAGCCATAGACCTCTAGGATTCAAACCTCATGATCTTTGATTGAGAGAATATTAAAAAAACAAACGCATTTTTCAAATGGCTTTTCAAATATCGGTAATAGTAAAAAACAAACGTATTTTTCGTACTGTTGTTGATGAAGGGGATTATACATGTATCATGTCGTTAAAATGTTGGAAATCACTTGGTTCTCTGACAATTAACTAATCACCGACTATCCTCAAAGCTTTTTATGGAAGAGGTTTTCAGCCGGATGGTATTTTGCAAGATCTACCAATAGAGGTCCAAGGAAAAACTGTTAATCTAGATGTGGAAGTGGTTGATGCCCCTCTGGATTACAACCTTCTCCTGGGTCGCAGTTGGTATTATGCCATGACTGTTGTTGTATCATCAATCTTTCATCTTATCATGTTTCCTCATAAAGGAAATATCATTAAAATCGATCATCTCTCATATTATTCATCTGACCTAGCCTCTACTGATAGCATCCAGCATATCAGAAAATCGACTATCCCTCATAAGGATGTCGGAGTAGGTTTACTTAAATATTTGGCTTTACTGGGAACTTTTTCCCTGCTTGCTCCCAACGTACAACTTCCTATTGGTAATATCAATATGATTACATCAAGTACTATTTCCTTTTATTATCCTTGGATAGTACCTTTAGACTCAGAACTGAATTCTTTCGGTGACGCGATGCCTTTGAGTCCTTTTGAGTTAGCATATCAGGCAGTACAATCATTTTCTGACACTCCTTCAACTGAATATGATCTAGTGAATGTGATCACTAAGGAGTCACTTTAAATATCGAGCTCAGCTTCGACATCAATTCTGGATCTTTCTCAACAAGTATTTGATACTGATGAACATATTCGTAAATTTGTTTCGGTCGATGAATTACTATGGTAAGATCTTCATCATAGATCTTCATTTTTACTTGATCTCGATCATTTTGAGAATGCTTTTTCCTCTATTTTTACTACTAATTATGTCAAAGAACCTCATAATCCTCTCTCACATTTCGAATCTGAATTGAATTTAGAAAATATTTCTACAACGGTTCCACTTGACATTTCAGTAAAACCCAGAATTGTTGAAAACATTCATATAGGTGATTCTTGTACGACTGATGAAATCCAAGCATATAAAGCCCTACTTCAGGAATTATGTGAAATTTTCACCTAGTCATATGAATAAATGCCAGGAATCGATCCATCGATTGTTGTTCACGAAATAAAGACATACCCAGATGCTAAACCTGTTAGACAGAGATTACGTCAAATACATCCGAGAAAATATGTCGCTATTAATGCCGAAGTTGAAAAATTACTTCGTGCAATTTTTATTTATATGATTTTGTTAACGGATTGGGTATCTAATATTGTTTTGGTCAATAAAAAACAAGGAACAATACGAGTGTGTATCGATTATAGGGATATAAATCGAGCTTCTCCAAAGGACAAATATCCAGCCCCTTACATCGATCAAATTATTGACGATTGTGCTAGAAGTGAAATGTTTTCATTCATGGATGGATTTTTCGGCTACAATAAAATCAACGTACTCCCTACAGATCAACCCAAAACAACTTTCATTTGTCCATGGGGAACTTTTTCTTATCACAACTACATTTTGGACTTAAGAATGCTAGCGCCACTTTTCAGAGGGCAATGTCGTATGCATTTCATGATATCAAACACATTGTGCAACCCTACCTCGATGATTTTCCTGCTCATTCTTTATGCAGAGCAGATCATATCACTCATTTACGAGCTATTTTTATATGATGTAGGCATTACAAGATTCATCTAAATCCTCACAAATGTGTTTTTTGTGTACAATCTAGACGATTTTTGGGATTTATTGTCTCCAAGGGAGGCATTCGTGTTGATCCATCGAAGGTTGAGGCAATCATCAATTTACCTCCTCCTTCTACTCTTCGCCAACTCCAAAGCTTACAAGGGAAAGAAAACTTTTTACATCGATTCATTCCTAACTACGCCGAGTTAACGAAAGGTTTCCCCAGATTGTTGAAATATAATATTCCTTTCTTTTGGGACGAGATCACTGATCGATCTTTTGCTGCTCTTAAAAATGCGTTGACCCATGCACCATTACTACATGCTCCCAATTACAACCAGGATTATTTTTTGTACCTCACCGCTTCACATGTGATTTACTATCTTAGTCGTAACTTACATGCAACTGAAATCAAGTATTCACATGTGGAGAAATTGGCCTTGGAAGCTGTTCAAGTTGTCCAACGTTTTCATTCTTACATACTTTTATGCAAAACAACAATGATTTCTGATTGTAACCTTATGATGTATATCTTGACCAAACAATTGCTAGGGGGAAAATACTCCAAATAGATTGTTATCCTACAGGAGTTTGATTTGGAATTTGAAAAGTCCAAATCAAAGAAATCATTAATATTTTCTGAACTTGTGTGTGACTTCCCATGTACTAATATAGAAACTGTGGCAGAACAACCAATCGCGGATGAATCCTTGTTTCTTATTAGTACCCTTGATCCTTGGTATGGAGATATCATTGTTTATCTTCAGACCCAATCTTTTCGGCCCGAACTTTCACAATTGCAACGACATAAAATCTGTTTCTAGTCTCAACAATATCATATTGTTGGCGACACACTATACCGTCGTGGTGCGGACTCTATTTTTCGACGTTGTCTCACCCATGAAGAAGCCGAAAAGGTTTTAAATGACTGTCACTCTAGAGCATGTGGCAGTCATATGTATGGGTATGCCACAACCCAAAAGATATTGCAGATAGGTTATTTTTGGCTATCCTTATTTAAATATTGTATTTATGTGGTCTGAAAATGTCATACTTGTCAAATATTCGATCAAAAAATGCGTGCACCACCTGCTCCTCTTCGCCCTATAATTGATGTCGGTCCTTTTGCAAAATGGGGCATTGAATTCATTACATGTAACCCTCACTCGGCCGAAGGGCATGGGTATATTATTCTCGCAGTAGATTATTTTACAAAATGGGCAGAGGCGATGCCTACATTTGAGGCAGATGGAAAAACTGCAGCTACATTCGTGTTCAATCATGTGATTTCCTATTTCGGTGTACTCCAAGTGATAATTACTGATCATAGGAGCCATTTTCGAAACATACTATACTAACTGACCAAATTGGCCTGCGCCATGACAGTTCTACACCATATTATTTTCAGGTTAATGTTCTGGTTGAAGCAATTATTAAATTTTTAGTCACCATAATCAAATGAATCATTGGAATTCATAAGTCGAATTGGCATACCATGCTCTTTTCAACACTTTGGGCATATCGAACCTCAGCAAAAACATCAACAGGTTTTACCCCTTTTCAACTGGTTTACGGTTTAGAAGTAGTATTAGCCATTGAATGTGAGATACTATCACTCCAACTAGCCATAGAGTTATTACCAGCCACTTTTGAAGAGGAGAAACACTTTTTGTACTTGGCTCAATTAGATGAGAATCGACGCAACGCTGCACTAGCCACTGAGACTCATTGAAAATGAATGAAAGCTCAGTATGATAGAAATGTTACACCTCGGATTTTTTGATAAGGAGACCTAGTCTTGGTTTATGATCAAGATAAAGATAAGCTAGGGGCTAGGAAATTCGAACCCATGTGGCATGGTCCTTATATTGTCAAGCGGCAACTTGCAAAAGGGGCCTATGAATTGATTGATTTCGACGGGGTCTCTTTAGGAAAACCTAGAAATGGGCTTTATCTAAACAGATATTACGCTTGATTCTTGTTTGGAGATATTTCCTGTATATTAGTTATTTTTTAGCTCGTGTGCTGTACATTAGAAATGTGTGCCTAGTTTAAGTGTGCTTTTACTACTATTCCTACTTATCTGGATTACTCTTGATATTGCAGATGTCGACGTCTTTTCAAACATACATTAGTTTTGCTGATGGCGCTTTTCGTAGTACCTGAAACATCTCTTCCGCAGGCTAGGTTATTTATTCACCCACTGACGAGTTAATATCTATGCATGGGGTAAGCCTCGGTCAAATGAAAAAAAATATTGCAGAATATAGCACAATTATTGAGTTATTGTTTGAATCCACTTCATTTGGAATTCGGAGTTTGATCGTTAGGTTATATTCTGAATTCGTTGTATTACAATTAAATCAAGTATATGCAATTAGAAGCCTAGTGTTGTTAAGATTATTTTTGAGATTTCATCTCTTGGAATGAGAATTTGATTATATTGAGTATCAACATATTCCAAGAAATTTAAACACATTAGCAGATGCAATAGCTTCTAGTGTGATTAACAGGCATTTGCGATAATAAAGTTAGTAAATCAACATTCGATAACATGTTGGACAAGTAACTGAAAATAGTAGTATATCATAGCATAGAGTAGTGTTTCAAAAAATAGTACATCGTCCTTAATCATAGGTTCAAAACTCTTTATGATCGAAAAAAGTGATACAAAAAATGATATGGGTCTATACAATCGATCATCCACTATCTGTGGTAATGATCACGATACTATACTATAGCTCATGCCACTCTACTCAGGAATCTCCTAAATGGTCCAGGAACACCGATGACATATCTATGTAAGCGAAGAGGAATGTAATCTATGGTAGTCTCTGGAATGTCCAGAGTCAGATGCTCTAGATGGTGTTCCAGATCAGTAAGGATCTCTACTGTCTTATCTTGTTGTGGCGGTGGTGCTGCAGCTGCATCCCTTTGCTTCCTATCAAAGGGGTGGAGAGTGAGTGGTCGGTGTGGACCCACATATGCATTTGAAATTGTTGTTATTAGTTTTGGACGATTTTAAAAACAAAATAAAAATTAGAAATTAGAATGTGTCGAAGAGATTTTTTGTCTGACTCAACCCACTGAGCTCCTGGAGGAAGTGGCATATCCCGATCTCCCCGGTAATCCATCCCAGCACAAGGGAAGTCATCTATCACAAAGATTTGGTGTTCTAACCAATAAAAATAAGCCGGGGGATATCAAACAATCTCTATTCCCTCACTATGACGGGCCATCAAAGCAACCAATCGGACCATCTGAGGCTCTAAAACTCTACCGTCATCAACAGGAATATGTTGTGAGGCTAATAGAGGAATCCTCTCTAAAGAAAAAGTAACCACGATAGATCCATATCCGAAGTTATTTAACTTCCCGTTTTTTGCTCTAGTTAGTTGGCCTTTGACATTAGCCAACACTGCCTCGTACCAGTTGAATATAGTGCCTCGGAAGTAGTCCACTACAATCCGCATTTGAGATTCATTAGCCGCATTCAAAGCTGAAGTTCCACATAACTTGGTTATGGTAAATTAAATAACTTTTAATTCAGTATGGATGATAGTTTTAATATCAATCTGTTTGTCTCTAGGATTGGCCTCATTATTGAAGAACTCTAATTGTAGGCTAGCGATAGATTGGCCACCTAGCCTAGCCCCAAATAGAGAAAGTGGTTCACCTCTTTTAGACAAACCAATCAAAAAATATATGTCCTCCAACTCAATTTCGAGCCGGTTGCCTCCAATCATAAAACACTGGCCCTCTACATCCCACTTGTTTACCAACCAAGTGACAAGGTCTACTTGAGTTCTCATGCCGCTGATAGCCCAAAATTTGAATAACCCACATACTTTCAAAACTTGTAATGTAGGTGGATGAATCACTGCAGCTTCATCCACTTCTTCATGTTCACGTTCCCGCCAGATGAGCATTGTAAATATCCTACAATGAGCCAAATGAAATATTAGAATCATTTAAAAACAAAAATTTTGGGTAATATGGGAAGAAATTATGTTTTTAAATTCTTCACGGTGCCCCCGCAATTTACGTTCAAAGATAGTGCGTAGCTCCGCACAGCCTCTGTGCTAAAAGTTCGGGCCACGACATTTTTTTTTGTAAGAAAATGTCGGGGTCCGCAGGTACCGTGTGTCTTACCTGCGGACCCCTGAGGGTGGAATTTTGAACCTATTTCCTCTCCAAAATTAATTTTAAACCCTAAATTAAGGAAATGAAAGGATGAAAAGTAAAGAAAAGAGGATTTGGATTACCTAGAGCAGACGATTTTTGATTTCAATGATCGATTTGTCCGGAATCTTCTCTGGAGATTTTTTTTCCAAAAGCTCTCAAATCTTCACTTTGAACTCAAACAGTAAAAATGAATTTGGAAAACTCCTTTTTATAATTTTTTTCGAATAAATGAAATTTAAATTTGTTTATTTTTCACTTTGAAAAGATGATTTTTCAAAATATTTTTATTATTGAAAACATGTACGTTTAATTTTTTGAGTTTTTGTGCAGAATAACGGATTTTTCAGGTGAAATGGTCATTTTTTATGAAGAATATACTTTCATCACTTTTTTGGGATCCTTAAAATTGACGAAAAAATGAAATAATGGAGTTCTCTTTTAAGCCCTTTTCAGACTCTCTAAACATGAAAATATTGTCGAGTACTTGACTATTCGAACTTGTTAAAGGAAATGAACAGTCATCCCTTCAGTATATGTTTACCCCTTTTCCAGACTGAAATGGACTATTTACAAAAAAGGTATGCGTTGACTAATCATGGTCAATATAGTTTTCTCCCGCATTATTTTATCCTTTTTCGGGCCTAAGAGACTAAAATTACAAAAAAGTACACCCATGGAGTTTTCTTAAGTTTTTTCTTCTGACTCCCTAAAAATGAAAAACACCAAGTTTCTCCTATAATGGACTCGTTAAAATTTAACAATAAAGGACTTTCGATTACAAACAGGAACAGACCACTATTTCTTAGGGTTCGATTTTAAACTAAGTTGGACTCATCCGAAGGATGAGCTTATAAACAAGAAAATATTATCCTTCTCAAGCTTGTCAAAAATAAAGAAGTACTTGCCAGAAATGGTGGGGGAAAATAGAGAAAACGAATTCATTTGTTACACTTTGATTTATAAAAGCAGCATACCACTCTTGAACACGACACTTTCTGTCACACTTCTACTTGGGTTGGGAAAAGCCTTTGCCTATCAGTTAATCAAACCAATTAAAGGTCGTCAACCAGTTTCTGGGTATTAGCTTAAGGCAACTGTCACCAAACCATCTGTAGTGTCATTATGTGTTCAAGAGAATGGTCAAAAAAACCACTCATCTGCAAACATTAGTCTCCATTCGCGTTGACCATCACTGAGTCAGTCCTTGCAAAAAAATTCTTCAAAACTTGATCTATGGTTTCGTGTCATGAGCTTGCTTATGAAGAATCACTTTCTATCGATGACAGCTCATCATCTAGGAATTTGATCTAGAATCCGTCAATACCTTGGAATTTGCATACCTTAATGGCAGGTTTCTCACCTTCAATGATAGGTTACATCATTGACCTTAGATCGAACAATTCCATGAAATGTTCGACTTCAGATCACTTATTCACATTTCATGGATTGTACTGAGTACTTTGAGAGCCATTGTCATTATTGGTGGTTTCTCTCAAACTTTTTAATAGTTAACATCATTGACTGGTAATCAGGTCGGTTCTACCATGTTCTACTTCAACACATTTAATCGCATGGGTAGAATCGTACTAGTTTGGGAAGCAGAAATCAAAACCCTGGATCTAGTTTCCACCATCCAGGCTGCGAGGAATTTTACTATTCATTATGCAGTAGACTATCATTACATATGGTTGTGTCCATGCTGTGTCTACAATATTGATGTAATATTACAATCATTTCTGTATCAGAACAAGTTAGTTAGATCTGAGTATGGGAACGCCTACCTCAGTGATGATGATATATATATATATATATATATATATATATATATATATATCTTTTGCATTGAATGTTTTTACAGGATTCCAACTAGGGTGTCCACAGGCTAATCCTTGAAATGATAAAGCACATCACTCTTCAAATGCTCTCAATCTTCACACTTTAAGGGGCAAGTTTTTATACCAAAATTTGTCACCATGATGTTTTAGTACTCCCTTAGAAGTCTACAACATCAAAGTTCCTAAATTCAAGCCTTGAAATTGAGAGAAAATCTTATAAAAGTCTTAGAAACACTTGTACCGCACTTTATCTTAGCATTGCCTATAGTGCTGCACCTTTTGGCTCTAAAGCATGTGGAGCTAAACACACTTTTTCTTCATTAAGGGTGCGGACCCCTGTAAAAATTAAAACAAAGGCAGAAAGTAATATTTAGAAGCCCATCAGTCAAATCTGGAAGCTTATAGAAGCATTTATCCAGTCGAAGGTTCGCTCCTATCATGTATGTTCATTCCTCCATTATGGGAGCCTACCCCTTGATTTATGGAGCTCAATCCCTTCAAAATGGCACTCTATCCCTTCTTATGTGAAACCATAATCTCCTCTATTTTTCTATAAATTGAAGCCATAGTGTAGCTTCAAAGGTTAGAGTTAGTGAGTTAGACATTGGGAATTTTTGAGGAGAAATGGTGTAGAGACTCATACTCTCTTAACTGATCATTATATGGGAATGATTACACACCCATGTGCATTTTAGCTGAGAGAGTGCAATCCTTGTCAGAGTAAAGGAAACGCCTGTTCCAGACCCCAGGAAGACCTGTACGACATCAAGGTGGACACAGTTGTAAGGCTCTTTCTTCATCAAGGATAATATGCATGAATACCATTTTCTCAATGAGTTCTTTAGTTAAGTAGCTTGTTAATTATGTTTTATCAATGAGTTATTTAATTAATTAGCTTATTTCTTGAATTCCTTGATCATCTTGATAGATATATGATTCGTGAATTATTTTATACTATGCAGATGCTATTAATTTTTCCATGTTTGTGATTGCAGATGTTTGAAGACGACTCTTTCAAACAAATGGAAAGAAGATTATTACAAATAGCGTTGGACTGCAGGTAGGTTCTCAAAACTCCTGTTGTAACTAATTAATGAATCGAATATTGTCTACAAAAAATAGTTTTTATTTGTCTGTTTGTTGCTAGCTATTTGTAAGACACTTGGGAGGTCTGTCTTTTCCGCAAGAACAACTTATCCATCCAACACTACATGAAGCCTCAATCTTTGTTTAAAATTTGAGTGAATAAAATTGAAAGCATTAAAATTTGGTTAAAATGGAAAAATGAAAAAAAAACATATCAATAGATGAATTAATGAGTTGTCAAACACTCTAGCGATCGCTATAGTTCTGCTGAAAAGAGAGACTAATAACTCCATAAAATACTTTATGTTTCACCAATCACTTGTGAAACCATCTTTGCCAATCTACTTTAAAATTCATGGGTTAAAAATTCCATCTATTGATAGGAGAGACGCACCCCTATCTTCTCTTTCCACGTAAGAAGACAATGTCACCCATAATAGTATCCAACGCATATTATCTAGGTCTGAGGAATGGAAGTTAAGTGTGCTATTTCACATGTGAAAATAAGAAAGAGACCATTAGAGAAGATTAGACAAATATGGGGTGACATGTATGGCTTATGCTTAAAGGGAATATAAAATTTTCGTGAAAGGAGACATAATAATCGGTTAAGTTATAAAATTCCATGAAATAAGATATAACAAACGATTAAGTGTTCACGCATGCATGTATTTTCCTTTGTATTACTATTATTACTATTTTTTAAAAGTAAATGAGCAAATAAATAGATTTAAATCTTATATATTCTAAAGATAGAGAAATATGGTTAACATTATGTAGACTTAGTGACATAGAAGGGTGAAATTAATCTAGAATGTGTGATACGGTAAGTCTTTTATGTTAGTCTTGATTCTACGTGACATATGAATGTAAAACTATTTTGGAATGGGTGATAAAAGTAAGTTTTTTATTTTAGTGTTAATAAAATTTGAATTTTAATAAATTATTTTGAAGTTATATATGTATATGTTGAATTTAGTTAAATGTATTTGAAAATTTGAATAAAAGAATAAATAAATTTTTTATATATTTCATATCACAAGAATTAACATTATGCTTCAATCAATGTATATAATGAATTATATAATATAGGATTTAGCAAATTTAAATTGTAGTTTCATAATTATTAAAAAAAATCTATAAATTAGAATAATTCTATGGCTACGGTTTTGGGTAGATTTTCTATGAAGAATATGGAGAATGCTTAGTGATTTCTATGTAATTGTGTTTGAAAGAAAAATAGTTATATTAATATTAGTTTTGATAAAGAAAAAAAATACATAAAACAAAGATAATGTTTGGTTTTTGTTAGAGTAACATAGAGTAGACCTTCATGACCAATATATCTATTTCATATATAAATATAGGATGTACTAATTAATAATAAAAGGTAGATGTGATTTTTTTTTTGTTATAATAGAGTAGATTAAATGTAGATGACTTATATATTCACTCCAAATATAAATATAAATATAGAACATGTCAATTTAAGAGGACGATAAGTAAATGAGCAAATAAATAGATTTAAATCTTATATATTCTAAAGATAGAGAAATATCGTTAACATGATGTAGACTTAGTGACATAGAAGGGTGAAATTAATCTAGAATGTGTGATACAGTAAGTCTTTCATGTTAGTCTTGATTCTACACTTGGTGACATATGAATGTAAAACTATTTTGGAATGGGTGATAAAAGTAAGTTTTTTATTTTAGTGTTAATAAAATTTGAATTTTATTAAATTATTTTGAAGTTATAAATTTATTTGATAGGAATATAAATTTATTTGAAGTTATAATTATTTGATAGGTAGAGGTTAAAAATGGGACGATAGGTAGAGGTGAAAATTTTATTTGATAGGAATATAAATTTTGTTGTGCCTATTTGATGAGTAGTATAATACCAACCCAAAACCATCTTAATTTTGAATCTACTGATAGGGATCAAATCTCTTTTCACTCTGAAAGAGGGTTCAATATCAATATATTTGATCCATTATGACACTTGAAAAATATAGAGTTAAGATGGATCTAGAGTGGTTTAATTATTAATTAATTATAATTATAATTATATTTATAAATAAAATTTTATTTTAAATTTATTTTGACCAAATTACCATACTAAAATGACACTATCTCTAATATACTAAACTATAGAACATCTTGACACAATAAGTAAAAGTTTTGAAAAATATTTATTTTAATTATATTTGAGGCATAATTAAAAATATATAATTTTTATTATTATTATTTTTATATTTATAAATTTAATAATAATTTTAATTCCTGAAAAATAAAATCTATTAATTATTAAAAATAATTTTTTTAAGAAATAAATATAATGAAATATTTTTTTATTAATTAAAAAAAAAAATCAAATGAATAAAATAAGTTGTAATATTATTGATTGAAACCAATATTGGATTTTCATTTTCATTTTTTTCCTAATTATTAATTCATTTAATTTTTTTAGATTGTTTTATTATATATATATATATATATATATATATATATATATATATATATATATATAATTTAAAAAATAAATAAAAAAACATCTACATTAAGAAAATCCAAGATGAAAAATTAATAAATTACTTAATTAAAATGACCGGTAATATGTTCACTTCACAAAGCATGTGATTTTACAATACTATATCCATGAAACATGAATTTTATTTATTTTCAATATCAACTAATATTAAGGGGAACTTTTCCTATTTACATGGCGCGTCTATCTGATTTGGGAGAATAGCGTGAGAAACCCCCTTTTTTTTTTTTATAAATTGACGGATTTGGTTCTATTGTCTCTCCATATGCTTTCCTCGTTATTATATGGAAACCTTGAAACGAATACGGCATCCAAATTTCAAGATGAAATCGTGGTCGTGTAAATTTGTTTGTGGAGATAGTTCTTCCTATGCACTTTGCATTTAATATTCTTAATCACAAACAATGAAAATGCCAGGTTTAAGTTTCGAGGGATGAAATTGAACTTATGTTTTTTTTACAAATGGGATATTTAGAATAGAGTAAGCAACTTGGTTACGTGTTTAAGATTTCTTGAATACTAACAATTTTGAAGATTTTAGAAAAAAATAAAATAGATGAATAAATTTGTTTATAAAGATAGTTGATATTTTGTGTATTTTGTATTTAAGGTTTTTATTTACTTAATGAAATATTATTTTCTGAATTTTGAGGGCAAACAAATTGCAATATTATATTTACAAATGTTTTAATTGTCAAAATATAACTAGATATTTAATATAATAAGAGAATTGAGAAGATGAGATAAAATAAATAGACTAGTGAATGTTAAATCGTCATTAAAAAATTACAAATTGAATTATTGTAATATATATTTAAATTTAATTATAATTTATATAGTATTTTATGAAGATAAATTTTAAGATATTGATAATCTGAAATTTTACATATAAGTCACATGTAGAGATATTTTATATGGTATTTAATTTGAAAGTATATGATAGTAGATATATGAGATACTCTAAAATTAAAAATATTTTCTCATATGATAGAAAAAAAAATAACTATATACTCTTTTTCCAAATTTGTTATGATAATTTACTAATATTTATCATAAATAGAGTTAAGATTATAAAATAAACAATATACATTTATAATATTTAAATTCATAAGATATATAATAAATTATTTATCATTAAATATAAGTATAATATCTAATATCTAATAATACAATTTAAATGGGCCTAATGATTAAGAACACATTTTTTCTAATAAGATATATATATATATTCAAGTCAAATATCTGACCTGTATATGAATATATTCTTTGTAATTTTGTTAAAATAATATAAAAAATTAAAATTTTATAAAAATATATAAGTTCTTTTTACATTTATAACATGGATTTTACATAAAATCTATTACTTTATATAATATATAAATTTTCTATCTATAAATACATTTATTTTACTATTTTGTTTTATGATTTTTATATACACAAGTTTTATTCAAAATTTTATAAAACATTAAAATTCTAACATTTTTTTTTCATAAAACCTATTATCTTATATAAAAAATCATCGTGCAAATATTGCAAGGAAAGGATACTTTATGGTTAAAAGTTGTCATTTGAATGAGTGACAACTTGTTTTACAAATTATTTTTAAAATATACAATGGGAATATGTACTTTAGAAAAACTTCAATGCTCTTAAGCATATATTGAACCCACATGGATTGTTATATCCAAACTATGTGAAAATATGCTCTAGACCAACTTATGTGGTTGTCCCTTTTGATGTACACAACCTGACCAAATTGAATGTTACTCCTTGCAGTTAGATCAACTTCTTTTTTGTGACCAAGATGGATAATTTTTTTGTTAATATCTATTTTAAATATTTTATACTGTGGCTATATTGTATCTATAATTAGAATTGTATGGCTAGAATTTTGAGGTGACTATTTATTTTGATTTTCAATCCAATTCCATGTCATACATTAATGCTCTTCTTTTTGTCATTATTTACGATATTTTTTTTATAAGCAATATTAACCAGGGAATGGAGATAACACATTATAACTCTTTCGGGTAGTGAGAACCATTTTTCTAACGCATTGTGAAAGATTTTAGCCTATCACAAAGGGGCTTTGTGTTCTCACCTTAGTGATCACATCATATCTTCTATTTCCTTATTTATTTCACTTGTGTGAATCATTGATAAAAGAGTGATTGCTTACTGAAGGGCGTGCTATGCATTATAATTCCGTTGCAAGAATATTTTATTAATTTGTTATGAAATATTGTGGTAAATGCACTTTGTATTTATATCCTAGATATTAGACATCCCTTAACTTTTACTTGGATTCTCTAATTTGTTAGAAGTTATAGTAGACTAGGTTTTACTAAAAATGGTGTTTGAGAATTTGTTATGTCAAAGAGATAGGAACACTTTGTTCATGCTTTAGTGAAAGCATATATCTTGAGCCTTCACAAAACAACCTTAACCCTACCATATAATGAATAAGTCACCTGTAAGATTTGGATTATAGTTTTCTTGGTTTTATTGGGACATTTCCATTTTTGTAGTGATCGAATAGAAGACCCATTATTGTTATTACCTCCACACATATGGTGTAGTATCTATAATTTTATGATCTAAAATTCGTTAATTAATGTCAACAATTTAAGAAATTAAATCTACTAACGTATTCTTGTAACTATTTGTGGGACATGGGAAGGTCGTATGTAGATTGGTGAAGTCCTATGATGGTTTGGTTGTCTATAGAAACTTTAAAAGCACAAGACAATCGTTCCATTTCCAAAATGGATATGAAAGGAGAGAGAGAGAGTCTATAATGGATTCCCGAACATCATGGAAATAGTTGGAAGGATAATCCATTGAGGAGGATAAAGAAGTGGGATGAGGGGATGAGGGATTTAATCCAAACAATCTAGTCATGGGAAAATTCAAAAGCTAATAAAAATATAAAATGATAAGACGGAATAAGTTTGTCAAAAAAACTTGAAAATGTTCAATTTAAAAATTATACATGATTTTTTTTATAATTTTTTAAAAATAAATAATTCTATAGACCACATAATACCTTTAAAGATTTGACAACCTTCCATATAATCAATGTTCTTGAGAAAATTAATATAAAATAATAAAATATTATGACTTAAATATATTATAAAATATACTAATTATAAATCATTTATATAAAAATATATAAAAGCTTTAGATATTTACCAATTATAACTCATTTATATAAAAAAATATAAAACCTCTAAATATTTACTAAATATTTAAATTATTAAATACAAAGGATATTTTAAACGACTCTTAACTTCCTTCTTTCTTGTGCTCTAGCTTGTGCAATTTAACAACTCTTAGAAGGTCATTTTCTGTATAGTACACTAATACTTGCTTCACCAAGTATTGTGAAAGAGATGAAGGCAAATGTAATTTACGTGGACCAATTGTGTCTTGCTTCACCAATGGCTTTGACTCTGTCTAATGGCATTAAAGATATCAAGCTCATCTTTTGATTTCTCATACCGGCATGAAAGACTTTATGTTTCATCAATGACGTGTGACACACCCTTTGCCAATCTGATTTACGTTTCGTGTGTTAAAAATAATATCTATCGCTATTGACAGGAGAGAGGTATCACCATCTTATCTTGCCACGTATGAAGACAATGTCACGCATAATAATATCCATCGAATATTGTCATATCTGAGTTATGGAAGTTAAGTGTGTTATTTCACATGTGAAAATAAAAAAGAGATCATTAGAGAAGATTAGATAAATATGAGGTGACATGTGTAGCTTACTACGCTGAAAGGGAATATAAAATTTCCGTGAAAGGATATATAATAATCGGTTGAGTCTTCGAGCATTTATGTTTTTGCCTTTGACTTATTATTATTTTTTTCAAGTAAATGAGCAAAGAAATGGATTTAAATGTTATATATTTCAAAGATAGAGAAATATGTTTAACATGATGTAGACTTGGTGACATAGGAGGGTGATATTAATGGTAATAGGTGATAAGGTAACTCTGATTTTAGTCTTCAAGTATTTATCTAGAGTTAGTGATGTATAAAAGTAAAATTAATGTGGAATCAGTGATAAAGTATATTTTAATTTTTAATTTTTGTTAATCAAATTTGAATTTTATTAAATTTATTTTTAAATTATATAAGTATATTTGGAGTTTAGATAAATGTGTTTCAAAATTTGAATAAAAGAGTAAACAATTCTCTTACCTATCTCATATTATGATAATTAAGATTATGCTTCAATTAATGTGTATAATATATGATTTACTAAATTTAAATTGTAGTTTGATAACTATTAAGAATTTTTTTACAAATTAGAGTTTTATTATTTGCTAAATATCTTTTAGTTTTTATTTTATGAAATCATTGAATTTGTTTCTTTTCCAGAAAAATATTTCTAGGAATGGCTTTGTTTGTTTTTTCAAAAAACATTAAAATTGGTTAATAATTTCTTTTAACTATGCTTAAAAGAAAATTATCTATATTAATATTAGTTTTGATAAAGAAAAAATAACATAAAACAAAGATAGTGTTTGGTTTTCTTTATAGTAGATGTTGATTATCAATATATCTCTTTTTTATACAAAAATGGGATGTACCAATTAAAATATATCTGTAGATAAAATTTGATAGGAATATAATTTTTTTTTGGTTGTTTGATGAGTAGTATACTACTTGCCTAAATTCATCTTAATTTTGGATCTACTAAGAGGGGTCAAATCTCTTTTCACTCTAAAAATGGTTTGCATCTCAAGAGATTTGATCCATATAGAATCTAATTATTAAGTAATTACAATTATAATTATATTTATAAATATAATTTATCTTTAAATTTATTTTCACCATTTTCACGAAGTTATGATATTGACCGCACATCTTAACATAATAAGTAAAAGTTTTGAAATATATTTATTTTAATTATATATTTGAGTGACAATTAAAAATAAATGTTTTTACTTAAATTCTTTTAATTTATAAATTTAAAACTTATTTTCATTAGTAAAAAAAAATATATTAATTAATAAAAATATATCTTTTAAGAAATAAGTATAATCGAATCATTTTTATTAATTAAAAAAAATGAATAAAATAACTTGTAATAATATTGTTTGAATCTAATATTGTATCTTCAATATTATTTTCTTTCAAATTATTAATCGATTTAAATTGAATTATTAATCAATTTAAATCTATTTTAAATTCTTTTATCAAACATTAATAATATTATTTTTTAATATTATCACATACTTTTATATATATAATATTTTAAAATTACATTAAAACCCTTTACCAGAAAGAACATGAGAGTTGTGTTGTTTGATGAGAGTTGTGTTGTTAAATGTTAAATAAGGTTACTTTAAAAAAAAAATTTAAAAATACTTGCTTTAAAAAGCCAAAAATAGAAAATTAACTAAAATCACCTACAATATTTTCATTTCACGAAGCATGTGATGAAACGTTATGTAAAATATAAAGCCCAAGATTAAATCCCTTAATATATCCTTTTTGAGGCATTACTATTTGAATCCATATTAATACCATCATTTGTGTTGTTAGGGTTAGGAGTATGCATAGCATAAGAAAAGTAAATTCACACACAGCATAAAAAAAGGTAGCGAATTTAACGTGGTTCACCCAACCAATCTGAGCTACATCCACCAAACAGAGGTATCGACATTCTTATTAATCAACAAGAGATTACAACAACAGATTTACACATCTGCACTTCCTCTTCCTCACCCTCATATCACATGTTCTACCTCTATGAGCTTGCAATATATAGATGTAGAGAAGAAATTGAATAATAAATTCTATTCCATCCTATCACAACAAAATAGAATATAATATCTCCTCTTGCTGATTTGATGCCATCAGTTTTGCAACAAAACCTATTATTGGCATTATCCAAGAGATTTGTGCCAAAAAATAATATGGAAAATCTCAACAATCTCCACCTTGACAACAATTAGCCTGCTACTTTGTTTCTTTATTATATTTATTTTTTCTGCAAGCCAAGAGAAGCCAGACACCATCGTAGTTTCTCTAATAAAACTGGTTTCGTGAACATGTCTGCACAGTTTTCCTTTGTATGGAATTTTTCAAGAGAGACTCCCCGTTCAGTGATAACCTATCTTACAAAATGGTACTTTATAGGTATATGCTTTGATTTACTATGATAGGCTGGATTTTTAGCCAAATGAATTGCACTTTAACTATCAAAAAATAACTTTATGTTTTCTTGCAACCTACCAAACTCATCAAACAAACCTTTCAACCAAATAGATTCTTTGCAAGCATGTGAAGCAGCTATGTATTTTGCTTCTCTGGTGGATAAAGTAATAATATTTTGTAGCTTTGACATCCAGCTAATAGCTCCACCTGCAAGAGTAAAAAGATATCCTGAAGTTGACCTTCTCTTATCCGAATCACCTGCAAAATCAAAATCAACATATCCGCAAAAAAATTCACTACTTTTGTCATAAGTGATACAATAATCACTTGTGCCTCTTAGATACCGAAGCACCCATGTCACTGTTGCCCAGTGTTTTTTCCTTGAATTTTCCATATATCTACTGACAACCCCAACTGCATGTGAAATATCTGGTCGTGTGCAAACCATCACATACATCAAAGTTCCTACTGGATTAGCATAAGGTATTCGAGACATATATTCCTTTTCTTCATTTGTATTAGGACATAAACTTGAAGAAAGCTTAAAATGGGAAGCTAAAGGGACTGAAATTGGCTTCACATTTTTCATACCAAACCTTAAGATTATTTTCCCAATATAATTTTTTTGTGATAACCACAGCTTACCATTACTCCTGTCTCTAAAAATCTCCATGCCCAAAATTTGTCTTGCTGCTCTTAGATCTTTCATATCAAACGTCCTAGCCATCTCAGCCTTTAACCTATTGATCTCAGTTATGCTTTTTCTTCCTAAAAGCATATTGTCAACATATAATACTAAGATAATGAATATGCCATTACTTAATTTATTAAGGTAACACTTCTTATGTAATGTTGACTCATCATGAAAGAATCAAATTTCTTGTACCATTGTCTTGGCGACTGCTTCAGACCATAAAACGATTTCTTGAGCTTGTAGAAAAATTTCTTGTTATGATTTTGAACAAACCCTTCAGGTTGTTCCATATAAATCTCTTCATCTAGATCTCCATGTAAGAATGCAGTGTTAACATCTAGTTGTTTTAATTCTAAATCAAGTAAAGCAACTACTGCTAAGACAATCCGAATTGAAACAATTTTAACAACTGGTTAAAATATCTCATGAAATTCAATTCCTACTTTCTAAGAAAAACCTTTCATAACCAGCCTTTCTTTGTACATGGAGTATATACAGTAGTTCTATGTCTTTCGATCCCAACTTCCTTGCAATAATTATCAAATTCCTTTGAAGTAAAATCACCACCATTGTCAGTTCTTAAACATTTAATGGTTCTTCCAGTGATATTTTCAACTAATGCTCTAAATTGCTTGAAAACTGTGAATACATCATACTTTTTTTTAACATGTAGACCCATACTTTTCTAGAGAAATCATCTATAAAAAATACAAAATATGATGATCCTCCATATGAGGTTGTAGGAGATCAACCCCAAACATCAGAATGTATATAATCAAGGATTCCTTTACTAGTATGTTTTCTAGTTTTAAATTTCTTCTTGCTTTGTTTCCCATAAATACAATGTTTGCAGAAATATAACTTAGAAGATTTTAAACTAGGAAGTAACATATGATTAGATAAAATTTTTAATCCTCTTTTGCTCATATGGCCCAACCGTTCATGCCATTGTCGAGAATCACTGTCGTTTTCAGATACAATTGAAACATGATCTGACTCTATTCTTTCTTCTAACTGGAAAATATTTCCAGTCTTCTTTGCTTTCATTACTAATAGGATTCCTTTGTAAATTTTCATTACTCCACCTTGAATAAAAGTTTTATATCCATTTATGTCTAACACTCCTGGAGAAATAAGATTTTTTCTGAGTTCAGGCACACGTCTTACATCAGTTAAGATTTTATTTGTCCCGTCAAACATTTTAATCTGGATGCTTCCAGTTCCCACAACATTACATGAGACATCATTGCCCATGTAAACTACTCCATTATTAATTGACTTATAAGATTTAAACCATTGTTTATGGATGCACATGTGATTCGATGCACCAGAATCTAATAGCCAATGTTGATCATGATTTGCAAAATTAACTAATAAAACTTCATCACTTATACCTGAACCAGATGCCAAAACTAAACCTGTATCTATAGTGTTTGCTTGTTTATTTTCTGTTGAAGAGTCTCCTTTAGATGTTTGCTGTCTCTTCCAACAGTCCTTATTCAAATGTCCCGATTTGCCGCAAAACCAACATTTTAGCTTACTCTTCTTCCCTTTCGATTTTGACCGAGAGTTGTTTTTCTGACTGAAGCATTTTTCTTTAGATCGACCTCTAACCATCATTGCTTCTGATGTAGAGGTTTCTAAATTTGACCTTTTCCTGGTTTCTTAAGACAACATAGCTCCAACAAGATCATCAAATTCAAGGGTTTCTGATGAACTAAGACTTATAGAAGTAACAAAATGATCCCATGACTCAGGCAGAGAGCATAATAAAGTTATAGCTTTATCATTTGAATCACATTTTACTTCTATGCTACCTAACTGCACCAAGAGAGTATTAAAGGTATTCAAATGATTAATTATTGTCGTACCTTCCTTCATGTGCAAGCTGTACAACTGTCTTTTCAAAAGAATCCTATTTGTTAAGGATTTAGTCATGTACAATTTTTCTAGCTTTGTCCATAGACCAACAGTTGTTTTCTTTGACATGATGTTAAATAAAACATCATTCGCCAAACACAATCATATGCCACTCAATGCTCTATCATTGATGTCACTCCATTCATCATCTGTCATGGCGAAAGTTTGTTTGGATTTTCCCAAAAGTGCCTTCGCCACACCTTGTTGTACAAGTAAATCGTGCATCTTGACTTTCTAGATTTCGAAGTTATTCCTCGCATTAAACTTCTCGATCTCAAACCGAGCACTTTGAGTTTTAGCCATGTTTAAG
Organism: Pinus albicaulis; assembly: GCA_034641835.2. Classification (NCBI taxonomy): domain Eukaryota; kingdom Viridiplantae; phylum Streptophyta; class Pinopsida; order Pinales; family Pinaceae; genus Pinus; species Pinus albicaulis. The sequence goes on from CM076583.1 coordinate 205,798,933, forward strand.
TTCTTCTTTATGGATCCTTAATTGCCTTTTTAATCAAACTAAGAATTTGATAAAAAGTTCCCTTTTTAAACATGCAATTATTAATCAATTGGATACCATAAATGTGCTATAAATCGAAATTTTTACCTCTAGTAGCAATTCCTCTCCTCTATGCAGCAGCTATAAGAAGTTAATATATATATATATATATATATATATATATATATATATATATATATATATATATATATATGAAATAAGGCTGCCTTATTATACAAACAAATTTCTTCAAACCGGTAAATCAAACCGCACTCTTCGTCAAACATATACCTCAGTTTAATTCTGTGTGAAAATTAAGAATGTAGGAATTTTGATTTAAAGCTCCAGCACCTGGTCACGACGCTCCTCCCACTTAAAACCACAGAACCAAACTCTTTAGTTACGCAAATCCAAAAATCATTTATTATTATAATTAATTCGATTAACATGCCCCCCACAATGCTGTCAATAACATTACAGTCGAACCAGCAAGCAACCCCATTCCAATCACCAAGACGGGATCCCCGAACCAGCTTTGCAACACTATCATCAACCACCTATCCCGGAAGTCTGTCGTACACTGTCACAAACTCAGCTAGCAACGAATCGAAAATGCTTTACTTAATTTACGGCATTTCAATACAACGACATTTCAATATAAAGAATCTAAAACACTACCTTTTTCAGCGCATCCAGGACAATGATGACCACGGTAACACATGCATCTTAGCATGATCCCACAGTCCATGGTCTTAACTTTCCACAACATTCACCACAGCAGACTCACAAATCAATAGTCCACGACATTCTAATCACTTTACTATTCCTTGGGAAATCAACCACCATTTACAGGGCCACGCAGTTCAATCCTATATGGATCCATGCACAACATTCCACACCACTCGATCTTGGTTCCAAATCTACGACCACCTTCAATTTCACACATTTATTTAGATAAACAGGGTGAAATCCCAAAGTTGGGAAACACTTTTTGGCGGATGGCCAAAATTTGTGTGAAATTTGTAATTTCTCATTCAAGAAAATAGTCAACTCAATTTCTCGTTTGAGAGATTTTTAAAGTGTTGTGCGAGAGTTAGATTGAGCTTGACCAGAGTTAAAAT